>JAIPUX010001880.1:109960666-109972096 GCA_020142125.1 Phrynosoma platyrhinos | reverse complement strand
TTTCTGGCCCACGTGTGATAACATCCATAGATCTATGGATCTGTAACTAGTCCATATTCAGCTATGCTCCATATTCATGCCAGGATTGTAAATGCTCCCTGAAAACCACCTTACACTCCAAGGAACCACTCAGAATGATGGAGGTCTGTTCTGCTGTTGATTGAGGAATAGTAGGATGACATTTTCACCATCGCCAGCAAGCAAAGCTGTGACAATAAGAAGTAGGGCTCCTGTTAGAGCTCCTTGTTCCACTTCAGTTTATTGGCAGGAAGAGGCCCATATAGGGCCTTCTAGGTGACTGTTCCCAAGTTCTAGAATGCCTACTCTAAGAAGACTAGTCTGGTTCCCTCCTTGTTATCCTTCCATTGGCAGGTGAACACTTTTAATTCCAATAGGCTTTGGAGAATACATTGTTTATAATTAAAACACTTTTAATACTGTGTGTTACTGATTTTATATCTTATCTTTGCAATGGATATGTTTTAAATTGTTCTTAATACTATTAATTGTTTAATTATATTTTCCACATTTTTATGTATTTACCTTCAGGCATTTTTATCTCCATCTGCTTTAATTTTTGTAAGTCTCCATGAGTTGTAGATCTGGGGAAAAGGCAAAATATAAATAATATAATGTAATAATTACAAGGAGAGCCAGGGTAGCATAGTGGTTTGAGTGTAGACTACCAATCTGGACACCAGGGGTTGATTCCCAGCTTGGCCACGAAACCCACTGGGTGATCTTGGGCAAGTCACATGCTCTCAGCCTCAGGGGAAGACAATGACAAACTTCCTCTGATCAAATCTTGTCCAGAAAACTCCATGACATCTTCACCTTAAGAGTCACCATAAGCCAGAAATGACTTGAAGTCACCCAACAACAACAGCAGCAGCAACAACATAATTATAATACAATATAATAATATAGTTTTGTGGCATTTTGGTGGCCCTAATAAAGGTATTGTTTTGGCTTTATTTATGGATCTCATGCTTACTTTATGTTAAATATGCTCAACCTTGCCATTTATTGGCATTTTTAAAAATCTTCCCTGAGATGCTCATGCTGCATATGGAGCCATTTGCAAGTCTATCATAAACCCTTGTGGTCTGAAATCTCTGAAGAGAAGGGTGTTTTCTGGCCACACTCAAATGGCATCTCTGTTCAGCAAGCTTGATTTAAATAAAAGGACTTTTTTAAAAGAGAAAAAGAAAAAGTATTATGCATAAAAATATTCAAAAACCTGCACAAAAACTAAACATTCCCAACCTGACTAATAGGCAATGTGGAGAGATCATTATAAGGTCCAGGACTGCAGCAAGCCAGCTCTGTGGGAGTTCTTGTTCTTTTTACTGTGCCATGAAAGTCCTTATTTACATTTTGCTAAACATTCCCATGGCCAGTTGCCATAGGAAAGGCCAACGTTGTCTGGGATACCCTCCTGGAGCACGTCCACCCACGTGTATCCATCGAATAACTTGACAGCACTATTTGGAAAGCAGCGAGGCAAGGCAAATATGAAAAGGCCTGTTATTTTGAACATGACACCAGCTTTAATGTGAGAGAAGTGTTATTAGATTATCAATAGAGCTCCCTCTTGTTTTATCATTTGGTTATTCTTCTTTTTCCTCAACCTTTTTTCTAGATCCCCCTCCATACTTCCACTCCCTTTTGCATGGAAATTTCTTTTAAAACAAATATTTTCTATAATGTGTGCATGGTGGAAAGGTGTTCTGGTTGTGAATATGGCATGGATACCACTTGTCAGATGACTGTAAGATTGTCAGAGCTCAGAGAAGTTACTTTAACTGGCATTGCTGTGCCCCATCAAACTACAGTCCTCAGAATTTGATAGCAATGAGCGATAGCAGTTAAAGTGCTGTCAAACCAGATTATTCCTACAGTGCAGATGCAGTCTTAATTCTAAATTCAAATAGAAGTACAGATTGTCAAAACTACATAGTTTACATTTGATACCTATGTATGGAGATATGCTGTTTAGGGAAGAGCATTTAGAATTCTCAACCAGAGAGCTCTTAGGCATAATTAAACTACAAACCCCAGAATTCCTTCAGGAGGCAGTCATGACAGATAAAGTGGGATAATAGTTCTATAAGAGCATAGTGTGGTATTGATCTGAGTCTCAATTTTGTTGCATTTCTCCAAAGCCTACCTCCATTGCCATTCCATTCTTTGTTAGTATCTGTTTGTGAAAATTATCATTTCTTGCCCCAAGTAAATTTGTGTGTATTTTGTACATGTTTTTCCCAGTTCTATATGTGTTTGCTCCATGTACAATATTTCCATGCATTTTTACATTGACTCAGTGGGTATGTGGTTGTTTTTCAACTGTATGCATTTTAGCTGTTCACATTTTTTAAATGTATGCATGGTTATGTGTACAATTTGTGCTAAATCAACTTTTAGTTTCAATTATAGAAGACACATGAAAATCAATCTAGTGCTGACTTAGAAGTCCAACTCATTTAAACAGATCTACAAAATTTCATCAGACAATGCAAATGTATGGAATGGGAAAATGTGGATGGAATGATTGCACAGGAGAATGAAAAAATGTGGCAGCACTGCAGCAACAATGATGAAGAAAACACTTCTGTCAAAAAAGGGCTAGATTGAAGAAATATTCATTAAAGAACATACACCCCAAATTGTCTGTGCACATGCGCGTGCCTTCAAGTTGCCTATTGATTTCACAGAATCATAGAGTTGGAAAAGATCACAAGGTCTATTCAGTCCAACCCCCCTGCCATGCAAGAACTCACAATCAAAGTACCCCTGACAGAAGCTCATCCAGCCTCTGTTTAAAAAACTCCAAGGAATGAGACTCCATCACTCTCCAAGGGAGTCTGTTCCACTGTCAAACAGCTCTTACTGTCAACAGGTTCCTCCTAATGTTGAGGTGGAATCTCTTTTCCTCTAGTTTGAATCAATTGCTCTGGATCTTATTCTTTGGAGCAGTAGAAAACAAGCATACTCCATGCATGGCAGGAGGTTGGACTGGATGGCCCTTCTGGTCTCTTCCAACTCTATGATTCTATGATTCTAAATATGACACCTCTTCAAATGTTTAAACAGGGCTATCATGTCACCTCTTCTCCAAGCTAAACATACACATCTCCCTAAGTCTCTTCTCAGAGGGCATGGTTTCCAGACCTTTCACCATTTTGGTCACCCTCCTCTGGACACACTCCAGTTTCTCAACATCCTTTTTGAATTGTGATGCCGAGAACTGGACACAATATTCCAGGTGAGGCTTGACCAAGCAGAATAGAGTGACACCATTACTTCCCTTGATTTAATCACTATACTTCTATTCATGCAGCCTAGAATCACATTGACTTTTTAAAGCTGTCACATCATACTGTTGACTCATGTTCAACTTGTGGTCACCTAGGACTCCTAGATCCCTTTCACATGTAGTCTTGTTAAGTCAGGTGTTCCCCATCCTATATCTATGAATTTCATTTCCTGGACAGAAGGCAGGAATGCAGCAGGTTTGAATGTTGGACTATGGCTCTGGAGAACAGGGTTCAATTCCCTGTCAGCTATATGAAAACCGGTGGGTGACCTTGAGGAAGTCACACTCCCTCAGCCTCAGAGGATGCCAATGACAATCCCCCTCTAATCAAACTTACCAAGAAAACCCAGGGATAGAGTCACCAGAAACAATGTGAAGACTCACAATACATCCCCCTGCAAAAGCACACTGTCTCAACCCCACAGGATGCCAATGGCCAACCTCTAATTGATGAAACTTACCAAGAAAACCCAGGGATAGGGTCACCAGAAATGACCTGAAGACTCACAACACCCCACCCCCTGCAGCTTTTCCGAGACTGTATTGAAGCTCCAGCAACCTCATCGTCAGCCCCAAGGAAGCTGCAAAGGGAGACAGAGCAACCGCATGGGCTGGCAGTGGCTGCTTTAATTTTTTTTGTTCTCAAATGCATGAGCAGGTGCACAGGACATCTCTTCATACCTTCACATTTGTGCAGGAAAACATCCCTGTGCACCTGCACAGGACCTGTCATAGGCTAGTATACAGTCTGTCGCTCTCTGTGTACAAAGGTGACTGAAGTTCGGCATCCCTGTGCACCTGCACAGCATCTGTCATACACCCACAGATCATACAAGGATTCACTGACCTCCACTTCCCCTCAAGGAGTGGGTGCAGTAGACAAGTACCACTGTCAGATTGTGCCACCCTTGGGGTGAAGAAACGGGTTTGTCAACTGAAAAGACACTCCATCATCCTCCACAAAACAGGTCCCATACAGATCAGGGGGGAGGGGAGAGGTACATGTAAGGGAGGTTTGTGTGGACAGACTTGATACATGCAGCTGGTGGTCATGCAAGGGACATGGTTAACAGGACACATGGACAAACATTACTCCAGGAGCCCCCTCCCCCAATCATGCCAGGAAGTGGTATGAAGGTCTTATGCACACCTGCACAGCAGAGGTCACAAAAGCCGCTCTTCATGCAAACTGCTATGCATGCTGACAGCAAGTGTACATCCAACAAAATGCACTTATTGTCATAACAGAGGACATGTGTAGGGTTACAATTAGTGTTAGTGTTAGGGTTACAATTAGGGTTAGGGTTCTAATATTCAAGCGCACTTGTGCCAGTGCATCCACACTTGGAAGCATAGGGTGCTTTAAATCAAAGCTTGCATTGTAGGGCACATGCTCTGGATCGCTGAGTCTATTTCAGCTGCATGTGTGACAATGCATTTATACGGCCATTTTCTGGTGCATCAGTGTCGCTGCATACATACACGCATGTGAAAGTGCACATCTTCACCAAAGGAGCGGAGAAAAGCAGTTCCTTTTTGGAGCGGCTTTCCTCGGCATACGACAGCTAGAGGGCACTTTCCTGGAGACTTTTAGGCGTGCATCGTCTAAAGGCCACACCTACAAGTCACCTTCAAAGCACCCCTTTTGCAAGTCAGCGCCTTAACCACTTGAGCTTGATTAACCAATGAACAAACCAGAACAATATAATTTAGTGGGAAATAATTTTTGGAATTATTCAGAAAAAGGCTGATTTATTTTAATTGTCGAGAAACTCCAATAAGAATTCTGAACAAACAAGAATCTTTGCAGTCTTTGACTTTCCCTGAACCAAGATATCATATATGAAACTGAATGCAAAACCAAATGTGCGAAGCAAATCCATGTACAATGTGCACTCATATACATCATGCACCATGTATATTTCACATATCACAGCAAGCAGAGTGAACATCTGCAAATGCAGTGGTACCATATATGCAACACAACTTTCCCACACTTGTGCTGAATGCAGATACTTGTCATCAGGCAGAAATGTCCAACTGTTCCATAGGGGAAATTATACATGCATAAGCCACAGAATTCCAGCCATACATTTTCTAATTATTGTATTTTGTGCCTTGTTGTACAGGTCTTTCCCCTCTAGAGGTCAGTATGACTTTGAGAATAGGAAAAAGATGGCTTGTGGAGTTTCATTTAATCCTCTAAAGGAGGCTCTTATTTATACACCATTTTAACAGTACATGGGAAAGAAATCCCAGAGTGTGGAAATGTGCATGTAAAAGAACAAACATCAAGTATGGGAAGCCCAGAGGGAATTAAAGGAAACAATCACTGAAGCTGTTAGCCAAATAAGAGCTTATGAATTTACTAGCATTCATCTTTGAAGGCTTGCAACCTGTATAATATTAAGACAATGTAATTACTGAGGGAAGAGTTAAAAACGGGTGTGGCCTGAGGCTCATCCAACCTGCTATTATAGTAATGCTAGAAGAGAAAAATGATGAAAGATTTAGCACTAGGATGGGGGTGGTAGATCTAGAAGACCCAACCTACTCATTACAAGGGACAGTAGCTACAATGGCCTCAGTCTTTTTCCAATGCCTCACAGAAGTTAAGTTGAAAACTTTTACAGTATGATATCATCATCCTCAGCTTCCCCAAAAAACACTTAATTAGGATTGTATGTGTTGTGTGCCTTCAAGTCATTTCCAACTTATGGCAACCCTAAGGCAACCCTATCATCAGGTTTTCTTGCCAAGATTTTTTCAGAGGAGGTTTGCTATTGCCATCCTCTAAAGCTGAGAGCATGTGGCTTTCCCAAAGTCACCCAGTGGGTTTCTTGGCAAAACATGGAATCAAACCCTGGTCTCCAGAGTTGCAGTCCAACACTCAAAAATAATAAATTTTATTTATATCCCGTCCCTTTGCTGGGCAATCGGAGTGGCGAACAAGATTTAAAAAGAACAGATTTAAAACAATTCCATCTCGCCCTCAATCCCTAACCCACCCACCCCCATAAAATCAAATTAAACTGTATAAGAAATAAAATAAAATAACCAGCAGTAATTTAAAACCATTAAACATTATTAGGATTATGTGACTCCATTAGCCAGGAATTGTTAACCTTGGCTTTTAGGAATGGCTCTATAGGATTTTGTTAGGATTCATCAGGATACTTTCCTCTGCTTACCTGGAGATCTCTGATGTTTCTTAGGAGCCACCCATCCAAGTATTAAACAGGCCCAACATTGCTAAGTATCCTAAACCAGGTGGAAGCTAAGCAGGGTTGAGCAGATCCTCATGATGGCGGTCAGACATTATATCATCACTCTCTTTTAAAAACATTACCAGGGAGGTACAATAAAGGACGGTTCTGCAAAAGCCATACATTTCTTGTGATGTGTAGCTTTCGCCTGTTACAAGCTGTATAGTTGTGACTCATCAAGCAAAATGTAGCCTGCCAGCTATCTATTGTGACTTGTTAGGTACACTAGCATGCAGAAAGCCAGGACAGGTTCTTTGAACCCTCAAAACCTGTATCCCATTATTATAAAGAAAATAGGCATGACGTGGGGGCAATTTTTGAATGGCTTACCCTTTTAAATTGCTTTAAATTCTATTTGTAGTTTAATTATATCTTTAACTTTTGTAGGTTTTAGTGATCTGAACTTCTGTATCTTTTAACTTTGTAAACAGCCCTGAGTTACTATTATTGCTTTAGTCCACTATATTCAGAGTTCAATGACAAAAGAGCACCTTTACAATGACAATGGTTGCAAACTTAACCAATTTCATGTTGTTGTTGTGTGCCTTGAAGTCATTTCTAATTTATGGCAACCCTAAGGTAAACCTATCATGGATTTTTCTAAGTAGAATTTGTTCAGAGAGAATTTACCTTTTCCTTCCTTTGAGGCTGAGAGAGTGTGATTTGCCTACAGTCACCTAGTACATTTCCATGGCTGATTCCAACCATAGCAATTCAGTATACTTTTTCTATTTTCACATTAAAACAAGTGTGTTGTGGTTTGAGTGCTGTACTATGACTTTGGACACCAGGGTTCTATTCCCTGTTCAGCCATGGAATCCCATGGGTTGCCTTGAGTGAACCACACACTCTCAGCCTAAAAAAAACCTTGATAGAGTCACCTTAGGGTCCCATAAACCGGAAATGACTTGAAGGCACACAATGACAACAGCAGCAACAACAATTGTCATATTAGCAATTGTTTCTCAGAAAGAGCTAGGGTATGATCTGTCTTTGGAGATTAAGGGCCTAAGCAGACTGCCAGAAATCGTGCACATTAAATTGAGGCACTGCCCTGGCTCAGTGCTAGGGAATCATGGGAACTGTAATTTATTGTGGCACCAGAGCTCTCTGACAGAGAAGGCTCAGTGTCTCAGAAAAAAATACAATTCTCATGATTCCCTAGCACTGAGCCAGGGCAGTGCCTCAGTTTAATGTGCACTATTTCTGGCAGTCTGTCTTTCCAATAGACACATTGTTGAAAATCTGATGAATTTATCATTTGAATCTGGAATTCAGGTGGAGAAGGTGAGATGCTGACTCCTTGGCTTCAGCAATTTACCTGCAGGTGTATTTCTATGTTTCTCTAAAGGCAAATGATTAACTAGTAGAATGGTGATATAACATCAGATCATCAAGGTCATGAATCATGGGCAAGCTCCTAAAAAATACTTCCAATTTCTTTTTCTGTTTTTCTTCTTTTAATTTCAGTAAAGCACTGGAGACGTCTGATGGTTCATGTGCTGAAATAACCACAGCAGACATTTCAGGGAATGTCCTAAATAAAAAGCCACTTTATGTCTCTTTGCTTGTGGGCAAGAGCATGTTGCAACATAAATCAGTTGAGCAGGGAACAAAGACAAGGGTTGTTGTTGTTTTTCTTTGTGGGTGTCTGCAACGATAAACAGAATAATGTGAAGCTGCTTGAAGTTTATTCAATTTTATTTTATTGGGATTTTAGCATGCTCTATCCTTAACTGGCCAGGCACCAGACAGGAGTAATAAATTCAGAAATGAGATGTGTGTTAACTGAATCAATTAGATGGCCTATATTCAAATTCTAAAGGTATGTCTACACTATAGAGCCAGTGTGGTGAAGTGGTTTGAGCATTGGACTATGACTTTGGAGACCAGGGTTTGAATCTCTGTTTGGCCATGGAAACCCACTGGGAGACCTTGAGCAAGTCACACTCTCTCAGCTTCAGAGGAAGGCAAAGGCGAACCCTCTCTGAACAAATTCTGCCAGGAACACTCAGTGATAGGCTCACCCTAGTGTCACTGTAAATCAGAAATGACTTGAAGGCACATAACAAACGTCTACACTAGATATCAGAAGCCTACTTTAGAGGACTTTATACTTTATTAAGACTTTATACTCCAGTCAATGGACCTTGTGAATTATAATTCTGTGAAACTGTTACAAGATGTTTCAGGACTCATACAAAATTGTAATTCACATGCTTAAAAACATAAGAAGGGTAGTGCTGGATAAGACCAAAGTATCTACTCCAGCATTTTGTCCTCACAGTGGCTAACCAGAAGAGGATGGTAGGTGCCCAGCAGGTTGTCAGCATAATAACACTCCAAAGCAGAAAATACATTATGCAAGTTTTCAAAGCTTCACTGGCTTCTTCATCAGGTGAAGGTGTTAAAAATCATACAGGACAAAAATGGTGATGATGTTTGAGTCACAGGTCTAGATTCTGTCTGAAATGTTGCCAGTTCAGAGGGGATTGAGGGATTTCAAGAACAAACAAATTCTGCTATGCATGGAATTGTACTGTTTTGGCCATTGCATAACATCTGTATTTATTTCACAGCTGCCTAAGAAGAGAACCTCAAGTGTAACCATTTCATGTACAGTTATGCCTTCACTGGGCCAGCAGAAACAGGCATTGTGCACACACATACCCATTGTACAATGGACAATAAGCAAGCACACTGGTAGATAAGCAATCAATCACTTGCATAATGGCATTTGGCATTCAACAGATGGGTAGTATATAACAGCCATGATGTAAGTGCACCAGAGTAGCTGTGCACTGTGCAAACATCATGCTTGTCATGGACCCTATGTAAGCATGATCTTGCCCATAATATACAAGATGAAATTAAAAGGTTAATTAAAGTGTTATAGGGATGCTGGTCCAAATTCTGGAAAGCCTGAACATCATTTAAATATGGTTGCCAGTTCAGGACTATCCCAGGACCTAGGATTTCAAAGGCAAAAGCTGAGATCTTGGGATGCCTTTTCTGATATCACAGAGAATGCAGTCTGGTGGTTACATTAAACATGATAGCTTAAACACCAACTACAGTTGCACAGAATCTGCCATTAAGACCAAAACTATCAAGTCTAACAAATGAAGCACCCCCCACTTTTCAAGACAGTGCTCTCACACTGAAATTCCTCTCCTTCTCCTTGGTGACTACCAAGAAGGCTCAGGCCCAGAAATCTGGTGGCTCTACTTAATTACAGTATAGCCCTTCTTATTTTCAGGTAATGAATTTCTTTAAGAGCTGTTTCCAGGAGTTCATCTCTTCTGTTGCCTTCTGGGAACAGAAAAGTTTCCAAGAACCACACAGTAACAACACCATTCACTGGCTTGCTTCCCTGATGCTTTATTCAGAACAGATTTTTCTGAAGAACTTCCAAGGTTGCAAAGCAGTGACAGGGTCTGAACAGAGGGAATTCAGAGTGTGCAGCAAACCTTTCATGAAAACATGGAAAGTTTTCGACAAGAGGCTGACGACCTGCTATTTCATGCAGTACTGTGGCTTCTGACCTTGGCTTTGTTGTCTGTTGTTTATCTAGACAGGGACACTGGAAAAAAATTGATGGGCCTTACAAGAACACAGGCAACATGGGAAACTTACATTTCTTTTCAGAAAACAAAAACAAAAATGACCACGCCAAACCCAAAGGCTACAATCTACTACTTGTGAAACCAAGAAATCTTAGTTGGATTTACACAGTGCTATTCAAAACTGACCTCACATTAGGATCCAAAGTAAGGAATAGGTTCTAACCAGTATTGTGCTAAAGCTACTAAAAGCTAACTGGATATACCAAAAACCAAAGTTTATCCTGTTTGCCTAATCTTAGTTATTAAAACTAAAAAGCTTGCAAAATCTTAGCTACTAAAACTAAAAACACACTGGTGTTTGTGGTAGTCTATACACCATGAGCATGCAACCTAAACCAATGAGTACAACTCTATCTATCCATCTACCTAGGAGCCAGCGTGGTATAGTGATTTGTTGGACTAAGAATCTAAGAGACCAGGGTTTGAACCTTGCTGTGCCATGGGAACTCACTGGATGACATTTGGCAAGTCATACTCTGTCAGCCTCTGACAAATGTCCTCTGAGTAAATCTTGTAAAAAAAATCCCCAGCAGAGGATTGCCAAAAGTCAGAACTGACTTGAAATTACATCACAACAACAAATCTGTCTGTCTATTTATAATCTATCTATCTATCTATCTATCTATCTATCTATCTATCTATCTATCTATCTATCTGATATATTTTCTGAACTCAAGGGCTGTATGACAAAATATCTTCAACTTTAATTTAGTGTCCATTAAACTTATTATACAGTAAAATGATTTTCTCTTTGCTCTCAAAAACAGAAATACAGTTGGCTCTCTATTTTTATAATAATAATAAAATAATAATAATAATAATAATAATAATAATAATAATAATAATAATAATAATGAAGTTTATTTATACCCTGCCCCTTTGAGATCAATCGGGGTGGCTCACAATAAAAATGCAATGCAAGAGTAAAAGCAAATTATATCCCACCCACCCCTTAAAAAGTTATTAAATCTATTACAAGTTAAAAATGGACAACATTAAAGCAACACTCACAAAATACAATGAAACGACAAAGGACAGCGGCAGTATAATAAATGGTTTTCGGGGGGCAGATGGGGCTGCTCTGAGGAAAGGAGGGCCCTGAGGCCGGGATATTCTATCCTGGAAAGGCCTGCCGGAAGAGATCTGTCTTGACAACTTTTTAAAGCTGTCTAAAGATGTTAATTGGCCGATCTCGTCCAGCAGGCCATTCCACAATTTGGGG
>JAIPUX010001880.1:109944516-109955934 GCA_020142125.1 Phrynosoma platyrhinos | reverse complement strand
CCCTTGTGGTCTCTTCCAACTCTATGATTCTATGATTCTATGACAACTGATTATTTCAGCTTTTATTTATTCCTAATGTGGTCTGAGCATTGAACTAGGACACTGGGAGACCAGCATTAATCCCTATTCGGGCATGGAAACCCACTGGATGACCTTGGGTGAGTCACACTCTTTCTTATAGGGAGGCAAAGGCAAACCTCCCTCAGAACAAATCTTTCCAAGACCCCCCCCCCATGATAGTGTTGCCTTAGCGGGGGGCCGGGTTGCTGTCCCTCAGACAATTGGGGGGCCCAAAGTGCAATAAATAAATAAATAAATAAATAAATAAATAAATAAATGTTCTCCAAGGGCTAGCCTGGGGGTAGAGTTGGGGTGTGGCGACCACACGCCGGCCGCCCCTACTCTGCCCCAATGTCACTGTCATGCTGCCCACCCAAACAGATGGAGGTACTCCCTTGGCACAGCATTTATACATGCTGTGCTAAAGGAGTGCTGAAAAGCTGCCGTGGCAGCAGCAACAGCAGCTTTTTGCTGCTCTAACAAGGTGTGGCATTTGCCAGCTCTTTTTAGAGCAGCAAACCTGCCACAGCCCCAATCTGGCAAGGAATCTGTTGAGCCCCTAACTTCAGTGAGTAGTGAATGGAAATAAACCAAACAAGGAACAGTCATGACTTTAATGTCTTTCAAGGGTGACCTTTCTCATTGTCAGAAATGGAAAGATGCAAACTTTTAGGTTTCAGCTAAAGACAAGCTCCTGACTTTATTGTTTATGTGGTTGCTGTTGTGTTATCATTGGACGTTATCACATGGGGGAAATCTGCTGGTTAATCCACACAAATCCCAAACAGAAACTGGATTTGTGCCTCACGATTTCACACGACATTACTCAGAAAATGGACAGAAACTGGTGTTATCCAAGATCTTTTGAAAGTTATATGCTTAACTGTGTGTTTATGCACTACTTTTACTTATGCCCTCTCTAGGTAAAAAGAAAAAAAAAAACGAAAGCAAAGCAATAAAATAAAATATCAGATGAGAGCACTCAGATTCACATGTGAGAATGAAAACAAAAACAACAACTCTGTTTTCTTCCCCCTATAATCAAGATATTTAAACTTGGTCTTTTGTCTTTTGTACAATGCAATGGGTGCAGTTTTGTAAATTCTTTACAACCAGGACCAAATTATCAGCGAGGCAAATGGTACAATTTCTCTAGGTCTCTCAGGAGTTAGGGAGTTAGGGTTGCCAAGTTGGATATGGGACAAAACATTTGTAACTTTAAGCTCCAACAGTATGAGAAATAAAGCAAGGTACATGTCTTTCCATACTTTCAACCTCAGACTTTTCCTCTTAACATGACTTGCCTCCATGGTGGACACTGGGAGGAGGAGGGCAAAGAAGCACCAAGCTCTGTTCTTGCCTCTGGCGTCTCCATGCCCAAATCCTTCACTGGGGAGGCAAGAACTGTATTGAGAGACAATGGCTGAGGCTGAAAATCTGGGGTTGAAGGATTTCTCCCTCTCTGCCCTCCTTCTGCAAAGACCTTTCAATTTAGACAGATCTACCCAGCTGTAGCAGAAGATATTTTAATGTACTGTATGTAATGTTAATAAAAATGGAGACTACAGTCAAGAAGAAAGAACCAAGAAGACTAGGATTTGGAAGAGCATAAATGAAACAGAAAAGATCTTGAAGTGTAAAGATATATTGAGGGCCAGCATGGTGCAGTGGTTTGAGTGTTGGACTATGAGTCTGGAGACCAGAGTTCCATTCCTGCTTGGTCATGATACCCACTGGGTGACCTTGGGCAAATCACATGATCTCAGCCTCAGGGGAAAACAATGGAAAACCTCCACTGAACAAATCTTGTCAAGAAAACCCCATGATAGATTCACCTTAAAGTCACCACAAGTCAGAAGGCACACTAACACATACACACACATTATAATGTTATATATTTTTAAATGCTTTTAAAACTGTTTTCAATTACTGTTTTCAATGGAATTGCTTATTTAATGAGTTTAATTGTTGTTTTATAAATTGTTTTATCTATATATTTTTAACCTGTACCATAAACTGCTTTGGGTCCCATATTGGGAGAAAGGTGGGGTATAAATTAAATAAATGAATGAATAAACTGAATGCTGTTCACTTTCTCATGTATGACTCTATTTAGTCTGATTCTTCTATATGCAATACATGTGAAATGTAGTATTATTAATCCAGCTCTGCCATTATTATTATTTTCTCTGTATTAAAGCCCCAAGGCAACAAAAAGGCCTGGATTCAGCCCCAATCAATTCAAACATCATTTGGACAGCTCACTGTGAAAATTAGGTGAAACCATTTTATTTGATCAGTGTAGATGTGCCCCAAGAGTGTTGTTCTCTGAATCCTTTTAACCATAAGAATATAAAGAATACTTACAAATTTTGTCCACCTCAAAGAGAAAGGGAATCACAATCCAGAGAGACACCCCATTGAGAAAATGGTGAACCCCCATGAGATTTTTCACACTTTGTGAAAATCATTGGTTCACAACCTCTTTTTTGCCCCATGATCTTTTCCACAAAGGGTCCAACACTTCCCTTGTAAAACGTCTTGTAGTCTGATACAGCCAGAAGAAAACTTTTTAATAACAACAACAACAACAATAACAATTTATTTATAGCCCACCCAATCACAAAGAATCCAGGCAGGTTACAACAATAAAAATACATAGAATACAATAGAATTAAAAAAATTAATCCCTTCCCAACTCCCCAACCCCCCACCCAATCCTAAAATTACAATTAAACAAACATTATTTAAAAACAAAAATACCAAAGTTTAAAAAGGGAAATAATTGGTAGACAGAGCAACATAGATCACCTTGTGCAGGGAGAGGAGCTAAGCTGGGAAGGCCTGCCAGAAGAGATCCATCTTAAGAGCCTTTTTGAAAGCTATAAGAGTGGAGATGTGACAGATCTCCTCTGGCAGGTCATTCCACAGCTTTGGAGCAGCAGTGGAAAAGGCCCTCTGGGAGACAGATGTAAGCCTAGATTATTTTGGCTGTAGAAGATTCTTCCCTGAGGACCTTAGTGTGCAGGATGGACAATATGGAAGAAGGCTCTCCTTTAAGTATTCTGGTCCCAAGCCATGTAGGGCTTTAAAGGTAATAATCAACACCTTGTACCTTGCCCAGAAACTAATTGGCAGCCAGTGAAGGGACTTCAGGATCGGTGTTATATGGTCATTATGGGAAGTACCCGTAATCAACCTGGCTGCCATATTTTGTACAAGCTGAAGTTTCCGAACTTAGCCCAAGGGTAGCCCCATGTAGAGCACATTGCAGAAGTTTAATCAAGAGGTTACCAGTGCATGTACTACTGTATCAGCCAAAGCTGATAACAGGAGCTCCTGACTGTTGCATCCATCTGAGCTGTCAAGTGGAGCGACGAGTCAAGGAGCACCCCCAAGCTGCAGACAGAGTCCTTTAGGGGAAGTGTTATCCCATCCAGAAGTGGCTGACATAACTCCATTCCTGGGTTCGAGTTTCCTATGACAAGTACCTCCGTCTTACCTGGATTCAGCTTGAGTCAGTTTTCCCTCATCCAGTCCATTAACATCCCAAGACAGGCATTTAGAGGAGAGATGCCATCCTTAGTCACTGCATCAGTCCAAACCATAAATATATTTGGGTGTCATCAGCAGACTGATAATACCCCGTCCCATGCCTCTGGATGATCTCACCCAGTGGCTTCATGTAAATGTTGAATAGCATTGGGGACAGAATTGCACCTTGAGGGAAACCCAATTTGAGCTCCCTCTTGGCCAAACAACTGTCCCCAAGCGACACCATCTGGAACCTACCCGAGAGGTAGGACCGGAACCACTGCAAAGCAGTGCCATCGATACCCAATTCTCCAGAAGGATACCATGGTCTATGGCAGGGGTAGGTAACCTTTTTCCTTTAAGGGCCAAGGGACTTCAGCTCCCAGATGCCTCAGCCATGTTGGCCAATAGACCCATGTTGGCCAATAGCTCCTGGGATTCTGGGAGCTGAAGTCCCTCGGCCCTTAAAGGGGAAAGGTTGCCTACTCCTGTCTAAGAGCACCAACAGGGTCACACTTTCCCTGTCAATGCCCAGACGGAGATCATCGACTAAGGCGACCATGGCAATCTCAACTCCATATCCCATCCTGAATCCAGTTTATATTATTTATTCTTGAATATGAGAATTAAATAAAGATTTCTATTCCTCAAACACATTCCTCAAACACATATAGTAGATGTGTTCCTGGTCATTGCTTCTTTAATGGAAGATGTGGTACCAGAGGCAGAAATAACATAGAAAGAATAGGACTGATTTCCTGCAGCCCAAAAAGAACACTTTGATGTGTTTCAGCATGTGAAAAGTATATGTGAAAAGAAACTGCCAGCTCAGGTAAGCTTTGGATAAGTAAAAATATTTTGAACCTTCTAGAAAATACCTTCCAAAATGTATCCAGGAATTATTATTATTTTCTTTCACCTTCCTCCACATTTCTTATGATTTTTATTTTAGTGGCCAAATTGATAGATCTATGCTTTTAAAAAAATGTTGGGGGGTTCTGATGAGGCAGGCTTATTGACTTTACCCTTCCTTCTCTATTTTGTCATTCATGCATGCTCAGTAAGGGATTCTGAAGGAGGCTTCTGATTACCTTTTCTGTTGTAAGCAGACATACATGGCTACACTAAGGGGCTAAGCAGACGGCGCAAAGCGCCATCTTCAGAGCAAGGAAGGGGAGGGGCAGCCACACGCTGGGCACCCCAACCCCTTCCCAAAGACGTCATCGGAGCAGCCAGCCCTCCGCACAGCCGGGGCTCCAAGGATGCCTTTCTACTGCAGCATCCGCACACGCTGCAGTGGAAGAGGCGCCGAAGGAGAGCAGGCAGCCTTTTGCAGTGCACCTTCAGTGATTTGTGGAAGGAGCGCTATTTTAGCACTCCTTCCCGGGGCAGCGAAGCTGCACTGTGGGGCCGAGGAATGCGGATGCCTCGGCCCCGATCCGCAGCTTCCCGGGGCAGCCCAGTGCCACCCGTCTGCTTAGAGCAGAATCCCATTCTTTCCCAGATCAAGCTCAGGCATTTTGACCCATTCACTTTCTGGGAAAAGATAAAGCTCCACTTGCCTAGAAATTTAGTTATAGTTGAACCAATAACACTTCCTTCCATGCTTTGCTTCCCACATGCATTCGGAAAACAGATCTCTTGCCTTTGTGTTATTCTTGCTGTCTGCAAAGAAGAGCTGTTTTGAATTCAGGATACATTAATATACAGCAGATGTCTCCAAATTCAGTATTTTTTAAAACAATAACCCATTGAAATGAAGAACAGAAATCTTTGACTTTTAAAGGGAGTATAAATGGTTTAACTGAATTAATTATCTACTGGTACAGCTATATAGACCCAGGATGGTCTTAGGGGATTACTGCATTTACCAATAATGTGACTGCTCCCCAATGGAATACAGCTACCATTTTGGAAAAGCATCCTCCAAAGCACTGCTGGGACCTAGGATGCAGCTGGGTTGCATTAACCCAGCAGCAGTGGCAGCAAATTACTTGAGATAATACCCAGTAACAACCTGAAATGCAACTGTATCCTGTTGGGAAGCAGTTGCATTATTGAAGTGCGATAATCTCCTTAGTCTCTTCATAGGTTATACACATCTGAACTACTCCTCTTGTACTGATTCTGTATGCTTTCCCCTATAGGAGTAAACCATTTACTTAAACTGGAAGTGGGTGTGTTTTGGGTTGTGTTGCCAGATGAAATAAGGGATAGGGCTCCTGTGCCTTCAATAGTTGTACAGAAGAGGGATATTTGGCATGTGTTGCTTGTCACATAGGTTTCACCTCTGAAGTGTCCTTCTCTATGCACAACCATTAAAGGTAAGTACTTGGCTTTTTGGGGGGTGGAACTGAAAGGACATCATAGGGATGGATAGAACTAGTGATAGCAGTTTCACTTGTCCTGGACTGCAACTGTACTGCAGAAGTAATGGAGTTTGACACCAGTTTAACTGCCATGTCTCAATGCTATCTAACTCTTGGAACTGTAGTTTGTTGTGATACCAGAGCTCTCTGACAGAGAAGGCTAAATCATTCAAAAAACTACAAACCCCAGAACTTCATAGCATTGAGCCATGGCAGTTAAAGCAGTGTCAAACTCCATTATTTCTGTAGTGCAGATTTGACTCTGGTTGATTACACCATCTTTTTGTTGTTGTTGTTCCTATGGAACAAGAGAGGTCAATTTTTGACCCTTCTGTTGTCATTGAAGTTCAGTTCCCACTTTCTCTCATAATTGGCTTGATATGCTGGGAGCTGGAGTTCAAACAACATCAGGAAAATTACAAGTTTTCCTATGAGTGCTTTCCAACCTAAGTGGTCCCAGTGGCTGGATGGCAACTCCTATGAGCCATTGGCCATCCTGGGTTGGGAGGATGGAACCTTTAGTCCTTCCTCAGCAAATTAAAGTGGGAACCAAAGGCTAGCATGACAAATGGTGGTAAAAGAGGTTGGCAAACCAAGTGGCAAAAGAAGTTCATGAAGTTGTCTTTATGTGTAATATGTAGCACACTACTAATGATATCAGGAATGAAATGGTAATTATGGTGATTACATGCTGTGTTTTATGGGTGCGTGGCTTCTGGTGGTCCTAATTAAAAACAACAAGACTAGTTGTTTTATATCTCAATCTTGTTTTTGACACTCTTCTCCTCAGGTGAGATATATTTTCTTCCTTAGCCAGACAAATTGCCTGAAGGAAAGGAAACTTGATCACATGGAGGACCTTGGGAGAAATGATGGGGAGTAATCACTTGGTATATAGCCATATATTTATCCTCTTTAGCTGGCCTAGATCCAGGCAGAAATTTCAGGCTCTTCCACTGGGTGATCATTATTCTACATACAGTGACTCAAGCTGAAACAGGATCTTGCCAGAAGGACAGATGGAAAACATGGCAAAGGCTGTTCTACTCTAATGATGACCTGCCTCCCCTGCAAGAAACTATTCGAAATACCTGGGGCCAGTGCACGTCAGTCACCACAAGTGGCATGTTTAATACAATGCCTCAAGTCTTAAGGTTGCCACCTGGCCCAACCATTTCTTTTTAATGTGAACAGACAATGAAGGTGATGGTGATGGTGACTTAAGACGACTGCAACCCTAGAGCATGGCATTTTGGGGGGCTTTTGTATCACCCAGGACCTGAGGCCTAAAGCCAGATAACAATTTTTAGAAAGCCATAATGCTAACAAAATGCCCACTAAACTTCTAAATGCAGCAGACTTTGTATCCCTAATGTCAAATTATCCTCTACCCAATTAACCCTGCTATATAAAAGCCTGCTCGCATTACAAATGTTAGAGCAGTTCCAGGAAATGTTCAGACTCAGATGCTGGAGGGTCACCAAGGGGGATGGAAAAATGTGTAATTGTGGGATTGTTCTAGTGATTGCCTTTTCTTCTAATAGTCATTGCTTTATTTCATTTTGTTAAAAAAAACAACCCCCAGCAATTGCCTTTAAAAAAAATCCTCTCTGGGAGAGATGATCATACTAACAAAACAACCTAACAGTAATTAATTTTCTTCAGAAATTAGAATGATAGGCTGCATCTGCAGATGTAATGTGTTTAACACTATTTTAACTGTCTTGACTCAGTGCTATAGAATTCTGGGATTTGTAGTTTTGTGATATATTTTGCCATCTCTGTCAGACAGCTCTGGTGCCACAATAAACTATAAATCTCAAAATTCCATAGCGCTGAGCCATGGCAGTTAAAGTGTTGTCAAACTGCATTATTTTTCAGTGCAGATGAGACCTTAGAATCAGAATCAGAAGAATTCCAGCTTTTTGCTATCCTTCTTCAACTGTGGTGCCCAGAAATGGACAAAGTATTCCAGGTGAGGTTTGAACAACATATAATAGATTGGCACTACTTATTCAATTGATCTAGAAACCATACTCCTGTTGGTTGTTTACAATGAAGCAGGATTGGAGACAGAAATTTTGAATTGGGGTTGGTATGAGAACCATGAGCAAACCTTGGAACATTAATCCATGTTATTAGTCAGTTCCACAATTTAATTCATTAGTTTTGTTACATAAATCACTGTGTGAAGCATTCAGTTCCTACAAACTCCAGATAGCATGAGTATAATGGATTCCGGAAATTCTGGTCCAAAACATCTGAAGGAAGACTGGTTCCCTGCTTCTGACCCAAAGGAACATTCCATCTGAGTCCTAAAAATAAACTTGTATAACATATTTCAATAATAAGCATAGGAGCAGAAAGTTTTTTTAAAAAAATAATTTCTATTATTTGGATGCCTTTTTATATAAAAAAAAGTCTTGGCATCTTGCAGATAAATTATACAGATGTTAAAAACAGTAACAATAATATATAATACAAAACAGTATCTTCCTCCAACAGACAGATGGACCAGTTTCCAACTTGAAAGAAATGAACACAGTCTTTGGGCTGAAGTTCTTCTTTTAAGCTTAGGAAATATGTTGTTTACTTACTCAGAATGATTTTTCCCACTTATAATACATGGAATTACGTCCTGCCAGCATGGATTTAATTTAGGCATAATAAGACATTTATTCCATGTACTGTCAGCCAAAATGCCACATGGTTACTGGGGGGGGGGGAGTCTATATTTGCTGCCAACTAATTTTACAGGATGTTGTGAAACCTGAGTAAATGTTCTTTGGTGTTATTTAACATACAGTAATGATCACCATGGCATGCATATATTTCATTTATTAAAAGTGAATTGCTTTATACTTCAACATGAAATGGATAAAACTATATTTGCTTTATTGTTAGACTAAAGGATGACTCTTACCATAAACTGTAGGTGTATCAAAATGTGCTATGAACAGATATGGGGATTTCTTAAGAGACATGAAGATCTGGACACACCAGTTGAAAATTCTTAAGGCATGACCAAAGACTCAACCAGCACGTTCAATGTCTCCTACCAATTTAGGGAAAAAGTCAAAAACTTTTTATCACCCAATAAAGGCACAACGTGTAAAAAAAAAGAGTCACATCTCAAGATGCTGAAAGATGACATTTAATAGTAAAAATTCCAGCAAGTATGGTGTAGTGATTTAAGCATTGGACTGTGATTCTGGAGACCAGGGTTCGAATCCCAGCTTGGACATGTAAACCCGTTGGGTGACCTTGGGTAATTCACACTCTCTTCCTCCTCCCACAGGCTTTCCATGCCAGTTCCTGCCAGGAAGGTGAAGGAAAGCAGTTCCAGGGCAGCCAATTTGAGTGGAGGAACAGAGTCAGAGACTTGCTTCCAGAATAAGGTAGCATCCAGGAGCCCTCTGTAGAGTTAGAAACCCAGCTGATTGAGCTCGCTGACAGAGCCTGATGAAAAGGCCAAGAGAACAGGGGCCCTTTATGTGGGTTTTTACCAAGGGACATTTTGAGGGAGAAGCCCACAGTCCTGTTTCAGTGCTTACTTAAGAATTCTCAATATGGACACTGAGGGAGTTGCTGCAGTCACCTGCAACACTTGTGGGATATTTGTCTTCTTGCCCAGAGATGTGGGGAACTTCACCTGCACCAAGTGAAAATTGGTAGCCTTTCTGAAAGAGAAAGTACAGCAGCTGGAATACCGAGTAGCTACACTTCAGCAGATTAGAGAGCAAGAGGTTTTCCTGGACAGAGCAGAACAAACGGTCTTGGATAGGGACCACACAGAGGAAGTTGTTGAGGAGGAGGTCACTTCATGCACACAGGAGGTAGACAGCTGGAGGAACATTACACACAGAAGTAGGGAAATCAGGGATCGTTCTGGGAGCTTGCAGCTATAGAATTGATTTGAAGTTCTCTCCCTTATCAATGAAGAGAAAGAGCAGCAGGGACATTACTCAGGGACAGTGCAGGGGACCTTAAGAGTACCTTGGCAGGAAACAACCATTGCTAAGCCTCAGAGGAGGTGTGTGGTGGTGGTGGGGCACTCCTTGTTGAGGGTACAGAAACAGTGGTTTGTGGGCCTGACAGGATGTCCCAGGAGGTGTATTGTCTCCCTGGGGCAAAAATCTGTGATGTGACAGCAAGGTTCCTCTTGGTCCATGTGGGGAACCAATGATACTGCAAGGCATAGTCTTCAGAATATAGAAGAGATTATGAGATTTTGGGTAGGAAGCTGAAAGAGGTGGATGCACAGGTTGTTATCTCATCTCTTCTCCCAGTTGAAAGGCATGGTCCAAGAAGGGAGAGGAAGATAGCAGATGTGAATAACTGGACCTGTAGATGGTGCCACCAAGAACAATTTGGATTCTTGGATCATGGGCTGTGGTTCCATGAGGGTAGACTTCTAGCAAAAGATGGGCTGCATCTCACACCAGTTGGCAGAAACATTTTTGCCAATAGTCTCAAACATTTTTTGTTTGAGGGCTTTAAACTGAGTCATGTTGGGGAGGGAGACAGTATCTTGGAAGGTATCTTGGAAGGCAGGAGTACATCATGGGCTGGAGATAATAGTCAAAGGGAGGATGTAGACAGCGAAAATCCTAGGAAGGGGAGGGGCAGCCTCACGCCGGGTGCCCCAACCCCTTCCCGAGGACATCATTGGAGCGCCCACCATTTCACATGGCGGGCAATTCGATGATGTCCTTCTGGCTCAGCGTCCAGACACGCTGAGCTAGAAGAAATGCCTAAGAAGCGTTTGTTGCCTCTTGCAGCGGAGTGGATTGGGGATAAAATGTGGGGCAGCCTTGGTCCCAATCCAAGGCTTCTCGGGGCGGCCCATGGCTGCCCGTCTGCAGAGGCCCAAAGTGTTACAGAGGGAACAAGGCAAATGATGCAAGGGCTGGATGGCCATGTGTCATGGATGCTTTGATTTTGAGTTCTGCACGGCAGGGGATTGGACTGGATGGCCCTTTTGGTCTCTTCCAACTCTATGATTCTATTCTATTCTATGATTCTTGGCCCCAGAGGATAGCAATAGCAAAGCTTCCTCTGAAGAAACCTGTCAAGAAGAACCTGTCATAGGTTTACCTTAGGATCACCATAAATCAAAAATGACGTGAAGGCACACAACAACAATTCCTGATACATTTCATACATTACATATAGTCTGTACATTTTAGCCCAGAGGAAAATTGAGTACATGCACTTAAGGCTGCCAGCTAGGAAACAGATGCCACTACTAAGTCTAGAAAGTCACTCATGACTGCTGGGTTCTTCTGAAGAGACTTTTTAATCTTAGTTGCAGCAAAGTATTTATAAGCATGATACAGCAATATTTGTACCAACTGACATAATGCTCCGCTATCAACTGACATCTACACCCCCACACTGTGTACTGGAACATTCATCCTGATTACACAATAATAATAATATTTATTTGATACCC
>JAIPUX010001880.1:109925866-109936297 GCA_020142125.1 Phrynosoma platyrhinos | reverse complement strand
TTATTATTATTATTATTATTATTATTATTATTATTATTATTTACTCTATTCTTCCTCTGTCCAGCTGTGTTCAGAATGAGGTTTGAGGTGTTGAATAAGATGCATCATGGGCTTCTATGTTTAACTTTGTGATGGTGGAGGTACATCACTAAGAGAATATGCAACTATTTAGAGAACTGCAATGATGTGCAATGGAGCACCATGAAAATTGTCCCATGGTGCAATGGAGACTCCCACTGTAGAATAGGAGATTGTAAAAGGTGGGAACATTTTAATAACTACATGCAGAGCATCCATGATTTTCCACTACCCTGTCTCCTGGAGTACTCTGTTGGAGGCCATTGTCCCCCATCTCATTGTGCAAGACCAGCCTGTCCCGCAAAATGTTGTACTGTTGTGCACTGTGACCATGGTGTTGGCAAGGGGGAAAGTCAGCTACTAGCGCAGTCTGGGGGCAAACCAACCCTGATGCAGCCAACTAATATTGTAGCAGTGGAAAAAGCAGAAGCCACTAAAGCAAAATACCAGCTGTCAATATTGGCAATGCTCTGACACACTTTTCGCACACAAAATAAGATCCACAAATGTAGTGGTTCATCCAAAGTTCTGGAGGCTTTATTTTCAGTTACAATGTGTACAATACAGCATATATATAGACACTCCTACCTCTCTCCATCGACTTCCATCCAACTACTCCAACAATAATTCCACACTAACCCACACACAACCATTCTCTTGGTCCACTTATATAGAAGGGTGGTTCTGGGTCATTACTCTGTGTCACATAGTATGATGCAATCTTGCTTCAACTTTGTCTCATGCCATGTGCCCATAATTCAGCTGTCTGTGGTTGTCACATGGAATACATGTCACTCCATATCACCTGCCACTCAAAATATTTCTCTTTTGTCTAAAACACAATTACCTAACATATTGCCCAAAGGCCATGCTGTTAATTTCAGTTGGGCAATGGTATCAATTATGCAGCTATGACAACGCTATCCTCCTGAGAACATTACTATTGTGCACTGTGGCAAGTTGGTTTATGACTTTGTAAATTCCCAGCAGGATGCCATCCACCATGTTCTTTGCCTCTGCTTGGCTGCATAGACCCATGGCACCTTACAGAGGACCACTAAGGATACATTTACACTGTAGAAATAATGCAGTTTAACATCACTTTCAGTGTTGTAGCTCAATCCTATGGAATCTTGGGATTTATAATTTTACAAGGTCTTTAGCCTTCTCTGTCAAAGAGTGCTGGTGCCTCACAAAACTACAAGTCCCAGGATTCTATAGGATGGAGCTATGACAGTTGAGGTGGTGTCAACCTGTATTATTTGTACAGTGTAGATACACACTTAGTCCCTTGCAGCAGTTTAGGTGCAGGCAGGCCAGAATGAGAATGGAGGTAGAGGGGAACCTTCTTGGTTAGAGTGATGGAATAGGAAGGAGGTGATCCAGGTTCAAATCCTTACACAGACCTGAAGCTCAACATGTGCCCTTGGGCCATTCATTGTTTCTCAGCCAAAACTACCTTATCTTACCTTGTGAGGATAAAAATTGGGAGAAGGACTACTCATGCTGATTTGAGTTTTTTGGAAGAAAGATGAGATGTATAGGTAACAAGAAAAATCAATTGATTCATGCTGCTTAAATTTCAAGCTAACAGATTGTCTTTGCATGTATGTAGTTATACCAGTGAAAAATTATATAGGATAAAAATAAAATAGCCACATTCTCCAGCAGAGACTCAAAATACAGTTCAGGAAGTCATGGATCACAGGGGTATAACATAATTCTTCTCCAGCTTATGCTCTCTTTCCTTTTTCAGACATCAATCGACTGCTATTTTTGACTACAGCTATATATCATTCTGCCACATTCATTGCTCTTTTGTACAATAACTCACAGGCAGCATTGTGTTTTGTCATTAAATAACTGTGGGAAAAGAATCACTTCATTTACCATTATTAGAAAGGCAACGTCTGTTTGTTTATAATAATATAATCTATGCTGTTTTCTGGATGCTTAAATTGTTTTATGCTACATCAGACCTATGCTCCATCTTGACCAGTATTTACTGGTTGGCAATAGCTGTTTAGCATTGTGGACAAGAGATCTATCCTAACCAATGCATATTTTTTTTTCTTTGCATGGAATATTCTCCTTGCCAAATGTGTGCTTTTCCACTGGATAATTCTGTGTTCCAAATTATGTGGAGATTTGAATTTAAGGTATTTAACCAGATAGTACACAGCTTCATTTGTGATTTAAATGAAACCATATACGGTGAAGATGCATAGAAAAAAATAAGCAAGAATATATGAGGATGATGTTCAGTTCTATTTTTATTTTTTTCTTAAAATTCACAATCCCCTCATAAATTTGACAGAAATAACTTGAGAGTTTAAAAATTCAGTTGCAGAAGAGAGTAAAAGTGGCAAATTCACCCATATGTCTGGGCTTCCAGATGTTGCTGGAATGCAGTTCCCATCATCTCTCATCCTAGGCTATGATGGTTAGCCTAGGACTGTTCAACAACATTTGGAAAAGCATATGTTACCCTGTTTAGGGTAATTTTTTTTATAAACAACTGTTTTAATGCAGGGGTGGGCAGCTGTGTAGGAGTCAGAGTACAGTTTCCCTCCTGACCCTCCTGTAGGCCACACATACCCCACAGCAAGCCCAAATACTTCTGTTTCCCTCTATGTTCCCTCTCAAAATGGCAAGAGGAACTGCAGAGAAAAATGGAGGTATTGGGGTAATATGGGGTTTTAGACCACTTTTGGGGATGCGGTGGGGGATTTTGGTGTGTTTTTCACACATGGAGCTTTCTGGATGGATTTAGAGTGAAAACACTGCCTGAAAATCAAGCCATTTAAAAAATAAAAATAAATGGGAGTTGGGGGAGCTATTAGGGTGCTTCAATGGTCACAGAAGTGGGCTTCAGGAGCTTTGTGAAGGTATGGTTGACAGCCTGTGCCTTTCCTTCTACTCCTGGACTTGGCAAAACAATGCAGTAGTTCGCTAAATATTATTGGTGACATTTCATGCACCCACAGATAACAAGAGTGAATGTCAAAGCTACCATTCTGTCAGCATAACAACTGAGGAAGGTGGGCAGTAGGGCACTGATAATCCCAAGCACAACACAAACATTGCGATAATTCACCCACCTGTTATTATATAAGATGATATCTCCAGTTCTGAATCTCAAATGGGTTCTTAAGTATTTGTTCCCTTCTTTTTTTTTTAATGGGAATTGTATTTCAAGAAATAAAGATATAGACTATCTGAAGAGTTTGCCCAAAGAAAACCACCATTTGACTCATCTGTCTCCATGACACAAAAAATCTAATGGTGGTAAATGAGTAATTTCCCATCACTACTCCCCAGTTCCACCCCCACTGCTGACATTCAAGTGTAGCATGCAGCAGTGCTAAACTTTACTTTTTATTTTTTATTTTACAGTTTGATCTTCATTTTTGTTCCCTTTTCACTTCTGAAGTGGGATGAGGGAGAAAGCAAATGAGTCATGTGCATGCTGCCGTAAGATTAATAATAGACAAAGTCGTCATTTCTCTATGAAGGCAACTATGAATGGCCTATCCAGATTGCCATCAACCAATTTAAAGTTCAGAGGCTGGTTCTTTTTTTATATGTATCATTCTGTGTGTGCATTTGTTGATGGTTGGAGATGAATGACATGGGCAGATAAGTTGTTCATTGACTGCTACATTTTCTGATGCACAATATTTAAATTTGGTAGCTAAGAACAAAACCAAACTTGATGCAGGATGTCTGTGATCAAAATCTCCTTCTCCTTACACATGCTGACCATGAGATCATTCGTACAACAGAATTATAGTGCTATTTTTCTACTTTAACTGCCATGGTTCTGTCCTAAGGAATCCTGAGATTTGCAGTTTAGGGAGATTTCTTTAGAATTCTCAGCCAGAAAAACCTAGTACTGCACCAAACCATAAACCCCAAGATTCCACAGGACTGAACCATGGCATTTAAAGTGGAATAATACTGCTATAATTCTATAGTGTAAATGAGCTCCAGGTGATAAAATTATTGTTAAATAGTGATAGGTGAGAATTTCTTTTGACTGCACTTTTTAAAAAATTAATTGCACACCATTTTTATAAAATTTACATTTGCAAATTTCTTTGTATTCAGGATGGAAATAAGTTGATTTTTTTAAAACCAAAAAAAAATTTGAATATGGAAGAAACTGAATATGAAGAACCAGGGATTTAAGTACTTCAGTGCTTGAAGCCATGGTTTGAATCACTGGACATTATCACATGAGCCTGAGTCTCCCCAGAATCATGTTAATAAAGGGAAATGGAAACATACCATTTTGGGAGCATTTAATTATCACATATCTCTAATAGAACGAAGGTGCTGTTCTGAATCTATGGAAGAAAATGTTTAAAGATGTCCATGAGCATTTGCTTCCAGGCATATTTTCTTGTTGACTTTTACCCCTTTCCATTTTATTTTTTCATATGCTAATGTGGTTTCCCTTGCCATTTCACTTACTGCAGAACAGCTGGGCTAACATCAAAATTAATTCCTTAAATAAATGTCCCTCCCAAGCCCCCAGAGCCTGCATTTCTGCATCTGAAACAGCCAGAGGTTGTTACAGTTTGAAGCAAATGATGGTGACAGCCAAAATAATGGCCATTAAGAGAAGCTGACTCATTTCCCCCCCTAACCAAATGCCAAACGAAAGGTCTGACTTTTAATTAAAACACCAATTCTTTCACCGCACAATTCATTTACTATCTCCATGAGGCTTAAAGAGCCATCTTGAATTTAGAGATGAAAATCAAGACACCAATGCTAGCAGAACTTTGAAATGATTCCATGGTACAATGTCTTTCCTTCCAAATCTGAAATTTATTTTAGTTAATATAGGGCCTTTACAGACTGCCAGAAATAATGCAGCTTGAGTCCACTTTAACTGCCCTGGCTCAGTACTAGAGAATTATGGGAACTGTAGTTTATTGTGGCACCAGAGCTCTCTGACAGAGAATGTTCAATGTCTCAGAAAAAACTACAGTTCCCATGATTCGCTAACACTGGGCCAGGTCGGTTAAAGTGGACTCAAACTGCATTATTTCTGACAGTCTGTAAAGGCCCTTTTTTTAATAAAAAGTAATGTTTGGGATTTCAACTTCCATAATTCCTGACCATTTTGGGAGTTGAAGTACAAAAGACCTGGAGGACCAAAAGTTGAGAACTACTGTCTTAGTGGGAAAAACATTGCTGTTTAACTCTGGTATTACAAATGTTCATGCATACTGATCTGATGGTAACTTTTCTAGGCTCTAAGAGGCTATGCTAGCACCTTTCTATAGGGCAAGCAAATTCATTAGGATCAGGAAGAGAGGAGAATTCTATTTCCACAACTTATTATGAGTGTCATTTGGGGTAACTGAATGGATGCTTGCCATTTAATGTGGCACAAAATCCATGAACTGAAAACCTTTGCTTCCATAACAGGGAATGAGAAGAGACAGGGAAAGTGGCAGATTCTGTTTTGATCATCACCTATTACATTGCTCATAAGAGAGGGGAGATGAAGATGGGAGCCAACAGATTTTAATGGCAGCAATGTGGATGCTGGAATTAGAGATGGGCAGAACCTCCTGCTTTTGCTCCATGGAATATTGGCAGAGAGAGGAATGAAACCATTCTGCTCTGCCAAAACCCCCAGAGTTTGGCTTCTGTGATGCAATTCACAGCGAAGGCTTTTTCTTGTCTTTTTACTGAATTGGAATCCCCATATAGGGAGGAACGTCCACATCCAGAACAGAAGGAAGGACCAGCAAGTTATATCAGGCCTGAAGGTATGTTAAGCCTTTTAAATGTAACATACCTCACAACCTCTCTGATTTGCTTTAGTCCTGTCCATACATTCTTCCACTCTAACCAGAAGGTATGAACTTCATAGCATTCCTAATCATATATATAGTTCCAGTTTAAGAGACATAAAGGTAAAAGTATTCCCTGTTGACAAGGTTGTCAAGTCATGTCTGGACCGTAGGGGGCTGTGCTCTTCTCTGTTACTAAGCCAAAGAGCCAGCATTGTCAGAGACTACTCTGTGATCATATGGCCAGCATGACTGAATACAATGCTGTTTTCCTTCCCACTAAGAAATGGTACCTATTTATCTACTTACATTTACATGCTTTTGAACCGCTAGGTTGGCAGAAGCTGGGACTAGTGACAGGAGCTCACTCCATCATGCAGCACCTGGGCCTCGAACTGCCAACCTGCCAATCTTGCAATCAGCAGAGTCAGCACCTTAACCACTTGAGCCACTGCATCCCATCTTAAGAGCTATATCACTTGAGTAAAGAAAGCCAGAATGAATTAAGAAAGTAGCAGCTTTCTTTTCTCATGTGATAAGGCTCTAAGCAACAGCAGAGGAAAAAGTATATTTCTCCAAGCAATTTTCATTGTTTTCTTTATATGCTGAAACAGCATGCTAGCTGTTAATGTATGTGTGTGGGATGATATATTTAGACACTTTATACTAAATGCATATAGTATTATTTATTTTGTTTACATTGTTTTGCTGAAAATATCTTGTTAATCTACCTCATTCATGTATGAAAGTGCAGACACATTAGGTTTTATTATTGTTACAATCCATCTTCAATGCAATATAATTCAATGACTGGTAAACAGGGGAGAGCACCATGCTCATCAAATATGGAAAACATGGCATACGTTGCCATGCAAGCCCAGTCAAGAGAACAAAATAAGAGGGTGTCATCTTGATGTGGGGAAATGGGCTATACTAGACTTCAGAGTAGGGAGGAAGATATCATTTCTGAAAATTTTCTGATGTAAAAAGAGCCATAAAGACCCTTCTTGCAAAACCCCTAACAGTTCTGACCCATCCAGTCATTACCTACTGTGCTAATTTTCTTCTGGCAAGGAGAAATTTTCAAAGATAAAATTCTCTATCCCCAAATCTGCCAAATTACATGTTCATTCTACCAGAATCTGGGAAAGTTCTTTGGGCTGCAGCTCCTGTGGTCTTACAGCATACTAGGAGTTGTCTTTGAAACAGATCCCCCCCACCCCAGGTTCTGATTCCACCATCTCAAACCTCTGTCCTTCCACTTTCCAAACACTTAATTCTATTGTATATATAGACTAAGCAGAAACATAATAGGTTTAATATAGTTGTTGTTATTGTTGTATGCCTTCAAGTCCTTTCCGACTTATGGTGACCTTATCATAGAGTTTTCTTGGCACATTTCTTCAGAAGAGGTTTGCTATTGCCATCCTCTGAGGTTGAGAGTGTGTGCCAAGCCAAGATAAGGAAGATTAATTTTAGTTCATGTGAAATGGGCTATGCAGAGCTTTTAATCAGTTAGGGGTGTAGCTATGGAGGCAGGGTGGCAGGGTTGAGGATATCATTCCCTTAATAAGAATTCTACATTGTCATTAAATGAAATTTTCCTTCAGTCCCCAAATTTCTAGCATTGAGGTAATGCAAAACTTCATTCGAGCATTTGGAAATGCAGTTCAGACATCCAAAGAAAAGGGATGGGCAAAGTTACCAAAGGAATGTGAGCCCAGAAAATAACAGAGTTCTAGTTGTGAACAATTTTGAATGTCTCATTTTCTGTGATGCTAGAAATTTAGGGAATGAAGAAAAATTTCAGGAGGGGGGTGGAGGGAAAGCATAATTCATATGGAGATAGCAATGCCCTCATATAGTTGCAGCTCTCTAACTGTGCATCTGAACTGTAGAATTAATGCAGTTTGACACCACATTAACTGTCATGGCTCCATCTTACAGAATCCTAGGATTGGTAGGGTTTGGTTTTTTTAGTGGTATAGTGGTTTGAATGTTGGCCTATGACTCTGGAGATCAGGGTTCGATTCCCAGATTGGCCATGAAGCCCACTGGTGACCTTGGACAAGTCACACCCTCTCAGCTTAAGGGAAAGGCTATGGCAAACCTCCTCTAAACAATCTTGCCAAGAAAACCCCATAATAGGTTTGTATTCATGTCATAAGTCAGAAATGACTTGAAGGCACACAACACACAGCATGAGGCACCAGAACTCTTTGGCATAGAAGGCTAAAAACCTTGTAAAACTACAAATCCCAGGATTACATAGGATGGAGCTTCAGCACTTAAAGTGGTGTCAAACTGCATTATTTCTACAGTGTAGATGCACCCTAAGTCCTGCCACATACAAGACTTGCATGGAATCAATATGTGGGAAAAGTTAGAATCTATCCTTATTTAAAAGCAACTTTTCTTAACATTATCATAAGCATAGCCTAAAAGGGAAATTATGTATCTGCTCTAAAAATTCAGATAATATGCTCTTAGTTCCCAGAGTTTCTTCAGAGTTAAGGATTACTGTTCTTCTAAAACCTCTGGTAATTCATTGAAGCCCTCTCCCATCTTCCCACTCCTGTGTGTAATATGGCTTTTGCATTAGTCTGTTAAAAATTAATAGAATCACTTTCTGAACTTCTTTAGACAAGGAGGTAAGACATTCTTCCATTAGCAATGCTAAGAATAGGATTTCACTGTAACTTGGCAATTGTATCGCCTACACTTTTCTGTGACAATGAGTTTTCCAAACTTTGATGAATGTTATCATCAAGCATGGCTGTATGGAATCAGAAGTAAAACTGACTCAAATGTCTGATTGGAATAAAAAGTTTGGAATAAAAAGGTTCAGTTGTCTTCAGTTGGCCACATGGTTGGCCCTAGTTGTGCAGTGGTTAAATGCCTGTACTGCAGCCACTCCCTCAAACTGCAAGGTTGCGAGTTCAATACCAGCAAATGGCTCAAGCTCAATACCCAGCTTGTTGGGGGTAATTAGCTTACACGATGTAAACCACTTAGGGAGTGCTTAAGTGCATTGATAAGCAGTATAGAAATATACTTGCTATTGCTATTGCTATATATCATCTAAAATGGAATGATCATGGGTACAGCAGCTGTGTTTCTGTTTGCACTGGCCAGGGGTAGTCTGGAGTATCCTTGCCCCAGGACTGCACCAGCCTTCCCCTGTTACAAAGACCCTTTGTTCAGATACCAAGTGATTGGTTGCATACATGTCCTATTGAGACACCTGGCAATTCTGTCAATGCTACAGATCACTTTGCTCTGAGGTCAGAATGAGTCACCCATCCTTGATCACATGTATGGGCATCTCATGCTGACTTCAGAGCAAGTGACTGGCAGCAGTGGCAGATGTGCCAGGTGGCTCAGCAGGATACATTTTAAACAGCTGCCTGGTGTTGAAATGGAGAGCTCCAGATCTTCTGGGAAGATCCAAAGCAAATTATAAGTTCTTAAAATCCATTTTGAGAGAGGTATACCCCAGTTCTGGTGCTGGATAAGTCAAACATTGTGTGATCTGTTTGCACCAGAACCAGGATTTGGTCAGTGCATTTTCTGATTCCCCCTCCTCCTCCCCCCCCCCTCAGAAGAAGAGGAAAGGAAGCTGTTTTATTTGGCTGTTCAGACAGAGTCCATATCTCCTTTACTAGTCTGTTTCCAGCCACAATTCAAAGTGTTGATTATCACCTATAAATTCTAGGCTGGATCAATGAAAGCATCATGTTTAGATCACGGGAAGCAATAGTACCACTCTTTAGTCAGGCCTCACCTGGAATACTGTGTTTCCAATTCTGGACACCACAATTCAAAAAGGGTGTTGACAAGCTGGAATGTGTCCAAAGGAGGGTGACCAAAAAGGTGAAAAGTATGGAAATCATGCCCTATGAGGAATGACTTAGGGAGCTGGATATGTTTATCTTCATCGGGCCTAGCCTAAGAAGAAAAGCCCTCCCTCCACTCCATCAGATGTCATCTGGGGGGAAGATGCAGGCCCATCTCCATCAGGCCTAGCCTAAGCAGAAGAGTCCTCCCTCCACTCCATCAGACGTCATCTGGGGGGAAGATGCAGGCCCATCTGCATAGGGCCTAGCCTAAGAAAAGGAGCCCTCCCTCCACTCCATCAGAAGTCATCTGGGGGGAAGATGCAGGCCCATCTCCATTGGGTCTAGCCTAAAAAGAAAAGCCCTCCCTCCACTCCATCCGACGTCATCTGGGGGAGAGATGCAGGCCCATCTCCATCGGGCCTAGCCTAAGTGGGACGGAAAATGTTGTTTTATGTTATATGCTAATTTTTATGCTGTAAACCGCCTGGATTGGACTACCAATGGGCGGTATAAAAATAAAATGTATTATTATTATTATTATTAACCTGGAAAAGAGAAGGTTAAGAGGTGATATCATTGCCCTGTTAAGTATTTGAAGGGGTGTCATATTGAGGATGGTGCAAGCTTGTTTTCTGCTGTTCCAGAGGACATGCAACAACAGATGCAAACTACAGGAAAAGAGATTCCACCTCAAGATTAGG
>JAIPUX010001880.1:109903496-109919187 GCA_020142125.1 Phrynosoma platyrhinos | reverse complement strand
TAAATTTTATTATTATTATTATTATTATTATTATTATTATTAATTATGGGGTTTCCTTGACAAGTTTCTTCAAAGGGGTGTTGCAATTATCATCCTCTGAAGCTGAGAGTGTGTGACATGCCCAGAGTCATTTATTTGGCCACAGATTCTTCTCAACACTTTCCTTCTCCTCAACACTTTCTCATTTCCCCCCAACCATCTCATAGCTGGGACATGAAAATAATTTTTAAAGCAACATTTAAATCTAGACTATTTATTAAAAAGTAAGGTCCAAAACACACTGCAGAAATAATCCAGTTTGAGACCGCTTTAATTGTCCTGGGTCAGTGCTAGGGAACATGGAAGCTGTAATTTGTTGTGGCACCAGAACTCTCTGACAGGGAAAGCTAAATGTCTCAGAAAATTACAGTTCCCAGGATTCCTTAGCGTTGACCCAGGGCAATTAAAATGGACTCAGACTGAATTATTTCTGCTGTGTGTTTTGGACCTAAGTGTCCCATCCATATGCTATTACCATTCTTCAGTTTTGTAGCTATTATTATAGATTAGAAAGACATAACTGCTCAAGTATATTTCTCTTCTGGAGTGAGATGTGCTTTTCCAGCTGACTCTCACCTCTAAGAAGGAGGCTGCCAGGGGGATGAGAGGGTAGGGGCATAATGGCATGGGGGGGCATAAGGAGGGGATTTTGTGCATTTATGTTTATAAATTTTGTGAATTTATATTATTGTTTTTAGCTTTTTTTTGTAATGTCACCTACTTTTTTTTAATGTCCTACATTTTGTGGTTTCTTTCCCTCCGTTCTGATTATGACATCTGGTCACCCTGCTCAAAGCTCCTCCACTACTTGGCCTTCTTCCAAGAAAGAGCAGGGTGGTGGTGGAGGAGGATGGAATTAATGTTAATGTTAATTATTAATTATTAATAACAATTAATTGCTAATTAATAATTAATAATAATTCATTATAATAATTTATTAAAACCTATCTGCAGCCTGAAGAAGTTTGGCGATTTTAATTTTGGCCCCTGCCTACATCCAAGTTGTGCAGGTCAGGTATAAGATATTGTAAATATTGCAACTAAGATTAAAGCCTCTTTGAGAGAACTCCGGGGGGCTGCAGATGGCAGCACTGACCTGACCCGGGAAGCGGCAGATCGGGGCCACGGCTACCCCACGCCATAGCCCCAATCTTTCCTTTTGCTGCTCTGAAATGTGCAACAAAATGTCGCTCCTTTCAAGGGTGGCAAAAGGGCACCCTAAGAGCCGACACACGGCTCTTCATTGCCCCTTCTGGTGCAGCACATCAGGACATTACGCCGTGAGGGCATTCTGATGCTGCGCACCATACATAATGGTGCATGGCATCAGGACACCGTCAGCATGGGGTTGGGGTGGCCAGCGTTCAGGTGCCGGCCCGGAGACAGTGATGTCTCCAGGACGGCCCTTTGGGCCGGTCTGTAAAGGCCCTCAGTTATTGTGCAAGACTCTTCGGTTGAAGAAGGATTTCTTCACCTTGCACCACTTCCAGAGTATCCTGTGTCTTTTGTTTCTTAGCAGCCTCACTTCTGCATTCATGGACATCAGGTCCCACAACCGCCAGCAGGAATGCCATGGGATTCACTGGATCCCTGTAGTCTACATGTTTCCAACCCTGATGCAGACAGAAAACAATTCTTTTTAAATGTGTAATTCTCCACTTCATTACTGTGATAACACCTTGCAGTTTTCTGGAAGAGCCAAATGTTGGATGGTGGGATTCTCCAGACAATAGAATGTGCCCAGCCTTATTGTCCTGTGTAAGAGGGACAAGTCCCCAGATGAGTGCATCTATAGTCCAAGAAACACCTGAAGGAAAGATCAACCCACTCTAGAGTCACATGTGGAGACTCAGCAAGAACAGAACTATGATTGAGACAGTATGGGATCAAAGAATGATAATGTCAGGGATAAGACCCAATGTCCATCAGGAGGCAATCACAGAGAATAATCCAAGGAGCAAGCTGAAACCTAGGGACTGATGGTGCAAGGAACATCGAATTAAGCTCTGTGGAAATTGTGTAGTGGTTGTTTGCAACAAAGAAATGGCCTTGGCCATGTAAATTTATGACTAGCAGTAAATTATCACAACTGGCTTAATTACCTCATTGTGTTCCTTTTAAGGTTGACCAGGACTTTTCTTGCTCTTTTTCAGCTAGTATTTTGGTCTACAGTAGTCAACAGGATGAAGTGGTTTGTGTCTGACTCTCAGTATGCAGGAGCTATATGAATCCTGCTTCCAACGGTGCCAGGGGAGGGTTGTCAACCTCCTCTGGCTCTACTTGAAGACTATTATCATGGCCCTGTTCTTCCTCATTTTCATTTGAAGAGATCTTCTCCTGGTAGAGCATGACACTGGTCTACATGATTATAAGTGTGTGTATGTGTGTGTAGCTAAAATTGTAAAATTCAGATTTAAGATATAACCTGTCAAGATGAGGCCAGTGGTGTAATCATAAATTTGCAGGCACTCATTGTGAGAGTTCCTATATCTACACTCTCAGGTAGAGCCCTAAAATGCATGTAGCTGTGTTGATCTACATGAGCAAACCAGTTATATTTCTTTTTCAGTAGTAGCAGATCTTCACAGGTTCCTAACTTCCCTGTTCAAGTCACCACAACATATTTCTGGGGGATGGCCATAAAAACATTTTCTTGTTGGAAAAATCTTTTTTTTTTTTAAAAAAAAAAATTGTTTTGAGGATTGCTATTAAACTCAGAAGGAAAGGGGGAGTCTGAAAGGGTTGGAAAATTATGTTGTCCTTACTACAGTCTGCCCTTCAGGTCCACGGGGGATCTGTTCCAGACCCCCCTACACACAGAGACAAGGAAAATTTGAGAACTTGAATCACATTGTCTTCAATGGCATGCACATACTACCATTGAAAGTAATGGAGCTTGTCATCCACAAATGCTTAAATCCACAGATGGCAAGCCCACAGATATTGAGAATCTGCTGTAATAAAAAAATTCCAGCACTCTGACCCTGGGAGTCTTCTCTGAATTCCCTATTTCATCAAGCTCTGTTTTTGTCCCATCACACTCTGTTTTGACTACAATTGCCTTAATTCTGTCTTTGTTGCTGAACTAGGCACCATGATAAACATATCAACCTTAGATCTCCCATTTAGACATTTCTTCAGCCCATATTTTTGTTTGTTATTGTTGTTATGTGCCTTCAAGTAGTTTTTGACTTATAGCAACTCTAAGGTGACCCTCTCATGGGGATTTCTTAGCAAGATTTGTTCAGAAGAGGTTTGTCATTGCCATCCCCTGAGGCTGAGAGCATGCCACTTGCCCAAGGTCATGTACTCCTCTCCACACAACCTAAAAATCTGTGGGGTCAGAAGAGCAGTATAAGCCAAAGTCTGAGATCTCAATTTTGATTAGTGCTGACATGACAACTTTGCTAAGATAGCCTTTTGATTTAGTTCAATTTAGTTTACTATTTAGATAAAGAAGAACTATTCTGCTAGGAACTGAAAAGTGGCATTGTGATAATATCTAAAACTCCCAAAAGACAACAACATTGTTTCAAAACAAAAGCTATTCCAGGCAATTCTCTTCTTGTGTGTTGAACACTTCCTCTACAGCAGAAGTGCCCTGTTGTGCAGGGATGTCATTAACCAAACATTGTTTCAAAAAAAAAAACTTATTGTTAATGCCTAAGAATAACACAAGAGAGAAAAATAAATTCTGTAGGAGGCTCCTTCTGGCTGCCCATTTCCACTTCATCTGGAACACCCTGGAAACATGTACATTTCTAAGCATAGTGTAGAAATACCATATAATAAACAGCATGTATTTTATCAATGTGACTCCTTTAGTCTTTTTTTTAGAAAAAGAAATTCAAGAATTGGATGATGATGATGATGATGATGATGATGATGATTTGATGTTTTAATTATCCTTCCAACACCCACACCCACTTATCCTTCTTGTAATATATATACCCAAAAAGGTTAGTGTGAACTGGGACTTTTTCTTCCCATAACTTTGTATTCCATTTGGATTCCTATGCTGCATTTATTACCATGGTAACTGACCCAGTTCTTAGGAGTGCTGAAAGCCTTCAGAAATGACTCATTATTTGTTCCTCTTTAAAATATGCAGCTATGGAATTTATAATATATTTGTCAGGCTCCCTGTTTGGTGCCATATCTGAATTATCACAGTCTTCATTATAGTCATCTTGACAAAACCTCCCTGCTGAACCCTTTAAGCATCAAAGAAGCTGTGATTATTAGAACAGCAAAAGAAGTTGGAAGAAGTGGGGGAAGTAGGAACTATTTCAGGGACCTGCCATTCCCAAGAGTTCAGTTAAAGGTGGAAGCATGCATTCAGTGGAGAATGAGCTAAGTCTGGTAGCTTGAGTCTATATTGTGAGATCCAGTTGGTGCAGTGGTTATAGTGTTGGACTAGATTACCTTGGACAAGTCACATGCTCTCAGCCTCAGAGGGTGGCAATTACAAACCCTCTCTGAACAAATCTTGCCAAGAAAACCCCATGATAGGGTCATTTTAGGGTCACCATAAGTCAGTAACAACTATTCTCTACTTGGCCATGGGTCTCAATGGGTGAATTTGGGCCAGTCACTGTCAACCTCACCTACCTCAAGGGATTGTTGTGAAGAGAAACACAGGGAAGAAAGTTATGTCTGGAACTCTGGTCTTTGTAGTTTGAGTCTATTTAGGGGAAATTTCTCTTACTGGGCATGATATCGATGTTCTTATTGGAGTCAGTCAATAAAAAGACCAAGATTGTACTTGTGTAGTGTTAATCTGTGCTCATGTAGTTACACTGTAGTCGCATTACACTACTCTACAGCTGCATACTGACATTGTGCAACCAGTTGTCTCTGCCAACTGCTTATTGGCCCACTTTGAAATGGGGAATACATGGTGGCTCTTTCTCCAGCTCCAGTGAATAAAGTAGTACATAAAGAGCACTGATAAATAGTTACATGCCATCCAAGAATGTGCAACTACATAACTGGAATTCTATTTGTTGGTCCCAGCCAGAGTAGACCCACTCAATCAACTGTTCAGTGATGAGTCAACACAGAGGTATATACAATTGTTTGGTCTATTGTAGTTGGGATTAGAATCACAGAATCATAGAATCACAGAGCTGGAAGGAATTCTATGGCCATCAGTTTCAACCTCCTATTCGGTGTGAGCATCCCCAGCAGGTAGCTGTCCAGCGTCTTTTTGAAGACATCCAGAGACGGAAACTCCACTACCACTCTAAGCAATTGGTTCCACTGCTGAACTGCCCTCACTGACAAGACGTTCTTTCTAATGTTCAGTCAAAATCTACTCTCCTGTAACTTAAACCATTAGATCTAGTTCTATCCACTGAGGCAGCAGAGAACAAGCCTGCCTACTCCTCTTCGTGGCAGCCATTAAGGTGTTTAAAGAGTGCAATCATATCACCCCTCAATCTTCAATTAACAACAGACTTAGACCCATGTGAAATGGTTCCATTTATGGAACTCTACTAAACTACCAACTGAATTCGGTCATTACACAATGGCCAAACAATACAACTGCATATGTAAGGGAATTTATACATCAACAGGAATCTAGCCAAGACATAGGGGCTTATCACACCAGCAAAACCTGACTGCTCCCCAATGGGATACAATCAGGTTGTGGGATGCACGTGGGTATTATCACACCAAAGTTGCCACTGATTCTGCTGGGCAAGTGCAACCCGGCTGCATCTCAGGTTGCTTGCTGTCTTTGAAAAGTGGCCTCTGAAGCACATCTGGAACCCGAGATGCAGCTGGGTTACACTCACTTGATGGAATCAGCAGCGGCTGTGGTGCAAAATACTTGCCTGCATCCTGAAACCTGACTATATTCACTGGGGAGCAGTCAGGTTATTTGTCGGTGCGATAAGACCCTATTTATAACTCCAGCCACCAATATATTGGAATTATCATTGGGGGCATAGAATAACCCCAAATTCACAGAATACAAAGTTGGTGAGCATCCTAGTACATGAAAGTTGATTAGCTTTCAGGAAAACAACAATATAGAAATTCAAACATGGCAAAGTTTTGCCAAATAAAACTTACTAGTGATTTTTTTTTTTTACAATGACAGTAAAACAGATGATTCTATTAGGCCACCCATCTCTCCAACTGATTGAGGCATTGAAATAGTTAGTGCTGTATAGTTGACTTATGCTGTGCAAATGACAGATTAACAGCTGCTGGAGAGGTGATCTTTCTAAGAATAGATCTCCAATGAACAGAAATTTAAAAGCCTGTAACAAGGGGATGAATATATGAAGTAATGGACAATAAATTTATGGAAGCTTGCTCATCTATATTAGAGACTGTGTGTCAGGAATGCAAGAAACCTTGGAGCAAGAATTGCCCAGTATGGCAGGTGGAGAATAAGAGGAGGTTCTGGGTTTGAGAATGATTTGCAAGACAGATGGAAGGCTGTCTTATATCAAAACTATTGGACTATCTAGCTCCATTTTACTTACACACATACACGTCTCTCTCTCTCTCTCTCTCTCTGTGTGTGTGTGTGTGTGTGTGTAATAGTATTTATTAGTCATCTATTAGTTCAGTCATCACCTCAGTTAGGCTGCCAACCATGCTACAGACAGGTGGAGACCCTTTCTTCATTCTTCTCCTCACCCACCTGTACGAGAGCAAACCAGCATGGTAGATTAGTGAGTCTCCATGCTTGGTGTAGGCTTGTACAACTGCTGACCAGCAAGTCAACCTCAGCCCAATTACTTAAACTTTAAAAGTATTATTATTATTATTATTATTATTATTATTATTATTATTATTATTATTATGCAATTTTCTTAATAAATGATCAGTGTGTCAAGATCCTGGTGAGCTGTTCTATGTTAGCTTCAGACTATATTTGGTGCTATATATATCAGCATGGCATAGTGGTTTGAATGTTGGATTCTGGAGACCAGGATTTAATTCCAAGCTTGGCTATGAAACCCACTTGGGCAAATCACACTCTCTCAGCCCCAGAAGAAGGCAATGGCAAACCTCCTCTGAACAAATCTTGCTAAGAAAACCTTAGGGTCACCATAAGTTGGATAGGATCTCCTTAGGGTCACCATAAGTTGGAAATGACTTGAAGGCACATAACAACAACAACAACAACAACAACAACAAACAACATCACTATGAGCCCCACTGGCATGTTTTAATGCTGACAGTTTTACAATTATTTTTTCTGGTCCAAACTAAGAAGGCATCCCTCACTATCTATGCATGTTTCATTCATGTTCCATTTTGCCAACTTAATTATTCAGTGATATTGTCTGATTGGCTCAGGCCCTTTCATTTGCCAAAAGCCCATAAGAGGATGCCCACAAAAGCACCAAATCAAAGAAGACTTTATATCTCGATTCAGGCCACTTGGATAAGGCAAATTCGATCGATTCAAACTTCTCCCTGTGAATATCTGGTTCAGCTTTAATACAAGCCTGTGGAAAATCCACATCCTTGGGGAGGCTTACAGAATCCCTCACCACAGTAGTCAGATTCATTTTTGTTTGGCCTGAGATGGTTATTTCTGGAAACAAAAGGCAGAACATTTAAGAGAACTGCTTCTGCTTCCCTACAAACTCCTGTATTGTAGGAACTGAATAATTTACAAAGATTTGAGAAGTATGCTTTATTTTAATTAGTTCCTGAATCAATTTCAGTTTTGTGTCTAGCCCTGCATCAATCCCTTTTATTTTTGCTGTTTGTTTTTTGATGATATCTGCAGTCTGATGGAAAGGATGGGCTAGTGGGAAGTGGGGAGGAAGGTAAAGTAAGCAAATTAACTTGGATCAGTCCACATCGGCTTATCCCCTGGAAGATCACTGCAGCAAGCTATAAAAATGTGCTTATGTAGGAAAAAGCAAAGAAGCTCAGAGGACTGAAAATGTACTTATCCATTTATTAACTATGGCTATTTTTTTATTATTATCTTATGAAATACTAGGAACAGGACACTAGCTGTTGCTGTGGAGAAGTGCCAGAGGGGATGAATTCTGCTCTCCTTCTTAAAGCATTAATAGCTGTAGCAGCACTTACAAAAGTTGCTTTTTAGACTACAGCTCCAAGCCCCAGGCGTTATGTTAATATTCCTCTGGTGGACCGTAGTGAAAACTACCCATCTCCAAATGACCAAAGAAGCTCCACTTGCATTGGCTCATGGCAATCAAAGTGGTGTCAAACTGCTTTATTTCTGCAGTCTACCAGGGGCCTTGGATACTTATTTCAAGTGATCAGGGATATGAAGACAGATGTTTTCTTCTGGCATTATCCATTCATTCATTTATTCATTTGATTTATATTACACTTCTTGAAGATGGCATCACAAGGCACAATAAAATTACAAGTTATATTATTAAAACAGAGCTTTTTTGCAATTGTTATGGTGTGTGGTGCAGTGGTGTCCCTAGGGTTGATGTCACCTGGTGTGGTAACTTGTGGTGCCACCACCCTCATTGACCTCCTCCCATTTCACACTACACTTAGTCATGCTTTTTTCACTAATGTTACTTATAAATCGTAATTTCCATATACCACTGAATGTAATGCTAATAGCTGTGACATAAACAATTAGCAAAATTTAAATTATACATTCAAATTCCAATACCCTATGCACAACTTAAATGTGTTTACATGTACATAATGAAGATTTGGTTAAAATGTGATGTTTTTAAAGAAAATTTAAAAAGAACAAAGCATTTTAAAAATTCAATTTAAAAAAATAAATTTGAAATTTGTAATTTGTAATTTTAAATTTTAAAAAATTCTGGGGCCTCTCCTTTCTCCTCCCTCTGAACTTCACCCCACTCCCACCATCTCTTAAAGCATTTTAAAGGAAAGCAGATGAATGCCACAGCCCATTTCTGCCAAAAGGTAGGTGTTTAAGGAGCAGTGGTGTCACGCCCCCTTAGAGTGTCATCTGGTGTGATCCACACACCCCACATCCTCCCCAGTGATGCCACTGCACCTTTCTATTGTGTCTGTAACTTGAAATGGTAATAAAAGTTGTGGTTTTTCTTTTTTTAAAAGAGGATGAAACTGAATTTAAAACAATTTTAAAACACATTGAGAAAAAGTACAACATCCACCCATTAACAGCCCTTCAGCAACCTTTCAATTGCTAAAACCCCTTAAATACAAAACGATCTTTACCTGCCAAAGAGGAAGATAACAAGAAGCAACACAACCTTGCTTCCCTTGGAAGGAAGTTCCACAGGACAGATGTGTCCTGCCAAGAAAAATTACATTTGTTTCCCCAAGAGAACTGGTGCAGTTCAGTGATTTAAGTTTTATACTGGGACTTGAGAGATCCAGGTTCACCTCTCTACTGAGACACGCAATGTTCTGTGTGACCTTGGACCAGAATTATGTTAGGGTAAATGTTATTTTATTTTATTTTATTTGTGTTCTGCCTTTCTCCTAGAAGGGACCAAAATGGAGGCAGAGGAGATCTATGTATGCTGCCTTCAGCTAAAATGGAGTTAAGGTAGACTGTACCATCAACTTGTGCCCCAAGGACTGAAATCAATCTCTGCAGTTATGGAAACCCTGCCAGATTTTGATCAAGGTAGCATTATTTTCCCTCATTCACAGGTGGGGGAGAAAGAAATCATTTTTAGATGCTGTGAAAGTCAGAGCTATTGCAACTGTCTTTGTTTTATTATTATTGTTGTTCCGTTTTTAAGTGATAGTGCCTTTGCCAGTGGTTGACTGAATATTGCTCTGCATTGCTACCCTTCAGAAACAGAATGAAATAATAACAGACTAGGACAGAGAGCCAAGCAAGAATTCTGCTGGTAGCATATGCCGGAATAAGTAGTGCTATCCATGTGGTATTTTTATGTTGGAGATGTGTAATCTGGATCAATATGCAGAAGACTTATGCCAGGAACAAAACACCACAGAAGAGCCTCTACTGTGAAGTTCGGTGCATGATGCAGAGGAAAATCCTCCCATGCAGAAGCTGTCAGCAAGACACAAACTGCTGGACTACCGGGTTGTCACAAAGAGGCTTTTGTTCTTGAGTACAACTATATACATCAGATTGACAAAGTGCTAAGCCAGGCTCCTATTTACAATGCAACCACACTGAGCATTCAGCTCACTCACTTATATACAATATCTCCCCCTGGGATTTGAGTCCAGCCCACTACTGGTATGTCACTCAGTTTCCTGTCACCTGATAGACATGACTCTGCAGAATTGAGGTCTCCTGCCCTTGTGTCATCAGCTTCCTGTGACTCAAGACTCTTCAAATGATCAATCATCATGTCTCCTAACTGAACTCAGGTTATCGCTTTACCTTTGCTCCAGTTTCATACCATGGCCACATCTATGATATTTTCTACCCAGAGTGCAATTTACTCTGACATTTTATTCAATGTGCAACAATCATATTTAGCTGACTATGGTAGAAGTAGGAATGTAACATTCAGGGAGCAGTGGCCAGATATGCAATGCACATGCATGTGTGCATTGGTCTACAAGATAACAGCAATGCACATTGGTCTCCAATGCCTATTTGTTGTGCTACATTGTTATCCAGTATAGATGAAGTGGAATGTAACTCCATTTGTACTATGTATATGTACTATGCTGGATAGATGTAGGACCTTGGCTTCAATGCAATGTAGTGACTCACAGAGGTGAAAGGGACCTTGAACCAATTCTTGCCCAACACCTTGTTCAATGCAGCAGCACTCTACAATGCAGGATGCAATTACAGCATTGTTGGTGATGGATGCTCATCCAGTCTCTGATTAAACACTTCCAGTAAATGAAAGCTTTAAAAGTCCTTCCTTGCCCAAAAATATAGAATTAAAGAAGATTTTGAATCTCAAAATCCCTAATAAAACTCTGTATTTGTGCACGTTCATGCATGCACACTTTCAAGCCAATAGGAGACTTTGCCTCCCTCCAGTCTGATGGGACTTTTCCTGTTCTCTCTCAATTCTCCATGATTATTGGCAGTTGTTCTGTGAGTACTTCTACCAATGCTTTTGCCAGTTCTTGGATGTAGTTCATCTGGCCATGGAGACTTGAATTCATTTAGACTTGACAGGTACGCCTGCACTACCTCTTTACCTTTTCTGTGCTACATTTCCCTACTGAATCATCTGTCCCATTTCCCCCAGGTTGAACACTGTTTTCCTTTCAGAAGAAAACCAAGACAAATAAGATATTGAGTAGTTCTGCCTTTTCTCTGTCCCTTGTTAGCATTTCAGCATTTTATCCATGCAATTCCTTTTCCATTTTCTTGTTCTTCCTTTTGCTATGGACAAAAAAAATCCTTTTTATTGTTTTTCCCTCTCTAGCAAGCCTGAGCTCATTCTGTGCTTTAGATTTTATGACTTTCTCCCTATACGTGCTGGCTTTTCATTTGAATTCCTCTTTAGTGCATTTGCCCTTTATCCATTTCTTGTAAATGTCCCTTTTAAATCTTAGCTCAGTTGAAAATTCTTAAGTCATCCATCCTGGTTCCAATAAATCTAATCTAATTTAATCTATAGCATTATTATTCCACTATTATCATCTATATTCCATTTTAAATGCCATGGTTTCATCATATGGATTCCTGGGGCTTATAGTTTGGTGAGGTGCTGGATCTCTTTGGCTCTCTGGCTGAGAATTCCAAATGCCCCTCTTTACACTGCAAATCCCAAGATTCTTTAGGATGGAAACATAGGAATAAAAGTGGATTTATAATGCTATACCTGTGTACTGTGAAAGAGCCTAAGTTTTAAAAAATACCTTTAAAATGTGCTATGTTATATGACCTTATTTGAAACCCAAACTAATAAGATTTTTAAAACCCATTTACAGAACCATACAGTTGGAAGGGGCCTTGTGATAAATGGGAGTCCCCCTGTTTATTAGAGCTTTCTTCCCAAATAACAAAGAGTTAAATTTTGGAGGAGGGACATTTTAATGAGGGTTACATCACAGGTGATGAGATGATGAGATAGGAGCCCTGGTGGCACAGTAGTTAAATGCTGGTACTGCAGCCAAGGTTGTGAGTTCAATCCCAGACAGGGTGCCAGGGTCCACTTGTTCGGGGCAATTATCTTACACATTGTAAACTGCTTTAATAGGTGCTTAAGTGCACTGATAAGTGGTATAGACATTTTTGCTTGCTATTCTTAACTGTCCAATGAAATGGGGAGTTGGGCAGAAGCATGAACCTTTGAGATGCTTCTGAGAAGAAGTTCAAAAGCCTGGAATGCAACACAAGGCTTTTGTCTACCTTTCTGGGATCTGTCTGTGTGGGTTTGCCTGCCCACTTGTCTATTGGCTGGTGGGGTCCTCTGACTCTCGTGAGACAGACCATGAGGAAGCTGGTGGAGCTGGATAATGGAGTTCAGGCTCCCAGTTATCCAGAAACACCTAGAACTACAAATACCATTTTAGCTGTGAGTGAGATTAGGAACATGTACTAATCAGTGGCATTAGATTTTTGGTTTGTTTTATTAGTTTGGCTGAAATGATTGTACCCTGTAACTTACATTTTTTGTTTGTGCCTGGAGGACAAGTTGGTCATTCATGTAGTAATCTCCCTTTGCTTTAGAATTCCTTTAATTAAAATAAAGCATTCTGCATTCCTTCTTCACATGCCTTAGCTTGGCTAGTTCTTTCCTAGGTTGGCAAAGGAAAGTGTCTGTGGAATTCCCCAGCAAAGTCTTGATGTGTTACTGGGGTGGGAGAGGACAATTGATCAGATGGTGACAGCAGCAAGGTTTATCTTAGATCAGGGGTAGGCAACCTTTTTGAGCCGTGGGCCGGGTTGCTGTCCCTCAGACAATTGGGGGGCCGAAGCACAATAAATAAATAAATAAGGATTAGCCCCTGGTGTAGCCTCAATTACCTCTTGCTCTGGAGGAGCCCCATTCTCCTCCTCATCCTCTGAGACCTGCTCTTGGTTCGCCATGACAATATGTGCGTGAGCACGGGGGCCATTTTGGAATGCAAAATGGTGCCCTTTGCTCATGCATGCATGCGCACAATGGTGGGAGTAGTGTGCATGCATGCATGAGCACGTGTGAGCGCACGCACCTTCGGCACCATTTCCCCCCCCTTCACCCTGCCAATGATCGTGGGACAGTGGAACCGGCCCCAATCCTAAAAGGTATGCTGATCCCTGAACTAGATCCATTTCAATCTGCTTTCAAGCCTGGCTATGGAACAGAGACAGCTCTGGTCACCTTGGTGGATGATCTACAGAGGGAACTAGACAGGGTGTGTGTGTCCCTGTTATGTCTGCTGGACCTCTCAGCGGTTTTCAATACCATCAACCATGGTATCCTTCTGGGCCACCTCTCTAGGATGGAACTTGGGGGTACTGTTTTACAGTGGCTCTGTTCTTTCCTGAAGGGGCAGACCCAGAAGGTGGTGCTGGGGAGCTCCTGCTCGATCCCCTGGTCATTGACCTGTGAGGTCCCTAAGGGTTTTGTGTTGTCCCCTATGATAGTCAACATATACATGAAACTGCTGGGAGAGGTCATCTGGAGTTTTGGGGTGAGATGCCACCATTATGCTGATGATACTCAACTCTACTATCCTTTCCAACTCAGTCCAAGGAGGCTGTCCTGGTCCTAAACCAATGTCTGTCATGACTGGATGAAGGCAAACAAATTAAAACTTAAATCCAGATAAAACAGAGGTGCTCCTGGTGAGTCGGAAGGCAGATCAGGGAATGGGGATCCAGCCTGTGTTAGATGGTGTTACATTCCCCCTGAAGATGCAAGTTTGTAGTTTGGGGATACTCCTGGGTTCAGCTTTGAACTTGGAGACCCAGGTCTCAGTAGTGGCCAGGAGTGCTTTTGCACATTTAAAACTTGTGCACCAACTGCGCCCATTCCTTGAGACACCAGATCTGGTCATGGTGGTGCATGCCTTGGTTACATCCCTTTTGGACTACTGTAATACATTCTACTTGGGGCTGCCTTTGAAGAGTGTTCCCAAACTTCAGATGATGCAAAGAGTTGTGGCCAGGCTGTTAATAGGGGCAAGTTACAGAGATGACACAACATCCCTGTTGAAACAGCTCCACTGGCTGCCAATTTGTTTCCGGGTGCAATTCAAAGTGCTAGTTATGACCTACAAAGCCCTATATGGCTTAGGTCCAGGATATTTGGTAGACTGTATCTTTCTATATGAGCTGCCCTGGACTCTGAGATCTTCAGGAAGTGACCTTTTCTCTTTCCCACCACCATCACAAGCATGGTTGGTGGGGACATGAAAGCGGGCCTTTTCCGTGGCTGCCCCTAGACTGTGGAACTCCCTGCCCAGGGAAATCAGAATGGCCCCTTCCTTGTTGGTCTTCCACTGGCAGGCCAAAACCTACCTGTTTAGACAGGCTTTTAAAGCGGAAGGTTGTGGAAGGGATCTAGGAGTCCTAGTGGATCACAAGTTGAACATGAGTCAACAATGTGATGCTGCATCTAAAAAGGCCAATGCAATTTTAGGCTGCATTAATAGAAGTATAGTATCTAGATCAAGGGAAGTAATAGTGCCACTGTATTCTGCTTTGGTCAGGCCCCACCTGGATTATTGTGTCCAGTTCTGGGTGCCACAATTCAAAAAGGATGTTCAAAAACTGGAGTGTGTCCAGGGGATTAAAATGGTGAAGGGTCTGGAAACCATGTCCTATGAGGAACGACTTAGGGAACTAGGTATGTTTAGCCTGGAGAAGAGATGGTTAAGAGGGGATATGATAGCCCTCTTTAAATATTTGAAGGGATGTCATATTGAGGAGGGCGCTAGTTTGTTTTCTGCTGCTCCAGAGAATAGGACTCGAAACAACGGATGCAAGCTACAGGAAAAGAGATTCCACCTCAACATTAGGAGGAACTTCCTGACAGTGAGAGCTGTTCAACAGTGGAAGACAGCCTCCTTCTTTGGAGGTCTTTAGACAGAGGCTGGATGGCCATCTGTTGAGAATACTTTGATTTTGGGTTCCTGCATGGCAGAGGTTTGGACTGGATGGCCCTTGTGGTGTCTTCCAACTCTGTGATTCTCTGATTCTATAAAGAACAGGCTGGGTGTTGTATTCTTTTAAAGTATTTTAATCACTTCTATCTTTTTAACTATATTTTATTATTTATGCAGTCAGTTTTAATATTGTAATAATTTAATTCTGTTTAATGTAACATTTTTTATTTTTTAGTAGTATTGTTCTTAATCTTGTAAGCCACTCTGAGTCCCAGTTTTGGGAAAAGGATGGTATATAAATATAACAACAACAACAACAACAACAACAACTTCCCTCAGGGATCCAGCATGGTATAGTGGTCAGATTCTGGAGAACAGGATTCAAATCCCCACTTGGTCATGGAAGCTCATTGGGTAACCTTGGGCAAGTTATACTCTCTCAATCTCGAAGGTAAAGGCAAATTTCCTCTGAACAAATCTTGCCAAGAAAACCCTGTGATAGATTGGCTTGCCTTAGGATCACCATAAGTCGGAAAAAGCTTGAAGGCACACAGAATGAGCACCTTTGAATCTAACTTGATAAGGAGTTCCTCCAACCCATCATCTATAATAAAAATGTTGAAGAGTAATGGCCCTAGGACAGAATAATAATAATAATAATAATAAAATTTTATTTCTACCCCGCCTTTCC
>JAIPUX010001880.1:109886721-109898592 GCA_020142125.1 Phrynosoma platyrhinos | reverse complement strand
CCATTTTAGAAGGCCCCAGCACACCTGCTCTGGGCAAATTCACCCAGCGTGGGTGTGCTGCGGCCTTCCCTGGGCCCTGGCAAGGCCACAGCGCCTGTGCGCTGGGTGAATTCACCCGGAGCAGGCGCGCTGGGGCCTTCCCAAGGCCCAGGGAAGGCCCCACAGTAGCTGTGCTGTGTGAATTCACATGGTGCAGCCACCATAGGGCATTCTAAAATGGCGGCCGCGCTCATGCGTGTGCAAGCACGGGTGCCATTTTGGAAGGCCCAATGGCGCCATGATCATGCACATGGCACCGTTGGCCCTTCCATAATGGCGCCCACCATGTGTGCATGTGTGCATGATGGTGGGCATTGTGCGCATGTGTGCAGAGGGGGAAAGGTTGCATATGTGCAAGTGCACACACGCCTGCTCGGCCCCCGTGCCATTCCCCCCGGCCCCCCATCAACAAAGGTTGCCGACCCCTGCATTAAGCCATGGCAGTTGAAGCAGTGTCAACCAGGATCATTTCTGCAGTGTGGTTGTAGCCTTGATCTCTCTCATAATACCATGCCCTCCTCAATTCCATCCCATATCATCGAATCTATATTTATCATAACAATATCCAGATATTCAACTTTCTTCTCAATTTTAAAACTGATGTTATCCATCAACACAACAGAAGCCTACAAGCAAGTCCTCTCAGGCAGTTGAGTGTGGCTTCCTTACTGCAGCTGTTTGCATAGCTGAAGCCAAGCAGGTGTGGTTGTTGGACTCTGGAGCTACACACCATATGGTGTACTGTTTGGAATGTTTGCATGATGTGACACCTTCAACAGTCTCTTGGCTGATGGAATGCCAAGGAAGGTGGAGAAGATGTGAACTGCTTTCATTCCCTGCTTAGGGAAACAATTCTCACAAGTTTTGTTTGCTCCCAGTTTAAAGAACTGTTTTTGAGTGTATCTACCTTAATTGGTGATGGTTATAAGGTGATGTTTGAGAAAAATAATTGTGTTATTTCCAAGGATGGTAAAGTCTGTGCTAATGGTGATAAAAGGGGCAGACTATATTACTTACATCCTCAGGCAGACAAGCCAAATGTGCCCAATGTGATGATGTCCAATGTTCCCTGGCATGATCAGTGCATGCATTATCTGCAAAGGGTGCTTGGACATGCCAGTTTTGCTACATTGGCACAATTGGCAAAAGTGTGTCCAGAGTTAAGATGAAGCCATGCCAAAAGTTCCTGGACTGCACTGTCTGCCAGAAGTTTAAAGTCAAGGCTTTTCCTGTAGCCAAGGAAAGCAAGATAGTAAAAGAGCAGCCCTTCCAGGTAGTTCATGGAAAGCTTACTGGACCATTTAAGGCAAATGTGGGAGGTGCTCAATATATTTTTGTTTTGGTTGATCACAATACAATATATGGATTTGTATGTTTGCTAAAAAACTAAAGACCAGGCATTTACCAAATTCAAGGAATGGGTAGCCATGGTGGGGAGGAAATTTCCCTTTAGAGTGATAACATTCATTTCTGATCAAGGTGAGGAATTTCTTAGAAATGCATTCCAAAATTGGCTAAGGACAAACGGCATTCAACATAAAACAACTAACCCTCATAGTTGAGCTGAGAATGGCCTAACTGAGTGATGGGTGGGTTTATTGAAATCCATGAGGGACTGTATGCTGGTTGATGCCCAAGCACCTGGTAATTTTTGGGGTGAAGCTATCATTTGTGCAAACCATGTCCTAAACAGGGTCTGGAGTTCTAGTGTGAACCAGACACCTTAATATATGTTGTATGGTAGGGAAACATGTTTAAATTACCCAAGAGTGTTTGGACAGTTTGCCAATATCCTGATTCCTAAGACCTTAAGAAGAAATATCAGCCTAAGTGGTGGAGATTAAGGTTTGTGAGATATACAGGTAATAAATACTGGTTTACCCTAGGACATGGCCAAGTTATGTTTGTGAAAACTGCTAATTTTGAAACAGAGTGGATGGGATCAGGTTCATGCAAACTGAGAAGTGTTTGTTCGAACACAAGCCTCAGAGGAGCCAATATCCACAAATGAAGGGGTGGAAAGCCCTGATAGTGTACAGCAACAGCAGGCAAGCACCTCACAACACTCATCTGATACCTCCATAACAGAAATAAAGATCAAAGAGGAAGTAAAGAGTGAGGTTAGTAGTGTAGAAGACACTCAACCTTTCTATCTAATGCCCAAGTTGTGTAGGGGAGAAAATGGTGCAACTGAATTTTTGTTGTACCAAATGGTAATGTGAATAATGTGCCTTCATGAAAAACTGATGCTGCTGGGAGAATGCAGGGAACAGTATTTCCAGGATGGCTGATGAAAGGAAGCATTCCATGATTGGTGAGCCAGTCTTCTGATCTCTGCTACATCTATATTTACATCACATAAATCAAAATATGTTCTGTTTTTGTATAATTGCACTATAACAAATTATTTTGGAGGGGATTGTTGGGAACAATGTTCATTTAAGACAGGGGTCGGCAACGTTAAATTACCTAGGGCCGGTCGCCGGTCTTATGCCTGGCTGGGAGGGGGGAAACGGTGGCACCGCGCTCACGTGTGCATGCGTAGCCCCCATGACCCCCACCGCAGTCGCCACCATTTTGTTTGCCAAAATGGTGTCCACGACTCGTTTGCGCATGCACAGTACTCCTGTGCATGCGCAAACGATGTGCGGCTGCCATTTTGTTTGCAAAAATGGTGGCCGCGGCTCGTTTGCACACGCACAGGAGTACTGGATTGCTGTATATCAGACAGCGAATGTTGAAGAGAGTTGAATGAGAGTTTGTGTATAACATCTACATATTACAACGTGATAAAAGCCTCCAAGGACTTTGGAAGAATCCAACTGTGTTTGTGCATTATTCAAGTGCAATATTGCCAAATACTACAAACTGAGTTTGTGCTTTCGCACTCCTGCAAATAGCTACTATTGAGGTCAAGCACCTCAGACAGTGCTGATAGTTGGCTTCTCTACTGTGCCTAGTTTTTGTTTTTGTCACTGCACACCTGCAGGACATGGAAGAGAGCCAACATGATACCTTGCCCTTCCTAGTAGGGTCAAGCAAAAGCCAACTGTCTCTCATTTGTCTGTTCTTCCATGTTAATGACTTTTGACATCTTGATGGCTGCTTGGTCACACATGTCCAGTTTTCACCTGTGAAATATTGGAGAGTGTGTATATATGTCTAAGAATATGTGGCATACTGCTGAAAGCTGATAAGACTATATAGTAAGAGTAAAATTAATTAAAGTTGGTGGAAACCCATGGAGATTTTCTGTACAGTAATTATTATTTCCTACTTAGCCACTGGTGGGATCCTCATGCAGATTTTCTGTACTGTAGTTATTCATTTTTCTGCCTGTGCTATTAACAATAGTTAGATCTGAAGTTATTTGGTAGACTGAGATGGATCCAGAATCAGTCCTATTCCAGTGGCAGGCCTGCTGTGTGATTATTATGGCTTGTTTTACCATTATACAACACTGTTCCACAAACTGGACAGTCTCAATAAAGTTAAGCAAGCAAGTGCAATTGCTCAGTGTCACACAATGTGCTGCAGTTCTTCCACTTGCCCATGTTTGCAAAAGAGCAGCACCACTGCAACTTCAAGTCCACATGCTGTTGGTATTATATATCTTCTAGTTAACTCTGACTTATGGCCAGGTATGTACCTCATAATACCAGGTATGTATTTACTGCTTTGGTTTTGTAACTTTTTGAATGGCATAACTCTCCATTCAAAGGCTTTGTGTCACTCTGGCTTAAGGACAAGATATAGTATTCAAAAGAGATGTGATACTACAGCTAGAGTGGAAATCATGCAGTCCTCCAGATGTTGAACTTCAATTCCCAGCATTCCTCACCATTGTTTATGTTGACTGAAGCTTCAGAGAGATGTAGTCCAACAACACCTGGGAGGATACACAATGTCCACCCCATACTACATAGACATTATGGGCCTAAATGCTATAGTTAACTGTGACTACAGTACAACTATTGAATCAATGGGACTTATATTAAGTGTCAACTCAACATCCAACAATTATTTAAATGGGTCTACTCTTATGGACTCTAGCCATTATCAGATCATTGCACTGCCCTAATCTAAAAGCCTAATCTAAACATGACCACGCAGGACCTAAATAAATTCAACACAATGAGTGAATTGAAATAGTTAAAGAGTTCCTATACCTTGGAACAAACATTGAACAGAGTGGAGATTGTCATCAAGAAATCAGAAGAATGTTAGGAATAGGAAGGGCAGCCATGAAACTTCTTCACCCATTTTATCATACACTATATAACTTGTCCTTCATTTTAAATTTAACTCATTGCTTTCCCACCTACCATACATACTTAGACACATCCCCTTGCCACTTCTTAAATTTTTATCAATTCGGTTGTTGCTCAGGTTTGATTAAATGCAGACACTAATGTACTAGTTGGATTTCTTTTAGTGCCTTTGAATGTATTTTTGTGTTTCATATCAACAAATTAAAGTACACTCATCACTTGAGTCTGTGGTCTCAACCATTCGAGGATGGTAAGCAGGGAGGAATAAAATGGCAGAAATGCATGGCCATTAAAACAAATGAGACACCAATATTTGTGATTTTTCTGATTCGCGGAGTGGGTTCTGGAATGAATCCCCCATGAATTGGAAGGGACAACTGTATTTTGATGAAAGACTAAGGGCCTTTGCAGACTGCTAGAAATAGTGCAAATTGAGTCCACTTTAACTGCCCTGGCTCAGTGCTAGGGAATCATGGGAAGTGTATTTTTTTTCTGAGACATTGAGCCTTCTGTCAGAGCACTCTGGTGCCACAATAAACTGCAGTTCCCATGATTCCCTAGCACTGAATCAGGGCAGTTAAAGTGGAATCAATTTGCACTATTTCTAGCAGTCTGCAGAGGCCCTAACTTTTTCAACACTTTGCAGAATACATTTTTGCAGGATGAGTCATTCAGCCCCACATTACAACGTGAAAAAACTGTATGTGACAGAGCAAATCTGAGGTCATTTTTGGATTTAACATGCCAAATTCATATAAAACCAGCATATATATATATATTTTAAAAACTTTGTGTCCCTCAATTTTGCAGGCTTGTGTATTTCTCATTTGCAAGCTTGTGTAATTCTTATTAGGCAGCAACCAATTCTTTCAGAAGTTAATTGCCCTTACTGGTTTCCTGAACCAACATCACTATAAAATAAATCTGCCTGATAAATCATTATTATAGCTAATCAATGCAAATTTAAGTTATTTATCATGATCACTGAACACAGTCAGTTTTAGGTCTTTTGACTATATATATCACTTGTCAAACCAGGTATTGTCTGAAATAAAATCAAGTTCTAGGCAAAGGATTCATTTTGTTCTCAAAAACTCTCCCAGCAATGAAATATATTGGCTGCATCTGTACTGCAGAAATAAACCAAGTTGACACTACTTTAACTGCCATGGCTTAATAATATGGAATCCTGGGAATTGTAGTTTTCTGAGACATTTTGCCTTCTCTGTGAGAGAACTCTGATGCCACTACAAACTACAAATCCCAAAATTCCATAGCATTAAGCCATTTTAGAAGGCCCCAGCACACCTGCTCTGGGCAAATTCACCCAGCACGGGTGTGCTGCGGCCTTCCCTGGGCCCTGGCAAGGCCACAGCGCCTGTGCGCTGGGTGAATTCTCATTGGACAGCTTCAAGATCCTAAAAAAATCATTTCACCAAGAGTAATAACAAGACTCACCTTGTACTGCTACCTTGCTTCAGTGAAGCACATGTGAAAGCTCCTTCAACTAGATACAACAAGCTACTGCTATTTTTTTCATCTTAACTTTATGATAGTCATAAAGATTGATTTGAGATGTGGTGCTGGAGAAGAATGCTAAAGATGCCATGGACAGCTAAAAAGACAAACAAATGGGTCCTTGAATAGATCAAACCTGATATCTCCCTAGAAACCAAAAGATGATTAAATTGAGTCTGTTGTACTTCAGCCACATCATGAGAAGACCTAATTCATTAGAACAGACAATAATGCTAGGAAAAATAGAAGGTAATAGAAAGGGAGGAAAACCACACATCAAATGGATAAATTCAATGAGGGAGGTCATGGGCCTGAATTTGCAGGGCTTAAGCAGAGCAGTGGAGGAAAAGGGTCATTGGAGATGTCTCATCCACAGGGTCACCATGAGTTAGGTTGACTTAAAGTGACAACCACAGCTTTCAGTCCATGGCAACAGTCTTGTTAGCGTTTTCTTAACCTTCCAATTGCAATACAGTATTTACAGGGAAGTTTAATGTCACTGAAGTTAAAGTCCACTGTTGCCTATTTTCCTCAGGTTGGGGGCCTTTGGTTTGTAGTTTGGTTAGGCAGCAAAGTTCTCTCTTTGAAAATTCTAAATACTCTCCGTTAAACTGCAAATCCCAGGATTCCATATTATGTAGTGTGAATAAACCCCATGTCCAGTTAGAACAAGGTAGATAATATCACCAGAGTAGATTAATAATAAATTTAAGCCTAAAAAAAAAATAAGGGGGGAAATCTGCTCGTAGACTTCATCTCAAAAATGCCTATGGATCTGCAATTCTAGAACAGCTGCATAAGAAAAATGCTGCACCTTATTAATTGAACAACAAACTTTCCATCTTTAGAATGGATAGAGTTAGAAATCTAATACATTGAAATGCAAGAGAAAGTGACTTTTTCAATGATGATTCTATTAGTTTGGGAAAGATACAATAAAATTGGTCATGCTGATTCAGGTATTCTGAAAAATGAAATCCAAATGGAGATTTTCCCAAGCTTTGTATAACATCAAAGTGTGATGATGGAATGGAGGAAATCAAATTATTGTAAAGGTGCCTTTCAACTCTATGCATCTCATTACTCTAGAACCCTAGTATTGATTTTTCAGCTAAGTACTTTGTTCAGGCCTAGTTATTACTCAACAGTTTCAAGGAAGGGTTAATTCATTAGTGGAAGAATTTCTTTCCCAGCAGGGTGAAGATCATTATGCATTAATTGGACAACCTACAAAGCCTCAGGGTTTGGCGCAGGTATAAACGTAAATGTTGATTAAACAAAAACTCAGGATTAATTATTTCATCTAGCAAAGACTGCCAAATTGGTTGAGCCAAATTAAATGAGAACCTGGGATAATAACTCAGTTAAATGTGTGTTTTGTTTGTCCTTCTCCTTTCCAGAGAACTGGAAGGATGAGCACTCCGGGATCAATGAGAAACAGCACTAGACGTAATCTCAGAACTGATTATATGTACATCTTTTAATAGGGGGACATGTCAAGCCCCCTCTTCCTAGCCTCTGCATCATCTCCTGGATCAAAGTAAGAGTCATACCTTCTAATTAAAATTTTAAGTAGCAATGGCTAGAGATTCTCATTCCAACCATTGGCATCAACTTGGTGCCCCACCTACCCTCCCTCCTGCTGCCTCAGTCATTTGCCCCCTTTGGCCAGCCGCCTGTCACCTTGCCAAACCAGGTGATGGTGGTGATGGCAGCCTACCCTACCCTTCCCTACTTCCTACAACCTGGCTAGAACTGGAAATGGCTTCCAGGGAGCAGGTGTGTAGCCAGGCAAGCAAGGCATCAGGAAGGGAGGAAAATGGCACTTTCCCTTCTTTCTCTGTGTCTTGGTTCCCTCTGTGCTCAGCAGAGAGAGCCATCGCAGTGGAGAAGCTGTAAGGGACATGTGTCTGCACTTCTTTCTCCACTGCATTGGATCCATTGGTCAAAAGAGTCATGGCAGTGAAGATAAAGGGGTAAGTATCAGCATTTATTTATTTATTTATTTGGAGCATTTATACACCGCTCTTCAGCTACAAATGCTCTCAGAGTGGCTTACAAATGGTTAATTAGATGGTTCCCTGCCCTCAGGCCCTCAGCATTAGCACAGTACAGCACCACTTTACAGCAGGAGTCACCATCCCCCACAAGGTGTCACCTGGTGTGTTGTGAACCACCTGCACCACTCTAGTGGTGCCCCTGATTCGAACATTTATTTCATCCCACTACTTGGAGTATATTTATTATATACAGTGATAGAATGTTGATCCCAATGTACCTGTAATGGCTCCATCTGTCCATTATTGTGGGGTTTGCAGTATGGTGAGATACTTAGAATTGTCTTCCAGAGAACACCAGCAGTGCTGCAGTTCAGGGGAGCGCACTGGCTAGAGTCTAGTATGTTATTGTGTGAGTTGAGCAGAGTAGATTGTGGAAACCTCCACTGCTAAAGCCTTCCTCTGCTGCGAGTTGATCTCCATGGCATTTGTCTCTGGTGCTGATCTTACCACCTAGGAATGCAGCCTTCTCATTAATCAGACTGGAGGCAGAAGATAACTCTCAAGAGGCACATTTTATTCTCCAGTTGCAGTAAATACAAAGTAACTATTTACAAGTAAATCAGAACATCAGCAGGCAGGAACAAAAGAATCAACAGAGCTAACCAGCTAGCCAGCAGAAGAAAAAGACAGCTCCACCCCCAAGCTGAGGACTTAATTCATTTGTGGACACTTGCTAAACAGCCCCAAAGTCCAGACTCTCCTTGTGACTTATAGTCACATGGACAATGGTTCCCACAAAACATGATGACCTAATATGTTTACACTTGCCATTCATGTTCCCAGACACATACTGTCCTTGACTATCTTCTCTTGTGATTGTTTTCATATTCCACCTGCAGGCAAACTTTCCCATGTTGTCATTTTTGACTCAGACTACAATTCCCACATCTGTACATTTCCACACACAAGTTACATTTTCCAACATAGCACTGTGGCTTTATAGTGTAAATCCAAGTTACATTTTCCAACATAGCACTGTGGCTTTATAGTGTAAATCCTCTTGTCCTTGATGAACAATGACACTCCACCATGAGAAGGAGGCACAGCTGCAACATTCTTTGCACTCATGTCTCTCTCTCTCTCTCTCTCTCTCCCTCTTTCTCCCCCCCCCCTTTGAAAATTTGTGTTAGAATGCATTTCATGGAAGAAATGGGCCAGCAGTTGGAGACTTATGTCTTCATAAGTGGATTTCTTTATTTCTTTATTTCTTTATTATGTCTGTGGGAGTTAGAATTGGATAATGTTCATATCCAGTAAAGGGTTGCTGTTACATTACTACATGTATGGAGTCCTGGTGGCACAGTGATTAAATGCTTGTACTGCAGCCGCTTACAAACCACAAAGTTGCAAGTTCAGTACCAGCCAAGGCTCAGGCTTGACTCAGGCTTGCATCCTTCTGAGGTCACTAAAATGAGTACCCAGCTTGTTGGAGGCAATTAGCTTACAGTTGTAAACCGCTTAGAGACTGCATAGCGTGATATGAATCAGTATATAAATGAAGCTGCTATTGCTATTGCTACTACATAGAGCAGCTGGCAGAGTGATGGATGAATATCAGGAGTGATGCACAATGCAACCAATGTACAATGGGACTGATGAACATCAGGATTGATGTGTATTGGTCCCAATGAGTATTGAGACACCATCGAGGGAGTGCCAATGTGCATCAGAAGAACCTGGAGTGCATCAGGACACTCTTGCTGGTGTCCTGTTAAGCATCTTCACAACTCACTGTTTTTCTTTGTGTCTCTGTTACACAGCAAAGGGGTGAAGCAGACAGGGCAGGAAGGAGTGGCTTCCCAGCACAATCATCCTGGGGCTCTGGTGAACATGTGGTGCGGCCCTGAGAGAGCCTCCTGCTGTGGTCCCAAATGGAGCGTGGCAAAAAGCGGATCTTTTCAGCTCCTTTCAAAGCTGGCTTTTGGCCATCTTAGGCAGCCCTGGCACAGCCCCGGTGCAGCTTCTGGGTGCTCCATGGGCATGCATTGTATAAACGCCATGTGCCTTCTTCCTATCTGTTTTGGGGCCTAAGTGTATCTAAAGTTGCATAACATGCACCTTGATAGAGAATTTCAACCATAGTTTGCAAAAAATACATTATTACCTGTGTCAAAATGTTGGGCTTTTTTGGCAATAATGCAAAATGCCACTTTAACCATTCAGGTTCAGTGCTAAGGAATCATGGGAACTGTAGTTTATTGTGGCACCAGAGCTCTCTGACAGAGAAGGCTCAATGTCCCAGAAAAAAATACAATTCCCATGATTCCCTAGCACTGAGCCAGGACAATTAAAGTGGCCTCAAGCTGCATTATTTCTGGCAGTCTGCAAAGGCCCAAAATGCATTCTAGTGCATAAGATAAGAGTTTTCTGTGAAAACCCCCCTATGTTTTTGCACAAATTATTTTTGGAGGGGAAAAGTTCCAAAACTGCAAATAGTTGTTGCACAGAAACCCTCATATTCTCTCCTTCCATTTTGAAAGTCTCCTCCCATTTTGGGAGAAAGGCACAATAAATAAATAAATAAATACTCATACAGTGGGGAGAACATTGTTGGCTCTTTTGTTCTTCTCCCATATTGGGGAAGTACAAATTGGGATAACAATTGGCCAGTAACTTTGCCTTGGTGAGTCACAACTAGAGATAGCCCATCCTTCCATTAGACAGTGTGAGGCAATTACCTCTGGGTACAATTTTTTGGTACCATGAAAGAGCAGAAAATAAAATATTTATTTTTATTGTCAGGGAAGGGAGAAGAGATGCTTGTGACATCTTCTTCCTCATGTGCAAAAATAACTTTTAGATATTACATACCTTGACCTAGATCAAGTCAAGTACTTTCATTGACTGATATACAATGGAATGAATGTACAATGGAATTTTAGGTATTACACACCTTGACTCAGATAGGTAGATAGGGGTAGGTGACTCTGATGTCAATGGGGTGGTGAATCCACTCTTGAGTTTAGTCCAAAATTTAAAGGAACTATGAACTCTGTTTCCCAAATCAGTCCAGTCCCTTGGTAGCTCCTTTAAAGTTGTCAGTAGGGCTTTGTCCCTGGATGTAAAATGCCCCAGGTGCATACATTATGCAGTGTGCAAAGAGGAGAAAAGCTGATTCAGAGAAAGCTAATGAAACTTTAGCAGGTAGTTGTGTGATAACAGTTCAAAACTGCATAGCCACTGTGGACATGTGACAGGAAAATGATGAAACACTGGCAGGGGATTGGGTCAGAATCCTAGCCAGATTTTGTGTATATAAGGAAGAATGTTCCAGTGCATTGTGGATATCAGGATAGGTAGATATCAGTTGGTGGTGGAGCATCATTTTGGATGGTGTAAATATTTCTGTGTTATTCTTGTAAATATTTGCTTCAACTAAGATTTAAAAACCTCTTCTGAAGAACCTCAGCAGTCGTGAGTAAAACTCTGTTCAGCAGAAGTAGTTTTTTTCTCTTTAACTAATTCCAGACTCTCCAGTGGCATTTGTTTCCTAACTGGCTGTCTTCTGTGTATGGTCTCAGTTTACCCTGTGTAACAAAATTTTGGATTAAAAGACAGAATGGATTCATGCCCCACTGACATTCTAATCATCAATGTCCACTTGGTGTCATTTGCTGCCCCATCTCAGGCAGCAAAATGTCTTGGGCCAGAGGTGTATAAGAACTTTATTTTTGATGAGAATTACCAAAATTTTCAAAATTTCTCATATTTAGATGAAAGAATTTGTGAGTAAATATGTTTTGATTTAAATCAAAGTTAATATATTTATCCGACATTTGTTTGTTGTTATGGCCCTTCACGTCAACTCTGACTCAAATCGTCTAGCTTAGGACTCTTTTTTTTCTTTTTGCAGGATTTGTTCAGAGGAGATTTGCCATTGACTTCCCCTTAAGCTGACAGTTGTTAGGGTAAATGCTCTTTAGGGGAATTTATATTTAGTTCAAATTACGAGAGGGGCATCCCTAACAATGCCCAGGGTCTTA
>JAIPUX010001880.1:109875379-109886115 GCA_020142125.1 Phrynosoma platyrhinos | reverse complement strand
CCCCCCCCAAAAAAAAACAACCCACAAAAACCTATGGATGCAGGCCATGAAAGCCTACGACTTCACAATTTACAGTAATATTCTTTAGACAAAGCCAATCTTCAGACTGTATTTACTTTTGTAGGGTTTTCTCCTCAAGGCAACTCCCTGGCCCTAGGTATCTCTTTTGTGTGAATTTGATCTCTGTCTGAATGAATCAGAGACACCTTGGAGGAATCCAAAGAATTTGCAAATTTCTCTTGGAAGGGTTCAGGCAAGGGTCATGGAGGGGAAAATTTCTTAGTTTTAAAATGCCATGTGGTCTTGCCTGACCATGCAGCTGCAGAAACATTAAGAGCAAAATAAAATAGAATAAAATAAAATAAAATTGAGGGGCTCTGGCTAACACAGTGTATGACTAGCCCAAGGTCACAGAGTGGGTATCCATGGCTCAGAGATGTAATCCTGGTCTTAGCTCAGGACTCAGACTGCTACACCATGCTGTTTGTCTGAAATTCCACTACCAATCCCTTTTACCCAATAATCTACCAAAGCACACCATCAGTGATTGATTGATTTTGCTTTGGTATAGTGTGCCTTCAAATTATTTCTGCTTATGGCAACCCTAAACATCACAGGGTTTTCTGAGGCTGAGAGCATGTGACTTGCCCAAGGTCACCCAGTGGGTTTTCATGGCTGAAAGGGAAATCGAACCCTGGTCTCCAGTCATAGTCCAATGCTCAAACCCCTGCCCCATGCTTCCTGGAATATTTTTAATATCTTTTATACTACTCCAGGTAGTGTACAACAATGCAGCATGTAATTTCAAATAACAATCATGAGTGCTGTTGAAGTTGTCTAAAAGCAGGATTTACTAGTCACATCTTAAAACTGCAAGGACTGTGAGTTCATCTTCCTCTCTCCTCCTTAATAAACTTTAGTCTTCATGTTATTAATTTGGAATAATAAATGGATGGGTCAGAGAAAGTTCACTTACATTTTATGTCAGAGAGATTAGATGACAGAAATTAAGAGCTTCCCATCTCTGGCAGTCATGGTAGAAACAAAATGGGGTTACAACAAAATCTCTTTTCATAGAGTAACTAATGACAGAGATGTGGAGATAGTATCTTTTTCAGAAAAGGATGCTATGTTCCAAATGTAGGTACTTTGCCATATAGTAGAACATTGCATAATATAACATTATGTGGCATGTCAGTAGTTTCCAATGATACCACCTTTTTTCTTTTGGATCAGTTAATCACTACCTCTGCAGAAGATGAGTACCTGATAATGAAATAAAAATGATGGATGCTGAATAAAATTGGACAACTGAGATGGGATAGATACTTTGGTTCATTGACTATCCAAATTATGTTGAAGAACTTTGCTTCACTACTAGCATTTTATTCTGCATGGGCTGTTGTCTCTCAGTCTCCTGAAAAATGAAAGTGGCAAATTAGAAGACAGCTCTTCTATCAGTATCATAGAAAAGTACAGCCCAATCCTATGCATGTCTATTTTTTTTTAAAAAGGCTAATTGAATTGCAGCCTTAGGGTTGAACTAAATGTTATTTTTAATATGCAGCATGAAGTTACATTTGTACTCCTTCCCAACAGACCCATGCACCTTTTTCATTGCATTGCATTTTTATGGATAGGCTAAGTTATACTTTTGTATTTATACTGAATATCTTAAGCTTTTTAAAATGAGTTTGTACATTTATCAAGGTATATATATATATATACAAACTCATTTTAAAAAGCTTAAGATATATATATAATTTATTTCATTTATGTGCCAAAAGGATTATTACGGGATACTATGAAGGCAGTTACAAGAGGAATATGTATAAAGGAAACATACAATCTTAAAAAAGAAAAGAAGGCATGAAGAAGAAATTAGAAGTTGATATAGAGGTATTGGAAAATAAATATATAGTAAATAAAGCTAAACAGACATATGTAGAATTGATGGCAAAAAGAGAGGAATTGGATAAAATTGATATAGATGAAGTACAAGAAAATTTGATTTATTTGAGAATAATTTGTTTAATATAGTAATAAAACCCGAAAAATACTGTCTAGATCCACACAAAAGAAGAAAATGGAAAATATGATAAATATGATTACAGACAAATCTAGACAAATATATAGAATGATGAAAGATTTTTTTTAAAAAAAAATGAAGAATTTTATAAGGAATTATTAATTCTGTGGAAAAAATAGAAAGGTATGTGAAAGAAAATTGAAAAATAAAAATAAAGGAAGAAGAAAATAATTACTGGAGCAACACATTAAGAAGGTAGAGATAGAGGAGGTAATTTAAAAACTGAAAAATGGGAAAGCTCCAGGAATGGATGGATTGAGACCAGAATATTATAAAAGTTTTTGAAAAGATGTTAATCCCAAAATTGCTAGAATTATATAATGGTATAATAAATGGGGAGAAGATATCAGTATCATGGTGCCAATCATTAGTAATTTTATTACCAAAGGTAGAACAAGATTTAACTGATCCAGGATCATATAGACCAATATCATTAATAAACCAAGATGCGAAGATTTTATCAGCTGTTACATCAAATAGAATGAATAAATATATGTATAAATATATAGGAAAGGATCAATGTGGATTTGTGAAAGGAAGACAAAATAGATAAAATAGAAAGTTGGGTGGATTTAAGGTTAGAGAAAGCGAATATAAAGGAAAAACTTAATGGGGATAAAAATGTCATGGTTCCATTGTATGTAATTAGAACAATGGATTAAAAACTGAAGAAGAAGGAATGTAGAAAGAAAAAAGTGCACACAATTTGAACAATTAATACAGAAAGGATGAGAAATGGAGGAAAATGAAAACTTGAAAGTAATAATTAGTAAAATTTATAAAATGTTGATGGAAAATAAAGGAGGAAAAACAAAGGAAAATACTTTGAAAGGAATATGGGAAGAAGAATTAGGATGTAAAATATATGATGAGGAATGGATAGAATTTGGGAACAAAGACATTTGAAGAACTAATCAGTACAGATTTAAAAAACTACTATAAATTGATATATAAATAGTATTTGACACTGGTGAGACCACATAATATTGATAAGAATAATTTGAAAAATTGCTAGAGAGGTTGTCAAGAAGTAGGGTCATATATACATTAGTGGTGGTATTATAAATATGTACAAAATTTTTTGGGAAAAGTGATTATAGAAATAGAAAGCATTATGAATATAAAAATAGATAGAAGTCCGAATATAGTATTGTTATCATTATATAATTCAGAGAAATGGAAAAAAGGAAAAGATTTGATAACATCAGTGAGATTAATTATAGCAAGATGCTGGAAAACAAAAATAACCATACAGTTACAGGAGTGGTACAAAGAGGTGTGGAAATGAGCGATTAATTATAAATTGACATGTAGATTAAAAGTAAAAAGGGGATTATGGGTAAAAATGGTATTGACACTTTGATGGAATTTGGAAAAAAATTCATTGAGAAAGTATTGAGAAAAAAAGATGGAAAATTACCTCCTTGGTAGGAATTGAGATTCTAGATGGAATATAAGGGTGAAAATGGCTCCAGGGAAGGGAAGCACTGAGGTGGGGTATAGCATATACTTAGCAAAGTTGTAATAGAATGCATAATATATGGAATTATGTATTGTTAAAAATGTATATGTATGAATTTTAGTTCAAGGGAAAAATGCTGGGACTACATGAAAAAAGGGAGATTGGAATGCAAAGGCTGGAAGTAAAGAAGAATAAAAAACAATAGGCAGATTTGAACTAGGCAAAAGGAATGAAGCAGGTGAACATCTGATAGATTTTTGTAAAGCCAATAACCCAGGGGTAGGCAACCTTTCCCCTTTAAGGGCCATGGGACTAGCTCCCAGAAACCTCAGCCATATTGGCCAATAGTCTCATGTTGGCCAATAGCTCTTGGGATTCTGGGAGCTGAAGTCCATCGGCCTTTAAAGGGGAAAGGTTGCCTACCCCTGCAACAACCTGTTCATTGCAAACACATTTTTCATACAACCAGACAAAAGATTATACACATGGACATCACCAGATGGCCACACAAAAAAACCAATAAATTACATAATTGGGAGTAAAAGATCATGAATCTCCATACTGATGGCCAAGACTAGACCAGGTGCTGATTGTGGCACAGATTATGAACTACTCATTTCAAAATAAAAGTAAAAGTCAAGAAGAGAACAAAACCAATCATCATACCAAAATATGATTTAAACAACATTTCCACAGAATTCATTGACCATATAAGGAACAGATTTGCAGTACTCAGAATAATAGATCGTGAACCGGAAGAGCTTTGGTCTGAAGCAACGGACATAATAAAAGAAGAATGCATAAAGACACTTCCAACAGACCGAAGGAAAGTGAAGAAATGACAGATAAAATGCTACAAGCAATAAAGGAAAGTAGAGAAACAAAACAAAAAGGAGATAGGAATAAACTAAGAACCATGAACACAATAGTATAATGGCTAGTGCACAAAGATAAGGAAAATTACGACAACGACCAATGCAGAGAAATAGAAGGCATCAACAAAAAGGAAAGAATGAGAGATCTATTCCACAAGATTCGATAAATCAAGGGAAAGTTCAAACCAAGGACCAGGGTGCTCTATGACAACAAAAATAATATAATTTAAGACCATGAAGGAATAAAAAGAAGATGGATGCAGTACACAGAAGAGTTATATAAAAGAGATGACAATATAAAGGGCACATGGAATGAAGAGCCATATGAAGATAAATCCCAAATTCTAAAAAGTGAGGTGCAAGCTACAATAAAGGAATTGGTAAAAATCAAGACTCTAGGAACAGATGATATTCCAATAGAACTGCTGCAATCCACATTGACAGAGTCAACTCTAGTGCTAACCAACATATGTCAATAGATATGGAAAACAAGAGATTGCAAAAGATCAATATATATTCCGATCCACAAAACAGGAGACACAAGAGTCTGCAGCAATTATAGAACCATAATGCTAATCTCCCATGCAAGCAAAATCATGCTCAAAATTCTGCAAAATAGGCTCCAATCATACATGGAGAGAGAAATCCCAGAGGTCCAAGCAGGGTTCAGGAAAGGAAGAGGCACCAGGGATCACATTGCAAATATACGATGGCTAATGGAGCACAGCAGGGAATTCCAAAAGAAAATCAGCATGTGCTTTATAGACTACAGGAAAGCTTTTGATTGCATAGATGATGAAAGACTATGGAATGCCCTTAAAGACATGGGAGTGCCAATGCATCTGATAGTCCTGATAAGGAATCTGTACTCGGGACAAGAGGCTACTGTCAGAACAGAACATGGAGAAAAAGAATGGTTCCCAATTGGCAAAGGCATTAGACAAGGCTGCATCCTATCACCCTACCTATTCGACTTACATGCAGAACATATTATAAGAAAAACAGGCTTGGACATGGAAGAAAGAGGAGTGAAAATAGGAGGAAGAAATATCAGCAATCTGAGATATGCTAACAACACCATAGTACTAGCAGAGAATCTCCCAGACCTGGGACAACTACTAAGGAAGATCAAAGAAGAAAGTGCAAAGGCAGGCTTAATGTTGAACAGAAAGAAAACAAAAATAATGACCACAGTGAACTTACATACATTCACACTAGACAATGAGGAAATAGAAATAGTAAAAGAGTTCTCATATCTGGGATCAAACATTGATTGGAATAGGGACTGCAGCCAAGAAATCAGAAGAAGATTAAGAATGGGGAGGGCTGCTATGAAAGAACTATAAAAGCTCCTAAAATGCATGTATGGGCCTAGATCAGATCCTTGAGCATATCAAGCTGGAGACATCCCTAGAAGCCAAGATGACAAGACTTAGACTGTCATGCTTTGAACACATCATGAGAAGGTATGAATAGTTGGAAAAGATAATAATGTTAGGTGGAGGGAAGTAGAAAGAGAGGAAGGCCACATGCTAGATCAATGGACTTTATTAAAGAGACCATAAATATGAGTTTGCAGGAGCTGGGCAGAACAGTAGAAGATGGGGGTGGGAGGGTGGAGATGCCTTATTCATAAGGTCACCATTGTTCGAGATCAACATGAAGGCAGTTAACAACAATAAGAAATAGTCACGGCAGTCTGTTCCCCATAGCTCAGTTCATATCAATGAATTGCACACCTTCCAACTGTCTTAGTTTAGTAGGGAAATCATGAATAACCCTCTACCATCCCTCTTTTCCAGCTGATCTTAAAATACTCCTTTTTCTCTCCTCCTCCCACATTTTCCCTTTGTCCTCAATTCATTTCAGTTGCTGCAAACTGAGTTCAAAGTGCAAATGATGTTTACACTCAATTAATTCAGCAGGAGGGAGAGGAGAGGACTGGTAGAATTTTGCCCTTCTCAGTAGGCTCAAGCTACTCTGCATCTTATCCTAGTCTGTATGTTCTTCCTCATTAATAACTGTTGTCATTTTGACCACATCTTGATGTTGCTTGGCTTGGCCATTAGTGACCTAGTTTTCATCTGTATAGTGTTGGAGTTGGGCAACTGGGAACGGTGGGCAAAGAACTTAGCAGAATGAAAGTGGTACAAAGGATAGTCAAGAGCCACATACAGCCTTTGGGTTGCCCAAATAATATGAATCAGAAGAAGATATCTTTCAAGCTCCCTAAAGTGATGATTGTGTCAATATGGATTAAAATTTCTAATAACACATATCCTCTAAGGTACTCACAGGTAGGTAGATGCATCCTTACAGTAGCCTCTATAATTAGAATCAATCTGTTTGCTAGGAAAGCTTGAAATTTTATTTTTAAAAAGCAATAGGTTACAACTGACTTTCCAAGTGCTGATTAAGACCATAGCTAGAATCCTGTTGACACATGAGGTTAGTAGTTGCCCTTTTTTCAGAGTCATACAGTGGGCTCCATATTTACATTCTTTTTTTGCAGTCAGGGATGCTCTGTAATTTAGGTCCCTGGCTGTACATACAGAGCCTTCATTCATAACTGCAGACATGTACAGCTTAACTCATTCCTGCCACTAAATGCATGAAAATAGGAGCAGGGTCAGAGGGACTGTTTTCATATACCTCTCTCTTTGCATTCTCCAGAATGCTTGAGGAATATGAGTAAGATTCTGCTCTATAACCAGCACTCCATCTATTCCACAAAACTCACCTTCAAGGAAGAGCTTTTTAAAAAAAGACTGCTCTAAATTTGAGCTGTTCCCTGTCACATGTTCAAGTCCTTTATCTTCTTTTCCCCTCCTCAACACAGAGAAGCTATCAGTTTTCAAGGTCTTACTGGAAAGTTCCCCACAAAGTAAAACTGCACAGAGACTCAGTTTATTCACCTTTGAAGTATGAGTCAACTCTGCAGGGATTAACATGCCCTTCAGGGCATGCTCACTGGCACAGAAAAACTTGTAAATTACCACCTAGAAGTATTACAGGATAGCATTTATATTCAGTAACATCCCTAATGGTCTGAAAGCCCCTTTAAATGCATAATGTAAAAAACTCCATCAAATAGCCACATTTATTGATGACAGTAAAACAGTACATATTTTCCAATTAATGGTGCCAGCTTGTTTTAGAGTTCATTATTTAGATGCTTTCCCTCTGCATTTTTCTTTTTCTTTTTCCCCTGTTCCCTTTCTTTCCCCTTTTAGACATAGTAGAACATGTAGTACAAACAAGAGATGTGCAATCTAAGGAATTTTGTCTTTAAATGTAAAACAGAAACAAAAATGAAAAATTATTGAATTTATATCTTGCCTTTTCAGAGTGGTATCCAAGGTAGCCTCTACCTTTAATGCAACCTTCCTCTTTTCTTTCTGCCTTCTACCTTACCAAATATTAATTATCTATTCTAATGAGTCATATCTTCTCATGATATCTAAAGTCTTGACAGTCTCAGTTTAGTCATCTTGGTTTCTAGGGATTGTTCAGGTTTGATTTTCTCTTTGACCCATTTAGTTGCCTTTTTGACAGGCCATGGCATTTGCAGAACTCTCATTTAACACCATATTTCAAATGAGTTGATTCTCATTTGCTTCTTTGCTGCAGTATGATGCTGCAGGAAAGAAAGCAAATGCTTTCTGAGCCTGTATTAATAGGACTTAGTACAATTATATTCTGAACTAGTCAGGTCTCATCTGGACTATTGCATTCAATTCTGGATGCCTTATTTTAAGGATATAGGGATGAAACAGGCGGCCCATATAGCCCTGCTTGGGGCAGGCTTGGGGGCATAGTGTTCACACGTGCCATGCCTCCAAGCCAGACAGAAGCCAGGTTGGTGATAACATGCCAGCTGGCTTCTCTCCCGCTTGGGGACATAGCGCTCAGACACCACTTTCCCCAGAGCCAGCTTTGTCAGCTTTTTTGGCCCCAAAAAGGAGCAGATCTTATCTACTCCTTTTTGAGGTGGAATCTGGCTGGATTGGGGCTCGGCATCTGTTTGCCCTGGCCCCGGTCCAGCCTAAAAGAGCCTCCCCTTTTGGACTGTCTGCACCCCCCCCCCATAGACAATTTAAATACCTCAAGGGCTGCCACAAAGAGGAGGGTGCAGGTTTATTTTCTGCTGCATCAGAGGATAGAAGTCTAGAGGTTTTAAGTTACAAGAGGGTAGATTTTAATTGAACATTAGAAGAAACTTCTTGACAGTGAGAGTGGTTTCAAACCAATAGCCTAGAGAGATGGTGAGGTCACCTTTCTGCATGTTTTCAGAAGGAGGCTGGACAGCTACCTGCTGGAGATGCTGTAGCTGGCGAAGCTGCACTGATCAAGGGGTCGGGCCACATGGGGTTCCATCCAACTCTATGATTCTATAATTCTATAATTCTTCCTTTCAGTTTTCTTCACTGTCCAGCTTTCACAACCTTACACAGAAATTGGAAATGTGATAGCATGGGCACTCCTGACATTGACATTCATTGATATATCTTTACATTTGAGGATCCTGTTTAGTTACAACCTAAATCCTGGGAGGGAGATAAATGGTAGGAATACAAAGAATATACTAAAATATATATTTCTAAATTGTCGAAGGATATGTTTGTTGAGTCTTAAGAAACTCTGCTGAGAAAAATCTTGGACAGGCGAGAATCTTCTCCATTCAGAACTTATTCTGCACAAAATTCATACATTGTTGTTTTGTGGGGAAAACAGCATTTTCTTTGCAGGAAACAACATCTTCTATGTGAAAAATAATATTTCAATGCATTATTCCACATTAATTTATGTGCAGAAAATCTGTTTTCTGTACAGAAAATGCAGTAATTGGGGATTTCCTCTGTGTAAAAATTGCACATGATTGATTTGTGTAGAAAACAGCATTTTCTGGAAATAAAACAGCCTTATATGCACTGCACTGAAATGTTATTTTCCAGAAAATGCTGTTCTCTGTGCAAAATAACTTCATGCAAATGTTGCACCAAATAAGTCCTGAATTGTTAATAGCCTTTGAAAGCAGTGTGGTTTTTGAAGACTTTCTCACACTGAGAAGAAAAATGCTGGAATTAATATATTTGAGAAGAAACCTAAAGCAAAACAAATCAGCTTCATTTATATACCGCTTCATACCACGCTATGGAGTGTCTAAGTGGTTTACAAGTGTAAGCTCATTGCCCCCCAACAGCTGGATACTCATTTTAGCGACCTCGGAAAGATGCAGGCCTGAGTCAAGCCTAAGCCCTGGCTAGCATTGAACTCACAACCTTGTGGTTTATGAGTGAATGGCTGCAGTACAGGCATTTAACCACTGTGCCACCAGGACTCCTACCACTCCACCACCAGGGCTCAGTAAAGAAATACATCCATAGTGCATGCAAATATACAAATTCAGATGAAATTGTCTTCCAAATGAATACATAGAGGTAAAAGAGAATTGGAGCTACTGTCCCTGCCCTGTGTGAGAGCATTAGATTTACCTTGGTGCAAACAATGTTCTTCTATTTTCCACACAGAACAAATAGGTCAGTCACTATGTGAAAGAATCAACAGAAATAGCAACACTGAGAAGCCACTGGGAAATCATTTCAGTCTCCAGCAGCATTTCTCTGCTGACATGAAAGCTGAAGCTCTTCAACAAATTATCTTCAAGGGGAAACATATTTGTGACAATCCCAGAGCCATAAATAATACAGTTGGAAGGAATTCCAACAACTACATAGTTCAACCATAGATAAAGCACCCAAGAGAAGTGGCCATCTAATCTTCAATTAAGGAGAGCCATGCCATTCTGTTGTCAAACAACTCTAATTAAAACCTAATTGGAAGTTTGATTCTCAAGACTTCAATTAGGACAATAGCTTCTTATCCCGATATAGTAGGGAGAGGGAACTGACACCTTCCAAGTATTATAAGATAACAATTCTCATGAGCCCTAACCAGAACAAGTCTGAGTGATCATGGGAGTTATAGTCCAAAGATAACTGAAGGCCACAACCAAGGTGATTGTTATGTACTGATATGCTTATTGTCTTTGTAAAAATTTGACCAAAATGTAAAGAGTAAAATGTATATGTGTGTACGTATGTACATATCTTGTACAATGTATAAATATGTAGTGGAAGTGATTGTGTGAAGTGTTTACTGACAATATGAACATTGTCAGTAAAAATCCTCCATTTTTCATATATATTTTGACTATGCAGAGTCCCCTATGACCCCAGCCTGACCCCTAGGAGATAGAAGTTATAATCCCCTAGATGTGAAGTCATGTAAGCAAGTAAAGTTACAAAAG
>JAIPUX010001880.1:109864161-109875279 GCA_020142125.1 Phrynosoma platyrhinos | reverse complement strand
TCTGTCCTGGTCTTTCTCTCTTTGCCTTCCCTGCTCTCACTCTTCCCCCGCTTATTCTTCTAGCATGTGTGTGTGCCGCATTTGAATGTTTGCTTATTTTGTTAATAAAAGATTTCACGCTTTAATTGGAGCTTGGTCAGTCTCAGTGTCTTTCCTCCCCAAAACTCTTATATCTCCCATAAACAATTGGATAAGATCTTAGAAGCGAAGTTGGGCGCTTCCCTCTCATTTGAACTAATTATAAATTCCCCCAAATTAGGTCTTGGTTTCCCAACAACGTGTGGTAGGAGGCTTAGATGTATCAATCGATAAGCATGAAAGGATGATTATTGAGCTGCTGAATGAAGATATGGAAGTGATATAGCCAACATTCATGTGGACACTAGAGGCCAATGTGTCTTTTGGGAATGATCCCATTTTTGGCGCAGGTATTCAATAACATTCCTGGAATCATTTAATATTACAATATTTCATGGCATTTGGCCTCAGTGCTTATAGTTTTTCTCTCTTTTGTGCAACAATCTGGCCAAATCCCCAGTCTTACATAGAATGGTACTCATTTATGCCAGGTCCAAATTGGATCAGATTAGCCCAATTTGGTTCCAGAGTGGAATGGCAATGTCAGAGAGGTTTGGACCAGTTTGGAGATTTGCTCATGAAATATAAATGAGGAAAAATCCAGAAAGTGTGCATCCATTATTGGTGGCATTGTATGAGATAATTCAAGTTATGTAGTCAATTATCTCCTGCATCTCCTTGTTCACTTGTTAGATTTAGCTGCTAGTTATAGATTGTTGAAAGAGCTCTGGCATAGGATCCATGCCCACCTGGAAAGGATAACTTTGATATAAACATCTGTCAGTCTACTCTGCCCCTTTAGTCTCCCTCCCTGCCTGCCTCCCTGCCCACTTCTGCCAAACTAGTGGTGTTTGCCTGCCTACTGCTCACTGTGATCTCTTTCAATGCAGTGCTATTGTGCAGTCCCCTTCCTTGGCATCTCAATGCAACATTTGATAGAGGTTCCCAGTAGAGCCAAGATGAGCCTTTTGAAAGCCAACTTGCAAATTATATGGAAGGGACACAAGTGGGGAAGAAATAGTAAGTTTTCGCTTGCAGAAATGTTGCATTCTCCCCACACAAAATTCTCCCCCATGTAATAATAATAATAATAATAATAATAATAATAATAATAATAGTAATAAGCTTTATTTCTAAGCTGCCTCTCTGCTTAGCAATCGGGGCAGCATACAGCATAATTTAAAAACAAGAGACAATATAAAATTCCTATATCCCACACCCTAATCCTCCCACCCCTTAAAACTAAATTAAACTATAATAGCAGAATCAAAACGATTCTTAAAAACATAATAAAAACAAAACAAAAACAAATTAAAACAAATTAAACAACTTGGGCATGTCCATGTACTATGGGAGGTTAAGGGGCATAAGGTAACCTCCGCTAGAGCTGGGCATTATTCCAGGAAAGCCTGCCGGAAGCGATCTGTCTTTACTGATCTTTACTTTTCTTAAAAGCAGCAAGGGTAGTAATAAGACAGATCTCATTACTCTTTAACGTCAGCTCCAAAGTCTTCTAATTTTTGGTCCATTTTAAATCTTTCTTTTAATTGCAAATATAAGAACCAATGCACCTTAGGATCAAGTTGTATTAATCTATCTATTGATTTTATCTCATATCTATGTGTTCCAGCCTTATACAAAATATCTCGATACCTCATCCAAATATCCAATGTCTTCCATCTTCCTAAAAAGATTTCTTGTGGTGAAATGTATTCCTTTTTTTTCTTAAAGTTTTTTTCATTAAAGATTTTCATATCCCATGATGTTCAAATTCTTTATATACTGCTACTTTATTATATCAAATAAATGCATGCCATCCATAATGGTTATTAAAACCTTCTATGTTTAACAATTTTTGGTTTTCTAAATTAATCCAGTCAGAGATCCAATTTAGTGCATTGGCCTAGTAGTACAAATTTAAGTCCAGTATGCCTCCTCCTCCTTCCATTCTTTGTCTTGTCATTGCTTTCACTTGACTCTCTTTTCCCCCCCTCCTCAAACAAATTTTGTTAGTTCATGATGCCATTCTTGAATTATATGCAGAACATATTATAACTGGCCTCCCCCAGTACTTCCTCTTAAGGAAAAGCACGGCAGTAGAAATAAGAATTATATGCCACAAGAAATAATGTTGAATCTGTGGGCCAAACAGCAGCAAAACCTGCTCCCTGCTGCTCTTTACTGCTTTTTCTAGCCACACAGCAGGTCTCTCCCTTCCTACAACTCCCAGAAGGCTTTGCAAATCCTGGAAGTCAGGAGTTGCAATTTCCTCTTTCCTCATGTAGTGTAATTCACTGCAATAGAGATAATTTGTTTTGATCTCCTTCATTGATGTCCATCCCTCTTGTCAACTTACAAAAGGTGAAAAATAATAATAATATATCTCTTGCTCCAGCTGTTCCTTCTTAATAGTAGACTTCAACCATCATTTAAGTAAAGGGTAAAAACAAACAATTCTTGTCTTATAATCTCATGAGTGTCTAGATTAAAGTCACAAGAGTCAGTTGGTTTCCATTCTATTAGGCTGATAAACAGTAGTTAATATTTTCCCAAAGATATCAAAAGCTAAATTCTGGAAAGTTCTCCACAAAACTCAAAAAAATTAAAAAAATATATAATCCCAACTGAGTTCCCTACCCTCCTCTTGAAAACGGAGGTGAATAAGGAGAACAGAAAAGGATTTATATTGTGGTCAAATGTTGCTCCTGACCCAAATTGCTTTGGGAAGTTCGCTGTGGCCATACAAAGTCTTCGGTCCACAACCTCTCCCTCTACTAAAGCGTTTTCCTTTGAACACTTTAGACAGTCCCAGAGGCGAAAAGGAACCAATGCCGACCCCTCTAAAACCCCCTGTACCCAGGAGGTCTCCTATTGACCAAATTGCTATTTATTTGGTCAATTAAACCACAACAAAAAAGACAAACTCTTCAGCTACTTGCAAAGAGATGTCTTACCGGAACTCCATTGCCACCGGAACACCAATATTAGAATCTTTAACTGTTGTTGTAAGTTACCTATTTTACATTTTAGTCTCTTAGCCCCCTTTTTTCTCCATTCTTCCTTTTTTCTTTTCAGTTCATCTATAATTTTTTTCCTTATCTTTCTTTATTTGTTCTACTTGTATTTTTATAAATAGTCCTCTAACCACCACTTTCCCTGCATCCCATATCATTTTATTCAGAATATCTTCTGTTTTATTTTCCTTGAAATAATATTTTAAGTTTTCTTTAACATTTTTTTCATCATTCAAAAGTTCATCTTGCAATCTCCACATATATTGTTTCTTTTTCCCCAGTATGTTCATCACAATCAGGTTGTGATCTGATATGTATTTTGACAATATGTCCATAGAATGTATAAATGGAAGTAATGATTTGGAAATTAAAAATAAATCTATTCTGGAGAATGAATTATGCACTTACAAGAAGAAAGTAAATCCTTTAGAATCTTCATATTTATGTCTCCATAAATAGATGAATATTAGATCATCCATTAACTTTAAAAAAAGATCATGGAAGTTTACCCTGGTTTTTCTGATATTTTTGTTAATATTTGATTTTCTATCCAATTTCAAATCTATAACTGCATTAAAATCTCCCCATATAATGACATTTTCATATTCCAACTTCTTAATTTCATTGCGTAATTTAAAAAAAAAAAATTAAGCCTCATGATTTTCTAATGGCACATAAACCCCAACAACTAAAACTGTAATATTTTGAAAAATCACTTCAATTGCTATATATGTACCATTATTGTCATTAAATAATTCCTTAGCTTATAACTTTTTATTCACATATAATGCTATACCTTTCTTTTTAGTATTCGCTGCTGAAGAAAAACATTGACCCAGTTTGGATTTCTGATGTATCTTATTTCTTCTTTTTTTATCCTTGTTTCTTGAATACATAGTATATCATTCTTAAATTTCTCCAACTGATGAAACGCTATGCTTCTCTTATACCTAGAATTTAATCCTTTGACATTCCATGATATAAATTTAATAGACTTAATTTGTATTTGTATTTGTTTTCATTTTTGTGTCCAACCTTTCCACCCCGTCTTTATTTGTTTGTTTGTTATTATTATATTTTCTTTATTTCTATTGGTGAAGAAAAGAAAAAAGAAAAAAACTACAAGTAATTTATTAGTAAATCTTGATTTAACTTCATCAAAGATTTTTAATTTATCTTCTTCCTTCTCAGATGGATGTTCTCCTTGTTCTCTTTCTTCTTTCCATTCATCATTGTCCTTTCCTTCTTCATTATTAGCTCTTGTTTTCTATTCATTTTTTTTCCAATTTGTTCCAATACAATTAAATCTTCTAACCTGTTTCTTTCTTTCTCTGATTCTTCTTTTGCTAGGAGAATATTTTATTCTCTCCTGTTTCCTTTATAGTTATGAGAGCTGGCTCTCCATTCTCTTGTTGAGTTTGTAGCCTTTTCTTCTCTTGGTCTTTTATATTCTTTTTAAAGTTTTGATTCCATCTCTATTGCTTTTTCTTCATTGTCAATTCTATGCCTTTTCAGTTTTTAGGTAATGGATATTCCCTCAATCCTTTCCCATTTGAAGTTTATTTTCAGAAATCTCAACAAATTCACCAGTGATTTATACTTCTGCCTTTCTATCATAAGTTGAGGATGTATGTCTTTAGAATTTGTCATTTCTGTATCATCAATTACTAGATTATGTTCATAACTTCTTTGTATGAAAACGTCTATTATTCGTGTTCTACTGAAACATACCACCACATCCCACATGGTATTTCTGGTTTGTTGTGAGTTAACACTGTATATTTTATCAATCTCTGTTTCCATTTTTCTATCCCTAGATCTATATACTCTGCTAATTTTGGTATTATTCTTGCTCTAAGATCTACATTCATTAATTCTGATAATCCTCTAATTTTAACACATCTTTCTCTAAATCTTAACTCATTAGTCAGAATTTGTTGCTGTTCTTGCCTTTTAACCGTTTCTTTTGTCATTTTTTCTAGGACTATAGTATTTTCTTTAATTTTTCTACTTCTTTTTGATTTTTATTAAGCTCTTGTGACATTTTATCCATTCTTTTCCCAATACAATCCAATTCCTTTTTTAGATCTTTCCTTATTTCCTCTCTAGCCTCTTTAGTCTCTTCTCTAATTAAAGTGCAGTGGTCAAATGCCTGTACTGCAGCCACTCACACATAAACCACAAGGTTGCAAGTTCAATACTAGCCAGGGCTCAGGCTTGACTCAGGCCTGCATCCTTCCGAGGTCACTAAAATGAGTACCCAGCTGTTGGGGGGCAATGAGCTTACAGTTGTAAACTGCTTAGACACTGCATAGCACGGTATGAAGCGGTATATAAATGAAGCTGCTTTGCTTTAATTTCATGATTCAATTCTTTTATATCATCCTTCAATTCTTGTCAATTTTCTTTCATTTCCTGTCTGATTTTCTTAACTTCATCTAATAATTGTATAATAGGATTAGTAACTTTTACAAAGTTCTCTCCTGATCCTCTTCTTTATTGTTGCCTTTGAATTTGACTATATCCTTTCTTTTACTGTTGCCATCCTCTCAACCATCTCCAACTTAGCCAACAACCATAAAAAAAGAAATACAAAAAGAAAAGAGAGAAAAGAGAAAAAATCAATTAATTTTTCAAATGTTTGAAGAAAAACTAAGGGCCTCAGCAGATTGTGCAAAGTGCCGTCTTAGAGGCAGGGAAGGGGAGGGGCAGCCACACACCAGCCACCACAACACCTCCCCGAGGATGTCATCAGGGCACGCACTGTTATGCATGGTGTGCACCCTTAATACTTCCTCCCGGCGCAGAGTCTTCATGCACTGCATCAGAAGAGATGCAGAACAGCCGCACGTCAGCTTTTCTGGAGCCCTTTCTGCAGCTTGAGAAAGGACCGCTATTTTAGCACTCCTTTCCCAGGTGCCAAAAGGGTGGATTGGGGCTGAGGCATGGGGCAGTCTCAGCACCAATCCTCCACTTCCCAGGGCGGCCCACGGCTGCCTGTCTTCATCCCCCCTAAGTCTCCTTTCCAGTTCTCCAGTCCAACTCTCACACACCCATTTCAATATTCAATTTTCCTCATTTATAATTTGTATATCCCAAACAATATTTCAGAGTTTCCCCTCCTTCTTTCCTTCTCCTCCTATTATTTTATCTATATATATTATTTTATCTATATAAATTACTGTATATACATTTATTTAAGGGAGAAGGGGAAAAAATCCAATCCTCTTTTCCTTTATCACACTCCAGTTTTAAAGTCCATTATTCCTTGAAACCCAACTATCTTAATGATCAGTAATCTTAATGATTACTACTACTAATAATAATAATATTACCAATTAAGTTGGGCCTTTGCAGACTGTTAGAAATAGTGCAAATTGAGTCCACTTTAGCTGCCCTGGCTCAGTGCTAGGGAATCATGGAAATTGTATTTTTTTTCTGAGGCATTGAGCCTTCTCTGTCAGAGAGCTCTGGTGCCACAAGAAACTACAGTTCCCATGATTCCCAAGCACTGAGTCAGGGCAATTAAAGTGGACTCAATTTGCACTATTTCTGGCAGTCTGCAAAGGCCCGTTGTTTCCCAAGAATTCAGAAGATCTATAAGACTAACAATTTGTGAGTGTGTGTGTGTGTGTGTATATATATATAACAATTTAAGTATGTATCTAAATAGCCAGCTTAACACCCCAACTAATTAATTATAAATTTTTCCCTCTTATCCTTGTTAGCATCATCCATTAATTAATAAGACAACAATATCCTTTACTCTTTGCTTATTCTCTCTCTTCTTTATTGTGAATCCCTTGTTTCCATGGACCACTTTGTTTTTCGTCCTCCAAAGTCTTTCTCAGTATCTGTCTTTTTTCAGCCTTTATTTTAACTCCACTTTCATCTTCCAAAGTCTTTTTCAGTATCTGTCCTTTTCCAGACTTTGTTTAACTCCACTTTAGTCCTCCAAACTCTTTCTCAATGTCTGAACTTTTCCAGCCTTTGTTTTGACTCCTTTTTCATCCTCCAAACTGTTTCTCAGTATCTATCCTTTTCCAGCCTTTGTTTTGACTCCGTTTTCATCCTCTAAACTCTTTCTCAATATCTGTCCTTTTCCAGCCTTTGTTTTGACTCCTTTTTCGTCCTGCAAACTCCTTCTCGGTATCTGTCCTTTTCCAGCCTTTCTTTTGACTCCTTTTTCATCCTCCAAACTCTTTCTTAGTATCTGTCCTTTTCCAGCCTTGTTTTGATTCCTTTTCCATCCTCCAAACTCCTTTTCCATGTCTAACCTTTCCAGCCTCCCCCTTTGCTTTGATTTTATCTGCTTTTTTCATCCTCCAAACTCTCTCTCATTCTCTCCCTCAGTGTCTATCCTTTCAGCCTTTGTTTTAACTCCACTTTTGTTCTCCAAACTCCATCCATCTGTCCCTTCCAACCTATCCCTCTACTTCACTTTTATCCTCCAAACTTTCATCTTCCAAAATCCATCTGTCCTTTCAAATCTTTATCTCAAACCCCAACTCGTCTGCTCCTTCCCAGCATTTTTCCACCACCTTTTATTGCATATTCACTGCACTTTATGACCACTTTCAATTCACAACTCTCAACAGTAAGCCAAATTATTAAACTGCTCCTGGCCAATCAAAGAAGAGAAATTTATAAATTGGATTATGGAAATATATAGAGAACAATGGGCACAGATAATAGTGAACGAGGAAAGAACAGATAATATTATGATAGAGACAGGTACTAGACTGTTGCCTCTCCTATTTATACTGGTTTTGGAAATTCTAAATAATAAGATAAGAACGGAACAGAGAATAGAAGGGATTAAAATGAATAAACATTGTTTTAAGTTAAAAGTGTTTGCTGATTTAATTTTTTTCCTAGAAGACCCACAGAAAATTATTGAATGTTTGATGAATACAATACAAGAATATGGTTTAGTTTCAGGATTTAATATTAAAAAGGGAAAAACTTCAATTCTAACTAAAAACATGTCTAATATAGAAGATAAAGAGCTTTGTGAATTAAGTGGCCTTAATATAATGAAAAAGGTGAAATACCTTGGAATTTACTTGACTAAGAGAAATATTGATTTATTCAATAATAATTATGAAAGAATATGGGGAGAAATTAAGAATGACATGGAAAAATGGACAAATTGAATTTTTCATTTATGGGGAGAATAGCTATTATTAAAATGAGTATCCTTCCCAGAGGTTATATATTTATTTCAAAATTTATGAATCTTATCTGATGAAAAATTAGTTGAGAAATGGCAAAAAACTATTATCTAAATTTTTATGGGAAAGCAAGAAGGCAAGAATAAAGTGGAAAAATCTGACAGAGGAAAAGTTAAAGGGAGGGTGTGGCTTACTGAATTTAAAATTATATTATTACATGGCCCGTCTTCAATGGATTGAAGAATGGGTTAAGCTTACAAACACAAAATTGCTGGAATTGGAAAGCACTAAAATGCGATTTGGTTATCATGAGTTTGTTTGGTATGACAAGACTAAGGATAATAAAGATTTTTTTTTTCACCATTTCATAGGGAACGCATTGATTAAGGTATGGTGTAAACTATATTGAAATTTTATAATAAAATCCCTCTATGGGTTTCAACCCAAGAGGTTTTTTTTTTTAGAAGAACTAAAGATAAGGATAAACCTAGGTTAACATATAAAGATTTATTATTTAAAAAGGATCAAGACATGGTTATGAGACCTATGGAACAACTGGAAAATGAGATTTTTAAAAAACTGTTTTTTTCTATAGACAATTGTTAGAAAGATTTTATATTGATAAAAGAGGAAGGGGATTTATGTATGAAAGAACAGAGTTAGACAAAAAAAATTGACAGTAATAAAGGACACATATCTAAATATTGTTAAAAAGCAGGGAGTTAGAATCAGAGACAATTACATATTCTATGGTTAAGTGGGCCCAGGATGTAGAGGGTGTTATACAATTGGAACAGTGGGAAAAATTGTGATGATATACTGTTAAATTTACTCTTTGTCAAAATTACAAGGAAAATTACATAAAGATGCTATATCGATGGTATTTGACACCCAGTGAATTGAACAAAATGTATAAATTTGGGGGAAGTGAATGCTGGAAATGCCCAAGAGAGTGGCATGAGTGAGCAGTGGGGAGCAGAGTCCCGTCTCTCCTTCCTTTGCTGGGCACTACCACTACTGCCATGCTCCCTGTGGGGCTCACATGTCCTCTCTGCCTCTTTCTCCTGCAGCTGGAGTGCACATGGAACAAAAGGCAACTCCAGCCACCCAAATTCAAGATGTATTGTAAGTACAGTATTTGATGCACATTACGGTTTTAAATCTTGAGTTAAGTTGGGGGGGGTCCATTGCAACAAAATATATTTCAAGGGGGTCTGGGTCCTTGGTTAAAAAAAAAAAAAGAACCACTGTGATTGAGGTTTTGACTGTAGGCTAGGCATCGGGTTGACTAAGTACAGCTTCCTTCAAGTTAAAGAACCATTCCCCAGTCTCTTGGTGTCATATAGAACAAGATATACCATGTAATCTTCACAGTCTTGGCTCATTTTTCTGAGTTAGTCCATGTAAAACCATATTGGTTTTCCGTTCAGCATTTCCTTTAAGGTCTGGAAGAAAACCCAGAGCAAATTCACCACATCCATAAAATGGAAGCCATTGAATGCATTTCTTGTTCAGTGGTAAAACTCCAGATCATTTCCAGAGAAAGAAATTCCTTCATTTTGTTCAGCCTTCCAGAAATTTTGAGGAACCCATTTTCCCCCTACATTTTTCCTTCTGAAAATATGTTTGGGTTTTCCACTATATTGCTGTTAATTGGACTGAGGACTCTGAAAGCCTATAATGTCCTACATTATATTCATTTCATTTCATTCATTCATTTATTCAACCTTTATTTATAACAAAAAAATGTACAATAAAATAAAATAAAGTAAAATACACTTAACACTTCAGGATCATTATTATAAAATTTAAGCCATTATATAAGAGTTTTAAACATACTAATTGTTACTGGGTTTGAGTCAGGCTATTAAATAAAAGTGACACCCCAGAGATGGATGCATTAAAATAATAATGTAAAAATATGAAGCCTCCAAAGAGATTTCATATCCCTGAAGTAAAGGTTTCAATATGTCAATGGCAAAAGGCAGGAAAACTTGTTATGATTTGATGATTCTGCACCCTTTAAAAAAAAAAAAGAAAAAAAGAAATCCATGGCAACATATGTGAATGAAAAATAGCCATGTGGTGAGAAATCCTGGCTAGGAAACCAACTTTTCAAATTTAATTGGCTTCAGTTATACTTCTAAGACAGGATCCTAAACTAGACAAGATCCTGAAATATAAAGATATATCACTGAATACTAAAGTTAGAATTGTTCATTCCATTGTATGTCCATTTTCTCTGTATGGTTGTGAAAGCTGGTCAGTGAAGAAAGCTGATAGGAAGAAAATCAATTCATTAGAAATATGCTGGAGAAGAGTTCTGCAAATACCATAGACTACTAAAAAGATTAATAAATGGGTATTAGAATAAATTAAACCTGGACTGTCCCTAGAAGCAAAGATGACTAAAACACAGAGTATCAGACTTTTGATATATCATGAGAAGACATTACTCACTAGAAAAGATAACAATGCCTAGTAAAGTAGAAGGTGGTAGGAAAAGAGGAAAATTGCATTCCAGATTTAGTCAAGAAGACCACAGCCATGAGTTTACAAGACCTGAGCAGGGCTGTTGATGACAGGTGACCTGAAGGTCTCTCATTCATAGGATCACTCTGTGTCAAAGCTGACCTCAGGGAATATGAGAAACAAGCTCACCTAGCTCTGCACAATACCAAAGCATTCACATCTAGCTAGCTGTCTTCATGGGACTGAATATATGGAAATTTATGGTTGATTTTACCCCCAACCACCTGTGAAAAGTGCAAATATATAAACAGTTACCTGGGAGGACGTTCCAGTGTACTCAACATGATTTACCTCTGAGAAGATATGGGACCTTATCACAC
>JAIPUX010001880.1:109849089-109864061 GCA_020142125.1 Phrynosoma platyrhinos | reverse complement strand
CTTTGGATTAGCTCTGCTTTAGACCCCGTGTGATAAGGTCCATAGAAATGCCTCTAGTGAAAATTGTTTATGTACTTTCACAAAACTGGCTTTGTTTATTTGTTTGGTAAGTTAGGGCCTTTGCAGACTGCCAGAAATAGTGCAAACTGAGTCCACTTTAAGGGTTAGGGTTAGTGCTAGGGAATCATGGGAATTGCTTTTTTTTCTAAGACATTGAGTCTTCTCTGGGCCTAAGCAGACAGCGCAGAGCGCCGTTTTCGAGGCCAGGAAGGGGAGGGGCAGCCTCACACTGGGCGCCCCAACTCCTTCCTGAAAATGTCATCGGAGCGCCCATCGCTCCGCATGGCCGGCGCTCCAATGATGCACTTCCGCTGCAGCATCTGCACACACTGCAGCGGAAGAGGCACCGAAGGTGCGCTGGAGGCCTTTTGCGGTGCACCTTTGGCATCTTGCGGAAGGAGCACTATTTTAGCACTCCTTCCTGGGCCTGGGATGCTGCAGCTTGGGGCCAAGGAGTGCGGATACCTCGGCCCCAATCCACAGCTTCCCAGGGCGGCCCCGTGCCACCCGTCTGCTTCCCCCCTCTGTCAGAGAGCTCGGTGCCACAATAAAATACAGTTCCCATGATTCCCTAACCCTAACCCTAACCCTTAAAGTGGACTCAATTTGCACTATTTCTAGCAGTCTGCAAAGGCCCTTACTTTTCACATGGTTACAGAAGTGTTAGGAAATGAGTTGTTACATTTCTAAAAAGCAACTGGGTTATGCCTTATTAATACGTTATCCCTTTAAAATTAAAATGTTAATTTTAAAGTTGCAATTTAAAAAAATAATTCATTCCAACCAGTAAGAGCTGTTTGGCCCAATGTTAGTGGGATAATGAGCCACTTCAGATTATAGCTTGAATTTTCAAGATGCTAGAATCATAGAATCGGACCACTAGGGCCATCCAGTCCATCCTACTGCTATTTAGGGATACACAATTAAATCATTCCCGACAGATAGCCATTTGGCCTCTGTTTAAAAACCTCCAAAGAAGGAGCCACAACATTCTGAAGGAGCATGTTCCACTGATGAACAGCTCATACTGTCAGGATGTTCTTCCTAATGTTGAGGCGGAATGTCTTTTCTTGCACTTTGACCCATTGCTCCAGATTCTATTCTCTGGAGCAGCAGAAAATAAGCTTGCTCCATCCTCAATATGGCAACTCTTCAAATATTTAAAAATGACTATCATGTCACCTCTTCCCCAGGCTAAACACACCCAGATCCATAAGTAGCTCCTAAGCACTGAATCCTGAGACCAAATAAATTCATCCCCTTGGATACCTCCTTTAAAATTCAGATTAAAAACCAGGGTTAATTCACTGGCTCACTGACATGAAAGCTCCCAGCCTCCATTGATCCACGGCACCATGATTCTATGTTAAACAATGAGGTGTGTGACTTGTACCAGTAATCTGGGCTTTCTGTTTTTGAATGGGCTGAATAGAAAACAGCTAGCAATTTGTTACCTTTAGAATAAATTCAAATCAGCTGTCTTTTATTCCATTCCTAGAAAGTTCGTTGATAGATTTTTTTTTTGGTTCTGTTTTGTACCCCATGAGGTGGACATGATTTCCATTGATTTGCTCACAAAATAGACATGATTGCTTGGGCAAATTTCTTAGTCTGTGATATAATAATATGCTAGCAGACAGTCACTGAAAAAAGGGAAGGTTATCTGTACATCTTCCTATCAACAGAAGCTGACAGGGTACTCTCCAAATCAGATTGTGTTAGAAATATGGGAAAGAAGCTTGAAAAATTATTTTCATTGTTCTGTGAATATAAGATGGTATAATGAAATGCATTCTTGTTTCAAGATAATAGACACTTTTTTTGATACCTGAGTTTGGGAAGCTGGAGTGCTGTTGAAACACTTAAAAGCAATGGCAAGGGAAGGGAGTCTGAAGGAGAGAAGTGATAACCATGCTTATGTTCTTAGCATGATGTAGTGGTTTAAATGTTGGACTGTGGTTCTGGAGACCAGGGTTTGAATCTACACTCAGCCATGGAAATCTGAGACTGAGAAAGGGTGACTTTGGGCAAGTCACACTTTCTCAACCACAGAGGAAATAAACATAAAGGCACATCACTTCTGAACAAATCTTGATTGCCATAAGTTGGAAATGATGTGAAAGCACCCAAGAACAGCAAACACAGCAGAAGAGAGAGCCTACAACTAGTACATGAAAAAATGAGGGACGGAACCCTGAATGGTCTTTATGTATGCCTAAACATTGAAGTTGTGTAGCTGCGCAGTGAATTCTGGCAAATCTGCAGGCTACATAAGGATTTTGAACACCAAACTGTCATGAGTGCATAAAACCAGGTTACACCTTCATAATTGCCATACAGGATTCTAGCACTTTTTATTCTGACCATGTTGCTTAGGCAATTCTGGCTATGCTGGCCAGGGAATTCTGGGAATTATGATTTCCAAAGCAACTTTTCCAAAAACAGCATAGAATCTGTTTAACTCTGCTTCTGAGGATAACCATTTTCCATTCAGTCAAGTGTCTCTCCTTGCCTCCTGTATGTTCATGAACCGCTACTACAGATGTGATTTACAGATAGGCATGTATTTCCCCAAAGCTTTGACCAAGAAGACCTTGTCTTCATCCCGGAAAATCAGAGGGGATAATTTTCCAACCAGACATTGGGGAACATAATCTTGATTTATGGGCGGACCTCCACCAGCCTAAAACCTTTTGCTGCCAGTGCTCTTGTAATACCTTTAATGGCTGTAGCTACATAACAGATAGGCCTTCAGAAGGCTAGGCTCATCAATCAAGGCTGGGGCACTTTGCTTAGGCAAATGCTGAAGGATTTACCAGGCTCTTATGATACTCACACCTTGAAAATCTCTGTGCTTGATTTAAAGGCACAGGGAGGATAGTAATTAATGCTGAACCTCCAAGCAAATGTATCTCAAGGAGGAAATAATATTTCAGTGTCTTTCTACTTAGGGCATATTTGTATGCATTGGGGAGGGAGATCTGAGCAGTGGCAAGTACAGAATTAAAAACAATTATTTGCTTATAACTCAAAAAGTGTTCTTATGTAGTTGTGTCTCCAAAGCTTTTCATTACTCAACTAATAATTATGGCCATAATTAGATATAAGAGGTTCCCATGTCATTAAAGAATATCTAGCTGTTCCAAAAAAAGGGAAAGAACACAAAGCAAATAGAATAGTCAGCAAATTGGACTGTAGAGGAAACTCATTCAATTTGAGTTATGTTTGGATGTCTGTTCTTTTCTCCTTGGTAGGACTCAGATGTACAACATGTTTTGAATAAATAAACTGAAGCAGTCTTCTCCAACCTGATGATCTCTTGTTATGTTGGACTATGCCATCTGGACTGATTGCTTGAGAACCAGGGTTTGAGCTGTGCATTGTCCAAACAGAACAATGACAGAACAGTGGGGGATCCAACTTCTAACATAGCTATGGTAGTTGTTGCTTTTCATATGTGAATGCAAATGTCCCCATCAATTGTGCAACAACCAGAATTAAAATGGCCAAGGTCTTAGAATAATAGAATTATAGAGTTATAGAGTTGGAAGAGACCACAAGGGCCATCCAGTCCAACCCCCTGCCACGCAGGAACTCTCAATCAAAACATACCTGACAGATGGCCATCCAGCTTCTGTTTAAAAACCTCCAAAGAAGGAGACCCCATCACACTCCGAGGGAGAGTGTTCTACTGTCAAACATCCCTACTGTCAGGAAGTTCCTCCTAATGTTGAGGTGGAATCTCTTTTCCAGTATTTTGCATCCATTGCTCCAGGTCCTGTTCTCTGGAGCAGCAGAAAATAAGCCTGCTCCCTCCTCGATATGACATCCCTTCAAATATTTAAACAGGGCTATCATATCACCTCTTAACTGCCTCTTCTCCAGGCTAAACATATCCAGTTCCCTAAGTCTCCCCTCATAGGGCATGGTTTCCAGACCCTTCAACATTTTGGTCATCCTCTTTTGGACATGCCCCAGTTTCTCAACATCCTTTTTGAATTTTGGTGCCCAGAACTGAACACAGTATTTCAGGTGAGGCCTGACCAAAGCAGAATAGAATGGCACTATTATGTCCCTTTATCTAGACACTATACTTCTGTTGATGCAGCCTAGAATTGCATTGGCCTTTTTAGCTACCACATCACACTATTGACTCATGTTTAACTTGTGGTCTATTAGGAGTCCTATATCCTTTTCACATATAATCTCATTAATCCAGGTGTCCTCCATCCTATATCTATGCATTTCATTTTTATTTTATTGTTTTGCCCTAAATGCAGTACCTTACATTTCTCTGTGTTGAAATTCATTTTGTTAGCTTTGGTCCATCTTTCTAATCTTTTAAGATCATTTTGAATTTTCATCCTGTCCACTGGGGTATTAGCTGATCCTTCTAATTTGGTGTCATCTGCAAATAAGTTTGCTTGAGCATGCTCACTGACATTTTTAAACCACATTAGTAGTGAATCAGTTGTAACATCTTTTACAAGACAGGTTCCTCATCTTTAACACTTACATGACATGTAAGAACAATATGGTCCTCTTCATGCTGAGAAGAGATGTAGCTACTAGACTCAGTTGGTGCAAATGGGAGAGAACTTTGTTTCATTTCATCTTTAAACATTGTACCCATATCCATAGATTCCTCCCTATGGAAGTTTTAACAAAATTCAAATGTAAGATAAAGAAAACCTGATATATATCATCTCTAGACTGGCATGCTTGAAGAAGGAAGGGCTTTATAAATGCACTGAAATCCACATGTATGGCTCTTCCATTCATAATGAAATTTAGGGCCAATCAAGAGTCTCCTCTATTTGGAAGAGCTATAAATAAAGGCTGAGATCCTACATATCACTGGTGCAGTATAAATCTGTGCTTATGTAGTTTTGTAGTAGTTGTGCTATTGTTCTGGTGAATACTACCTTTGTGCAACCAATTGTGCATCTCCTGATGTATCCATTGTGTAATGGAAATTGACAGTGGTTGTTTGTGCAATTCCTGTGAATCAAGTGATACATTGTAGGTACTGATGAACACCATCCAAAAATGCACAGCTGCACTATAGTGTTTACACTTGCAGAAGTCCACTTACACAGTGGTGGGCTGAATACCAGGAACTTTTGCACAGGTAAAACTGCAACAGGATTTCAGCCAATCTCTGTGTAGTGCACATTCTTGGGCATACCAAAAATGCAGTATCTGGGGGCTGTGCTAGAACGGGTTTGGAACTAACTTACACAATCCCATGGATACCTTACATATTTTTTTATCACATGAAGGACATTATCTGATTCTTCCCCCCCCCCCCCCCCCATATCATCTTGCCTTTGAAACCACACCACTTTTCATAATAATAATAATAATAATAATAATAATAATAATAATAATTTTTATGTATAGCCCACCCCTCTGCTCGGCAATCGGGGCGGATTACAACATATTAAAACATATACAGTTAAAAGCATTCTCTCAACCTTCCCATCCCATTAAAACAAGATTAAACTGTTGAAGAGTTAAAATACAATAATGCAATTTAAAACAATAAAAACAACAAAACAACAATAGAACAGGCAGCAATGGACAGTAGGGCAGGCAGCAGCACGGGGAACAAATGAAAACCATCTCCCCTGAGCCAAAAGGTTATTCCGGAAAGGCCTGCCAGAAGAGATCCATCTTTACTGCTTTTTTAAAAGCAGCAAGGGTGGTAATAAGACGGATCTCATCTGGCAGGCCATTCCATAGTCTGGGAGCAGCTGCAGAAAAGGCCTTCTGGGAGGTCTGGGACAGCCTAGTTTTTATTGGCTGTAACAGATTCCTCCCAGAGGACCGGAGGGCACGGGGGGGGGGACGTATGGGGAGAGGCGGTCCCTAAAATAAGATGGACCCAAGCCATGTAGGGCTTTAAAGGTCAAAACCAACACCTTATACTGTGCCTGGAAACTAATCAGCAGCCAGTGGAGGGATTTAAGCACCAGTGTTATGTGCTCCCTCCTAGATGTTCCTGTAATTAACCTGGCTGCTGTATTTTGGACCAGTTGTAGTTTCCGGGTTAGGCACAAGGGTAGCCCCATGTAGAGTGCATTGCAGTAATCCAGACGTGAGGTTACCAGAGCATGTACCACAGTTTCCAGATCCCTCATGTCCAGATAAGGGCTCAGTTGGCGTATCAGCCGAAGCTGATAACAGGCACCCTTGACCATCGCATTCACCTGACTAGTCATGTGAAGCGACGAATCTAGGAGCACCCCCAAACTACTAACACAGTCCTTAGAGGAGAGTGTGACTCCATCCAGGACTGGAGACTGTATTCCCAAATCTGGTTTCGGGCCTGTTACTGTAAGTACCTCCATTTTGCCTGGATTCAATTTCTGTTTTTCCTCATCCAATCCATTACTGCTCTGAGACAGTCATTAAGAGGAGAGACACCATCTGAGGTCTGAGTCAATGATCTGGTCATGGAGAAGTATATCTGGGTGTCATCAGCATACTGAAGACACCGCGCTCCATGACTCTGAATGATCTCACCCAGCAGCTTCATGTAAATGTTAAATATGTTAAATCAATTTAACATATTTAACATTTAATATGTTAATTTAAATATGTTTAAATATTTAAATATTTAAATATGTTAAATAAATGTTAAATAAATTTAACATAAATGTAAATAACATTTGCATTCATGTAAATGTTAAATAACATTAAATAAATGTTAAATAACATTTTCTGCTTGTTGGCTTCACAAAATTGCTAAAAATTAAAAATGAAAAAAAAGCAGTAAAGTCAAAATTGGCTAAGGAAATGGTCAGAGCCAGAATAAAATAATTGCCAGCCAAATTACTTGGGTGTCTCTGGGACTTGAAGTCACAAAAGATTACTTGTCTAATTTTTGGAAATGGCTTTCATTGTGAAATTGTGTTCATTCAGAGAAATGTCTGCTGTATTGTCTACTCATATTTTAGGAAAGAGACATATACATTCTGAGAATGCTTATAATACAGATCAATCAAATCCAGTAATAATACCAAAACACACACTAGAATCTAAGGTTTTATTCAAGCCAACAGTATTTATTAGCAAAGCTTGTCAAGGATGGCTGGCAGTGACTTTTAATTCACCTAATTAATCTGATTTCCCCTGATAAAAAGAAAACATTTTTTTTTCTATCTCTTCTCTCTAACTGGATGAGCTATAAGTCAATATTACAATATGATTATCTGCTGCAAGGTTCAGAGATTCCTTTCAAAGTTTCATTATTTACAGTCTTCATCTTTCTTTTCTTTTGTGGAGGAAGGCATTTCACTTCATAGGAATTATGAATTAGACAATAGTTAACTGTTTGTCTACCTACCCATTCAGCAGCCATATAAAATGCACATTTTTTTAAAAAAAAAGTTTAGAATAAATGGATGACTCACCTAATGGAAGAGATGGTGCAACACACTCAAAACTTACAAAGTTATGGTCAGAATTCTATTGGTGACATTAAAGTTATTGTTGCTGCTATTTGTTTGATGATTTTAGTATGTGATGTTTACTATTTGTTGTTTTTAATATTATCTCAGTTTAATTTATTTTTAAGGGGTGGGAGTGTTAGGGGGGACTTGGTGAGGTGTTTTACTTCTGTATTGTTTTAACTTGTTGTACGCTGCCCCGGTTGCCTAGCAGAGGGGTGGGTTAAAAATAAAATTTATTATTATATTATTATAAATTACACCTATGTATATCCTTCAGTGAGAGCTAATGTGATGTAGTGGTTTGAGTGTTGGGATACTCTGGAGACCAGGATTCAATTGCCTGCTCAGCCGTGAAACCCACTGGGTAACCTTGGGCAAGTCACATGCTCTCAGTCTCAGGGGAAGGCAATGGCAAACCTCCTCTGAACAAATCTTGCCAAGAAAATCTTATGATAGGTTCACCTTAGGATAACCATAAGTCAGAAATGACTTGAAGGCAGACAACAATAACAACAACAAAATATCCTTTAGTGGTTATGGTGGAAGGAGGTATCAGTACTTCTTTCACTCAATGACCCTCTGCCTATAGAACCCACCCATCTCTTGCCAGATGCCCTCTCACATCCATTAAGTGGTTGGCGAGTGTGGGTATTGCCAAGGGGCATCTGGCTATGTTCCTACAGCCAGATGCATAATGATGACATTACCCTCCAGAACCTCTAAAGGGCCCTTCTTCATCAAGATCAGTGTCCAGAACATAGCTAGACACAGCTTGACTGCCCTCTGCCCTCCTCCAACTACCAAATGGCCGAGGAAGGGGTCCTGATAAGAGATAAGTAGGTTCTGCATGTCAAAGTTGGAGGAGGGAGTGGAGTTTCAACTAGTAGAGCTTAACAGATCTATCTAGGATCCCAACTAATGAATGATATGTGGTTAAGTTTAAAAAAAAAACTCTAGAAGAACCTTCCTCATCTCAGTTTCATCTGGATGTGATGGATTGCAAGAGTGGTTCACAAACATTCATCCTCCTGGCTTTTTTGGACTTCAACTTACACAAGTCCCAGCCAACCAAGCCAATGACCAGAGATTTTGGATGTGCAAAGCCAAAGATTGAGAACGATTGGACTACTACTGTCAAAGCCATGCTGTCCTGATGGAACTTGTCATCCAAGCCCATCTGGAGGCCCCCATGTTGAGGAAGGCTGTATTATAAGGATTCTTCAGATCTCTCACCCTATGCATTTACTAATTATGTGGATGGAGCATGTAGCATCACATTTTCTGGTTCTGCCTTTGATGCTGTGCCCATACTTCCAAGTGCATAAATTGTGTGTACATAGCATTCTCTGAAGATGCCAGCCACAGCTGCTGGTGAAACGTCAGGACTAAACTCTTCCAGAACATGGCCACATAGCCTGAAAAACCCACAAAAAACAAACTATGGATGCTAGCCATGAAAGTCTTTGACTTCACAGCTATTTATGTACTGACGCTAAATATCTATACATTCAAATTCAATCTTTTAAGAGCTAACTACTTAAAATTCCTCCCTGGGTGAACCATGCTTTAGGTTTTGCTTTCTCCCACATTCAACTTTCTTCAGTCTCGAGTTCTTTCCATCCATTTCATAGAGACATTTGCAAATTTTGGAAAATTCTCTTTTTAAAAAAGAACCCAAAGAAATTCTAACCTGTCTGTACCTGATGTCAGGTGTTCTTTGGCCATGTGGCCTGGTCTCTAAATTTCAGTCACAGTTCCATAACCCCAACCCCACCCCCACATAAAATGGCTTTCAAAGTCCAGAGCTTTGGATATAGTTTACTGCATTTCAAAGATCATGGAACATTTTCTCTCCAACCAGATGCTTATTTACATCACATCCAATGTCCTTGCCTATTATTTTTAATTGAACTTTGTGGTGAACCATCTCTCCATTCTGGAAAAAGATGATGTACCTTTTTTTTTTACTTCAGCAGAGCTGTCATATTTGTTAGCATTCTTGTCAAAGGAAGAAGGGAAAAAATAATGGGGGTTATGGCTCAGTTAATGTAAGCAGTGAACCTTCCGCTAGCTGCCAACTTAAATTTCTAAATAAATGTCAACATTCATTTGAAAAGTTTAAATACGTATGTTGCTCCCATATATATATATATATATATATATATATATATATATATATATATATGGCAACACAAAGCTTTTTCAATTAACTTACCAAACTACTAACAGGAGCTGCTGAGTCATGTGAGACAACCCAAAGCTGCAGAAAATGGCTACCAAAGAAATATTACTTGTTGTAAACTAGTCATTGTATGCAGAATTGACTGGAGGCAGATATGGCTGGTAATTTATGATGTTGACCAGATGATAAATCCCCTCTGGCTTTTAGTTTAAACTTTAAAGAAGCTATTCCATCTCGGACAGTTCCTTTGACACAGACTAAAAACCCACAGTAGAGTCACTGTTTCACTAACACTCACTGACATTTTCTGGACTAGCTTGGCAAAAATAGCTGCCTCAGTTAGCTGCTCTTAGGACTCATAAGAGGGTAATAAGTTATCAGTTTTCATACATTTTTTACTGATAAAAGTATCAGTGTACTTTGTCTAAAGCTGCATCTCCACTGCAGAAATAATCCAGTTTGACACCACTTTCACTGTCATGGCTCAATGCTGTGGAATTCTGGGGATTGTAGTTTTGTGAGACATTTAGCCTTCTTTGTCAGAGAATCTAGTACCACAACAATCTACAAATCCTAGGATTCAATAAGATGGAACCATGGCAGTGGTGGAAAACTGGTTTATTTCTACAATGCAGATGCAGCTATAGAAGGAGACCATTCTGACTTTTAAAGCTGGATGTCAAGTGCAAAAAGTTAAGATCCTACTTGTCTTCCTTCCTTGCTCCCAGATTCTTAGAGGTTACACATGGTGAAACTAAAGATGATTATATCACCTTCTTATGAATCATTTGGAAGTAAATAGGAAGAAGCTTTTCTCTCCATTTTATAATACTAGGGCCTGGGGGCACCCACTAAAACTGAATAGTGGGAGATTTGAGGCAAATAAAATGAAATACTTCATCACCTAGTGTGTAGCTGAACTGTAGAACTCAGTGCTGAAAGATGTAGAGATGGCTGAAAACTTGAATGATTTTTAAAGGGAAGTTGAGAAAATCTTGAAGAATTTTAGGGATGGGATTTTTCACTCTGGACAGTTCCTTTGATGTTTGGATAAATATCCAGACTCAGGCCCAAAACAGACGTATAAAAAGAGGTTCTTTCAAGACAGCTTAAAGGTGTGATGTTTAGATGATGCATGCCTAGATCCTTATGCAGAGAAAAGCTGCTTCAAAAAGAAACAGCTTTCCCCTGCTTCATCCTGAAAGGTGTGCACCTTCGCAGGCATGTCTGTATGCACCAGCATTAGTGCAGCATTAAAGGGATGCCTAACATTTAAGATGCCCATGCAAATGCCATGTCACAGGTGCACAGACGAATGAGACACCAATCCAGAGCATGTGCTCTATGAACCAGGCATAAGGAGGTTAAAAAATTCTTATGGAAAGGCTGCAAACCAAGAATCAAAATGTCCACATTGCAAGATGATAAAAAGAGAGGAGATTATGCATTACCAAATTTTAAAATTTACCACCAAGCATGTGGACTGACATGGTTACAAAATTGGATAAAATTAGATAATCAAAAATTACTAGATTTAGAAGGGGTGAAAAACCAATTTGACTGGCATGCTTATGTTTGGTATAATAAGACCCAAGTTAATAGAGACATTAACAATCATATTTTGAGAAAATCTCTACTAAAAATATGGTTAAATATAAAAAGTAAATTCTATCAGAAAATTCCTCAGTGGATCACCCCTCAAGAGGTGTTTTTCCAAAGAAGTGGTGAAGGAACATGGATAAGGTATGAAGACTTAATAATAAAAAAAAGGAAGACGATTATCTTTTAGAAAGAGAAGATTTGAAGAAGGCAAACATTAACCTATCATGGTTCAGTTACCATCAAATAAAAAGCAGATCCAATGAAGATATAAAAAATCAGGAATTTCAACCAAATGCAAACGAAATTAATAAAATTTTGCAATTACCAGATAAAGGAAAAATCTCCCGTCTTTATGCGATATTACTCAAAAGAGAGTTAGAGCAAGAATACGTTAAAAACACAATGATAAGCTAGGCAAGAGATATTGGACACCCAATACCTTTAGAAGATTGGGAAGATGCATTGAAAAGAACAAGCTCATTCACAGCTTCACAAGATTTAAAGGAAAATTTCATGAAAATATCCAACAGATGGTACTTTACCCCAAATAAACTAAAGAAAATAAATAATAGACTGAGTAACAGATGTTGGAAATATCAAAAAGAAACTGGAACAATGTTCCATATATGGTGGGTTTGCCTGAGAATCCAAAAATACTGACGGAAAATACATAAATCATACAATCAAAATTGAAGATTCAAATTCCCTTTACACCAGAATTATTTCTGTTGAACATGATAACAAAAATTAAAGAAGAGGTGGTAACAAATTATTGGAGAATAATTCTTTATTTAATTACGGCTGCACAAATAATTATTGCCAGAGGATAGAAGACAGGAGAGTGCCCAAATATAACTGACTGGAAAATCAAGGTAGAAGAAATGTAATATTTGGATAAAATGTCATCAATGATTAATCACAGATCAATACAAAAAACAGAAAAAGAATGAAGTTTACTTGACAATATTCTTCAAGAGGAGACGAATTGAATATATACAAGCAGAGAAATTAAAAAATAATAATTAATAAATACTCGCAAATATATTATAAGACGGGAAGATAGAAACAGCTTAAATAAGTAATAAACACGAGGGAAATAAACAAGATGACAAGAGATCCCTTCACACATAAAAGAAAAGGCTCTACTTTATTTTAATAAAGCTAGTAGAAAATTATCAATAAGAGACTTAATAACCATTACATAGTAATTAAAACAAAAGTAAAGAAGGATAGTTTACTTTTTCTTTAAGAAACTATGTTATTCAACTAGCAAGGTACAAGAAAACAGACAGTTTGGAATGTATTTACAAGAAAAAGAATAAGGTAGTTTAAATGCAACTACGACACATGTTAAAAGTTGTAAAATTCTATAATACAAGTTGATTCTGTGTTGTGAATATTTTTAATAATAATTTTTTTCAAAAAACAAACAAACAAACTGGGCCCCCACATACATTCCAGTACCATTTTCTCAGTGGTCCTGTGAAGCTGCACAGGTATTCAGCTGTGTACTGCTGGCACTTGTTTTCTACACTGGGCAGAATGACAGAGCAATCCACAAGCAAGCCAAAAAGAGGGAGAGGGACGGCGTGGTCCCATGCAGAGGCAGCTGACCTGACAGCTTTGTGGTCACTACCACATATTCGGGACAAATTGAGAATCTCCCACTTGAATTCTGATACATTTAAGGAGATGGCAGGAGGCTTGAAGGCTAAGGGTCACCAACACACTTGGCAGGACTGTCAAAGGATGACCAAAAACCTCAGGTTACAATACAAGATGTTGAGGAATCACAATTCCCAAAGTGGTCAGGGTGCAACTACCATGCTTTTTTACAAGGACCATGTCCCTTGCATGAGCACCAGCTGCATGTATCCAGTCTTTCTACAGAACCCTCCCTGCACTTATCTCTCCCCTCCACCCTGATCCCCACAGGACATGTTTTCTGTTCAAACTGTGCCCTGTGCTATGTCCCATAGAATGAGAAACAGCTAATCCCAGAACGACAATGACCCTGACGGCTCAGCTGGCTGAGAAGAGGGTGCATCGCTCAGCAGCTGCAACAATTGCTAGTGCCATGGATTGGCTCATGGATCATAGCTCAGACCACATGAAGGGACTCCTGGAACAGGGGGACCATGCCCATCAGCTCAGGGAGATGGAGGCAGAGCACTGGAGGCTGGCAGAAGAACACATGGGGGGAGTTGCTAGAGAGATCTGTCCAGAAGCAAGAGAGATCCATTCAGCAGCAGGAGTGCCTCAGTGCCACCCTGGAAGTGCAGACTGATCTGCTGGGTGATCTCGTGAAAATCATGAGGGTGGCCCTGGGTGGCATCAGTGGCAGAGGGGGGAAGTGTGGATCTGGGTACAAGAAGGAGGCCCACTCCCACACTCTAGCAGGAGAGGGCTATGGAACAGGGCAAAGAAAGGATGGCCAGCCCCTTGGCCCTGGAGGCAGGGGTTGCTATGGAGGTGTAGAGCCCTGAGCGACACCCCGTAGATGAATCTGCCAGCCTCCTCAAAGGGCTGGCAATGGCAGAGCCCTATCATCACCCCCAGAGGTTGAGGTGTGCCTCAGGGAAGGGGTTCCAGCAGCCAGTGCCAGTACATGGCAGTCACAACCATTCCCATTTACTACCACTCCCATTTTGGATGCTGCCGCTACTTTTGTTTGCCTTTATATTATTGTTGTTATAATATTGTTTTAATCTACAATGATTTAATAGCCAAGTGGTTTAATAATTTTTTAAGGGGTGGGTGGGTTTCGGGTTCTGGGGATACATATTGTATGAAATTTTAATTGTTGTTAGCTGCCCCAATTGTTGACAGAAGGGTGGGGTATATATTATTATTATTATTATTATTATTATTATTATTACCACAACTTCCTGGTGGCGCAGTGGTTAAATGCCTGTACTGCAGCCACTCACTCATAAACCACAAGGTTGCGAGTTCAATACAAGCCAGGGCTGAGGCTTGACTCAGGCCTGCATCCTTCCGAGGTCGCTAAAATGAGTACCCAGCTTGTTGGGGGGCAATCAGCTCACAGTTGTAAACTGCTTAGACATCCCATAGAGTGATATGAAGCAGTATATAAATGAAGCTGCTTTGCTTTTGCTTTGCTTCCTTTGCAAGGCTAACTCACCCCTTACTACCCCCACCATGCCCACCTCACTGGTTCCCTGCAGTGATCCTGAATTGCATTTGCACACCTGCACAAGGAGGAGGGGAAGAGAAGTGTGCCGTTGATTCTGTGTTGATCCTGCACAGATGCACATGTTAGCATATATGGTTTTAATAAAATTTTGGGGCATGTGGAGTTCCCTCAATGACCCCGAGCAGATGTCTGTGGGACGTTAGCCATAAGCCTTTAGATGGTAAGTCAGGTAGGCACAAGGAAGAGACCGGCCAAACAACTAGAAACTTCCCTACCAGACAGGTTTGGGAGTTACTAAAGGGGAAAGACCATCAACCCTAAAAGACATCACAATAGTGCTTGTTTGTCCTGAGTCTTACACCCAATGGGGCAGTGATCAGATTTAACTGAGCCCTTTTTCCTCTAGCCTCTCTCCTTGATTGTGTCAAGACCCGAGTGCATTGTTTAGGCCATCCTCACACCTCGCCTTGACAAAGCCCAGGCAATCAGTGCCTTTGTCCAGGCTTCAGCCAAG
>JAIPUX010001880.1:109754309-109769321 GCA_020142125.1 Phrynosoma platyrhinos | reverse complement strand
AGAAGAGACCACATTACACCTGTGTTAAAATCTCTTCACTGGCTGCCTCTTAGTTTCTGGACACAGTACAAGGTGTTGATTATGACCTTTAAAGCCCTACATGGCTTGAGTCCAGCCTATCTCCGGGACCGCCTCTTTCTGTATAATCCACCCCGCACACTCTGGTCCTTTAGGAGGAATCTACTACAACCTATGAAAACCAGGCTGTCGGTGACCTCCCAGAGGGCCTTCTCTGCCACCGCTCCCAGATTATGGAACATCCTGCCGGATGAAATCTGTCTTATTACCACCTTAGACAGCTTCAAAAAGGCTGTCAAGACAAATCTCTTCTGGCAGCCCTTTCCGAAATAACTATCCAAGCCCAAAGAGTCAGCTGATCTTTCTCCCTTTCATGCTGCTGCTGATTGCTCTGTATTGTGATGCTGTGTTCTATAACTGAGTTACTCTGATGTTTTTAAACTGCCTTAATTTAATATTTTTTAAGGGGTGGGTGGGGTTTTGGGGATTGGATGCATTTTACTGATGTCTAATTGTTGTAAGCCACCCTAATTGCACTGCAGAGGGGCGGGATAGAAATAAATTATTATTATTATTGTTATTATTATTATGGAATGGAATTGATTCACCAACCTGGAGTGAAAGCAAATTGCAAACCGGGTTAAATGTAAGTTGAAATGAGCCCTACAAGACCTAAGCAGAGCAATGGAAGACAGGGGATCTTGGAGATGTCTCATCCACAGGTCACCATGAGTCAAGGTTGACTGGAGGGCATTTAACAACAACATCTCTCTTTCTACACACAGCCAGAGAGAGAGAGAGAGAGAGAGAGAGAGGCAGAGGAAGAGGCAGAGACTGGCTTTCATTTGGTTAGTTCATGCTCTCATTGTTTATTGGAGACCTGCATAAGAAGCTCTCTTAGCAAGCCAAGATCCTAACAGCAATTCATCTTTATGCAATTTGCTAGCATTGACCTTCTCAGCTGGCCTCCAATAACATTCAATTGAAATTTGCAGACAAAAGAATAAACTCCCACACTGCACCAATTCAATAAATGCTTTATAACTCAATAGCTAGCAACAGTCAACAGACCTACATGTCCCTGAATAATTGATCATCATACAATTCTGCCTGAACCTGATCATCTGAGATAACCTTACTCATAGCCCCAAATTTTCTCCCTCCCCCTGTTTTTCATTTTCATTCCTCAGCAGAACCATGTACTGTACTCTGTAACCCAGTATGAGCATTTATGGATTGTCAGTAAACTGATCTTTCCCTGTGTCCCTATGTCCTCATTTCCTCCTCCATGCCTTTCTTCCTCATGACAAATGGTTGTGTCAGCAAAGAAACAATGCAGATGACTGACCTCATAAAATGTAGTAAATAATTAATAAAAATCTCAAATAATAAAGGCTCCATAGAAGCATTGGCAGGTAGACTGTCAACACTGATTGCTCTTAGTAGTTGGTCTGCCTTGAGATGACACCAGTCAATGGCTCAGGGGGAAAAGGAAGAGAGAGGAAACATCCAAACAGGTTCCACCAATACAATTCATCCCACACCAGCAGGACTAAACAGCAGCATTGTAACATAATCAGGTGTTAAAAGTATTATTACCATAAATGAGAACCATATATTTTTTCCTTTTCATATCTGCACCAATCATAGTATTCAACTTTTTCTTTCTTCAGGGGAAACTTTCCCTAGGTGTTATGAAACTCCTAGATATTAGAAAAAGTTCCAGAGTTGGTCCCAGAATGACCATGGAGCATTGGCCAGGAATACTAGGTTTCATTGTTGTCAGTCGTGAAACAATAATATACTCAGCTGGGTTAACAATAAACTATTTGTGACTAGAACTGTTCAACAGTGGAATACTCTGCCTTTGAGAGTGTTAAAGTCTCCTTCTTTGGAGGTTTTTAAACAGAGGATTGATGGCCATCTGTCAGGGATACTTTGACTGCGTATACCTGCATAGCAGATGGTTGGACTGGATGGCCCTTGTGATCTCTTCCAACTCTATGATTCTGTGACTACATGTGGCCAGTACCACATCAGAAGTGGCCTTTAGTGTCTTCAGATGTCTTCAGTGTGGCCTTCCAGAGTTGATTAGTTGTTCAGCACCTTGGACAATCCCCATAAAACCCAGAATGCTCCTCTAACATCCATCATGAATTCACCAGCCTGAGGTAATGGAGCCAGCGACCTCCTCTGCCTTTGATGAGGTCCACATATATGCCTTGTTGCCTGACCCACCTCATCCATATCTTAAGCACTGCAATTATATGATACTTCCTTAACAGCCTACCAGTCAGCTCTTTTGTGGACCAAGGAGTGAATTTTGCTGTTTTGAGGAAGTTGGTGCATGAAAATTACACATCCTGCCCTCTGCTCTCCCCATATAAATGGTGTCCCCTACAATTTTGTGGTAGACTGGAGAGACCATAATTCACATGAGGAGGGAGGTGTGTAGCATCATGTATGGCACCCTACACAGCAACTATCTACATGAATGTGAAACTTTGTCCATATATGAAATGGTGCAGGGTGTCTGTGAAATTGGGGGAAGTTCTGAGACTCTGTGCTAGACTATGTGTGATGTGCATGGTAGGTATGTGAGAGAGAGATGATCATGTGAACACAGAGATGCACAAACTCCAAATTCACCCTGGAAATAAATTATATATATATATATATATATATATAAGAATAAGGTTGTTAAGCAATCAACTAATACAAACAGAATTTGAATGTTACTAATGACAAATAACTATTACCAACAATAAGTTATGCAAACTAAGTAATTAAAACTAATTACAAATAACCTGCTGTTTTAGTTTGTTTCCAAAATAACAAAGTTATAGCAACATTGCATTATGAATGTTTGTGTAACTTCTCAATCTCTCAATAGAACAGCTCTGCACAACCTGTTGCTCACCAGGTCAAATAGAGACCATCAATCATGCATGGGAAAGATTATGAGAATCTCAGTGAATTATTCCTCCTTCTCCTTTTTTTCCACTACAATGCCATGGGCCCTTTTACAGTACACAATTATAGCTGTGTGGTTCCACTTTAATTGTCTTGACAACATCCTACAGAATCCTGGTATCTGCAGTTTAGGAAATGGTATTTAGAATTCACTGCAATCTAGTTCCTCATCGAACTACAAACCATAGGATGTTGTCATGGCAGTTAAAGTGGTATCAAAATGCTACAATTCTCTAATATGAAAGAACTCCAGGATTGCCAAATTTTGAGGTCCATGAAATGGCTACTAATTATGTTACATCAGCCAGAATTTGCTTATATTACCTTTGGGGCTTTGTTGTTGTTGTTATATGCCTTCAAGTAATTTCCAATTTATGGTGACCCTAGGGTGAACCTATCATGGGGTTTCTTTGGCAAGATGTGTTCAGAAGGGATAGAGCTCCCCAAATCTCATAGCTACCATTGGCAGTGCCCAATAAAAGCATCTTTCTCATTCTCTGACTCTTCACTCTCATGGACACACAAACAAACAAACAAACTGTCCCCTCCCTGGCATTCATCTTCTGTTGTGCCATGGTGGACAACACCATCATGCATGAGACAGCAAGCAAAAGAGCATTGTTGATCTTGAACAGCTACAATCTTGGCTTCTGCCTCACTGATTCCCCTGATTTTCCTCAGTGGTGCGAGGGTCTGAGCCTTCCTGTTCATGCCTGGACCATATCCCTGCCTCATCAATTTCAGCAGTCTTTTAATATAATCCCAAGGTTCATGGAAAAACATTATGCCCTGCAGCATCTCTGTGAGATTTGTCCATATCTAACTTAGTCGATGTGTGATTATAATAATGAATAAATATCTCAATGATGGCCAAGTACTTGCAAAGCTACAAAAAGAACACTCTCTTATGTGCCATTTCCACAATTTACGTACAAGAAGCAACTCATAAATACAAATTAATGAAGCAACTATAGAAAAATTAATTAAAGCATCAGAGGATAAAAGTCTCCATTGAAACTTGTTGTGAAACAAACGGGAAGGGAACCTATCACTAAAGCAGCCTCCATCCATGTAGAAAACTCACCGTTCTCTCCAAAGGAAATGGCTGTTTAAAAATTCTGCAGGATACTTTTAACAATATTAGAGCAAGACAGGAGCTTTGTGCAGGTATTCAGCCACAACATAAGAGGTTTTTAAAGAAATTGCAATGGGATGAGTGCACATTTGAAAGTCCCAATATATCTGCATACCCAGCTCCTCCAGTGATTTTCCATGGGCTGAGCACATCTTGGAATAGCTGTTGTTCTTTTACTAGATTTTATGGTGGCTATTTGCCATAATAAATGAAATTACATGAATTTTACTAGATTTTCCTCATCTTGGTAGGGGATCAGAAAAGTAATTTTCCCAAGGTCTTTATGCAGAACCTTTGAAACTACTGAACAAAAGATGTTGTAGCATAAGCTTTTGTGGACTAAGGGCCTTTGCAGACTGCCAGAAATAGTGCAAATTGAATTCACTTTAAGGGTGCTAGGGAATCATGGGAATTGTTTTTTTTTTCCTGAGACATTGAGCCTTTTCTGTCAGAGAGCTCTGGTGCCACAATAAACTACAGTTCCCATGATTCCCTAACCCTAATCCTAACCCTTAAAGTGGATTCAATTTGCACTGTTTCTAGCAGTCTGCAAAGGCCCTTAGTTATTTCCTATGAAGTGAGTGGGTGTAAGCATATTTTCTGGGAACATGTACAAAAGTTGTTGTTGTTGTTGTTGTTATGTACCTTCAAGTGAAATCCAACTGGTTGCAACCTTACAATAGGGTTTTCTTGACAAGATATATTCAGAGGAGGTTTGTGATTGCCTTCTTAAACTGAGAGAATATGACTTGCTCAAGATCACCCAGTGCATTTCTATGGCTGAGCAGGCAACCCTGGTCTCCCAAAATCCTAGTCCAGCAGTTGCACCACTGCATCACACTGGCTTTGCATACAAATTTTTAAGCATTACTCTTGGGAATTAATCTAATTAACCTACCCTGCATAGAGAGCTAAGTTTTTGCTTTATGGTAAGATTAGTAATGCAAGCTAAGTGATGCTCAAAATTTTACAACAAATACTTTTGCTATATTTGGGTCAAGAAATGCCAGATATCCAAGCTGGGTTCAGGAAAGGAAGAGGTACTAATGATCATATGGCAAACATCTGTTGAATAATAATGGAATGCACCAAATAATTTCAAATGAAAATCAGTCAGTGCTTTATAGAATATAACAAAACTTTTGATTGTATAGACCATGAAAAATCTTTGATTGCTCTTAAAGAAATTGGTGTGTCACAACATTTCATTGTCCAGATGTTCAGGACTAGAGGCTACTGTCAGGACAGAATACTGTAAATTGAATGGTTTCCTTTTGGCAAGGAGGTCAGACAAGACTACTATGTGATATCTAAACTGACTACTGACAAGACTACTATGTGATATCTAAACTGTTAATTGCATATCTAAACTGTGCATTTAAAGTAACAATGCACAGGGTGAACAGCTGTCTTAACCACAAGAGAGGACAAGACACCACAAAATGTAGGACATTCAGTAAAAATGTAGGCCATTACAAAATAAAATATAAAAACACTAATATAAATATAAATTCATGTTTCTTAGTCATGCTGAAAATGGAGGACATGTTAAAATTCCTCAGGGACAGAAGGTTAAAATGTAGCATATGCTCTGGAAAAGGAGGACGTCTGGTCACTCTGTACACACATATCTCATCAAAAGAAAGTCTAATTGAGTTCAGCAGGACTTGCAGGAGTGGTTTGAGTTTTGGACTAAGACTATAGAGACCAGAGTTCAGATTCCCACTTGGCCATGAAACCCACTCAGTGCCCTTGGGCAAGTTACATTCTCTAAGCCTCAGAGGGTGGCATAGGAAGCCTTCCTCTGAATAAAACATTGTAGTACGTTCTCCTTAGAGTTGTCATATGTCAGAAATGACTTGAAAGCAACAAAATGTGTATGGGATTGTAGGATAAGTGAGATACCCTGAAAGGCTTTTGGAAATTCATCTGTTTATTTTTAACAATCAATTTTTCCTAACTATGGGCTTTTACAGATGGCCAGAAATAATGCAGCTTGAAGCCACTTTAACTGCCCTGGCTCAGTGCTAGGGAATCATGGGAATTGTATTTTGTTCTGGGACATTGAGCCTTCTCTGTCAGAGAGTTCTGGTGCCAAAATAAACTACAGTTCCCATGATTCCTTAACACTAAGCCAGGACAGTTAAAGTGGCCTCAAGCTGCACTATTTCTGGCAGTCTGTAAAGGCCCTATATGTATTTTTACTAATTTCTTTCCATTTATATTCTGGAGCTGAAGGTGTTGCACATTATTTTCCCACTCTCCCACTTTTATCTTAACAACAATCTATGACATAGGATAAGCTGAGAAGCTACAATTGACTCATAATGAGCTTCATGGGGAAGTGGGAATATGAACAATCATGTTACTCCATAGAATCCTAAAACTATAGAGTTGTAAGGGATCCTAAACATCCTCTAAAACAGGGGTCCCCAAACTTTTTGAGCTGGGGGCCGGTTTGCCATCCCCCAGCTCATTGGAGGGCTGAAGTAAAAAAAATGGCGGCAGGGCAGCAGTCACACGCGCATGCGCACGTGACAATGGGCACCATTTTGGAACAAAACATAGCAGCCACAGTCACATGCGCATGCTCACAACTCCGGACGCCATTTTGGAACAAAAATGGTGGCCGCCGTCACGCGCGTGAGAGAGAGCGGCAGTGGCGGCAGGACTGGCCACAGGCTGGTCGAAAGGCCTCGACGGGCCGGGTTCGGGATATAGGCCATAGTTTTGGGACCCCTGCTCTAAAAGAAACCCCAACCAATACAACTCATTTTCTGTTACATTCTATCACACCAACTCAAACAGAATAGCTAGCAAAGTTGATTGATTGATTGACTGACTATTACTGTGTTTCTCCTAAATTGGACCCAAAGTTGCAGGAAAGGTGTGCAGTCTTGGAAAATACAATTTATTTATTTGTTTATTTTGCTTCTATACTGCTTTTCTCCCCCAAAAAAGGGACCTGAGGTAGCTCACAAGATAAAATGCTCTTATTTTGTTGGCTGTGTGAGCTAACTAGCATTGACTATACCAACACTTGGGGGCCATGCTATATAGAAATCCCAGCATAAATCTGCTGAGTCAATCTATTCTTATTTTCAGTAATCAGGAATGCAAAGCTAATTATACAAAATGTGTGTGTGTATGTGTTCCTTCAAGTTGTGTGTTGACCTCTGATGATCCCATTAATTTCATAGGGTTTTCTTTGGGAATGATTACTCAGAGGTAGTTTTGCTACTTCTTTCATGTGGACTATAATCAAAATATGACCCTCCCTAAAAAATAAATAAAAATAAATCCTACTTTGGCATCTCAGTCATGCACTATGCTGAAAGGTCTCAAGAGAATTAACAAATGCTCATAATGCAGGATTTGTATGCCAAGATGGCCAGATTTGAGAGATGTTTTGGAAGTAGCAAGATATTTTTCCCCCTGCACATTTCTAGTAATGATTTAATTAACTCAGCTTGTGGTTTGTCCCCAAGAGAATGCTGGCATGGCCTCTAATGACAGAAGTGACATTTGCATTGGGAACTTCATGTGTCACTACCTGTCTCAAATTCCTAGTTACAACATCAGCTTTTATCACTTTCAGTCTTATGTCCTTTAAAAACAAACCTTTAGAAAGACAGAGAAAAACATCAAAGATTTTACAATTATAGTAGCACTTGAGGGCAGACTAGAAATTAGTGATAATGATGTAAATTCTATCTACCTCATTTCTTTTCTACAGACAGTGAGAAAGTGAAAATGGAACATCTTCTGAGAAAGTGAATTAAACTCCTTTCCATGGGGGTTCATATAGTCTACAATGCAGAGCATCCATCACAGAGTGTGAAGCAGAAGATGCAAAAATATCTCCAAGAACACATAGACCAGTCAGCATTTTCTCTCAATGGACAAATTAATAGAAAACTGCTCTTTCTATGCCTACTCATCATGTATTCCAGGCTTTTTGTACACGGAAGAAACATGTCACTAAATACCAGATGCAGGGGACAAAGAAAAGGGATAGACTTGAAGCCCAGTAGATTATGTCAAGCCCTAACTCCTATCATCCTCAATGGTCAATGATGACAGGAGTTATAATCCTACAACATCTGAAGGGCTACAGATTTCACAGCTCTGTATTAAAGGAATGCACTTATCTTTATCATTCTAGTGTGGGAAGCACATGAATTCTAAAATTGGTGGAACTTGTTCTTATCCAGCAAGCTAATCCTCAAAATCATGCAGTGATTTTCTTAATAATAATAATAATAATAATAATAATAATAATAATAATAATAAATCATGCACTTTATATTTTAAATTTCATTTGATACATTTTAATTGTTATAAACTGCCCTGACCACAAGGCTGGGGGGGGGGGAGGCAAAAATTTGAAACAAGTTAATAAGTAGTCCATGAGATTTGAGTAGGTGTTGATATGTTGCCTTTTTAAAAACAGTGAATGCATAAACAGAAAGAAAAGACATCACTTCATTCCATTCTAAGCAAACAGTTATCTGCCAGGAGAGATTTTTATGCCCTTTTGATGTTAATTATAGCTCTTCTCCAGTGTAAAAGTTGTTGGAAGAAAGTGAAGGTAATTTTTCAAACATAGGCTCAGATCTTTTCAAATTTTCCCAAATTAAGTGTTCAAAGGGATCTCTTAAGCATTCATATTTCGGGAATTACCTCTGCCACATACTTTTTCTTCTTGCCACAACTCCTGTGCTACATGACAGATAGAAATGCAACAGATTACTTATTTCTGAAACTTACTACTTGCATCTTTTGTCACTGAGCATCCAAAACTGACATACTTTTTGTTTACATTAATAAAATTTTATTAAATTATTTTATATACAAACCGAAGGCACAGTCAGGAACAAAACATACCATTTCCCAGAAGGACCAATTAAAACTCATTCTGAAAATTGCATCATTATTTAAGTTAGGATGCAAATCTTGACTTAGTTTGTCCTTACATAATAGTCAACAATGAAAAGCACATTAAAATAAAATAAATCCCCTCCTAATTTTTTGGTCTGGGAGAGTCTGTGCATTTTTAAGGCTGTTTTAGTGCATTTCTGTAAAATTTACAAAACATTTCAATCCAATAACTGTTGCTGTAGATTGGATGCATTAGATGAGTTGTTTGAGTCCTTGTACTCTCTCTCTCTCTGTCTTTTTGTGCTAACTTTCACAAAGACATTCATTCTCTGCAGAGAAGAGGTTCTTAAAATGCTGAAAAATATGACAACACCTGTTGCTTTGTGCCTTGCAGTCCTCTAGAAGTGAGATGCCTCATAGAACTTGAAGGACTTTTGGCAGATTGTCTTGCCCTGCTGATACAATCCATCTTGACCAAAATCTTAGCAACTGGAAACACCTCCAGACGAGAAAAAACTCTCTGAAAGTCCCAGGTTTTGTTCTGTCATTTTAGAGATCTACATGATATTTTCTTCATCCTGAAGTACTTCCTTGGAATTCCTGGCACTATCAAGGACTTTTCATTCCTACTTCCCAGGTCTCTTAAATTAACCCAGCATTTTCCAAAATGAATTGTATCTTTTCTTGGCAGTTTGTATTATTCTCTAATTAGCTAAGTTGGTCACCACAAGTAAAACACAGTTATTGTCTCCAGGACACAGATCAAAAAGAGATCAATCAAGGGAAAGAGGAATGCCAGAACTGAAACAAAATGATTCTGATGCTTAACTTGTGTCATATTGTCACAGCACTTTACCACTCCTCTGTGGAAATTGTTGAAAAGCAGTTTCTGACCCACTGCATCAGTATAGATGTGACACATGAACAGAGAGAGGGGGAGGAGGAAGGACACAAGGGAGTGAGGGAAACTTGGCATATTTCAAGAAAGAGTCTGGATACAAACCTAGACATATGCAGGTAAAATCAAAACAAATAGAACTTGAAAGTTTCAATACCTCCAGAGACTTTCTGTATTATATGGATGAACATGTAGTAATTCTTTTTCCACATAGCTAATGCAGGTTAGGGAACTGATTTTCCTTCGATTGAAGATTTGGAATACAGAATTATGATGTATATTTTTAGCATATGAAACTTATTTTAGTGAGACATCATCAGGGAATGTGTAATTTGGTTTAGAGCCCTAACAGGGATAAATGCTTCATCAGTCCTTAATCAGGCTGATGACACATGGATACACTTCCTTGCAGGACTGAACCATGACCACTGACCAACTTTTCTGCTGTGACTAAATAGATTCGTGGCAACACAACAATGATTTTGGACCTAATACTAGTGCATATCATGAGCTCCCATGACAAAATAAAGTGGATATGTCAGGCTGTTTTTCTCCTTTGTCGTTAATTGTTTAAGTTTCCCTTTCAATAATTTGCAGCATTATCAGGAGCAAATCACCTGTATTGATAACCCATTAGGAAATGAAATAAAAAGACATGGATATTGACATTAGAATGAAGACCTGCTCAATCTGCTTTTGCTCCTGCTGATTAGACTCATAGTACAGAAAATGAATTGGTAGCTGAACTCAGAGTACTTGGGAGAAATAAACCACCTGGAACAGATGGTATACCAATACAGCTGCTACACTATCCAGAGACAGTTCTAGTTCTAACTAAAATCTGTCAACAAATATGGAAAACAGAACAATGGCCCACAGATTGGTAACATTCAATATACATTGCAGTCACCAAGATAAGGGACACCAGAGATATAGTAACCAGAGGACCATTGTGTTAATCTTCCATGCAATGAAGTGCTGCTCAAAATCCTACAACAAATACTTTACCATATATGGAGTGAGAAGTGCCAGATGTCCAAGCCAGGTTCAGAAAAGGAAGAGGAACTATGGGTCATGTTGCAAACATGCATTGGATAATGGAGCACACCAAAGAATTTCAGAAGAAAATCAGCATGTGCTTTATAGATTACAGCAAAGCCTTTAATTGTATAGATCATGAAAAACTATGGATTGCTCTTTAAGAAGTGGGTTTGCCACAACATCTGATTGTCTTGATGAGTAACCTAGACTCAGGACAAGAGGCTACCATCAGGACATTATGAAGAAATGGAATGGCTAACAATTGGCAAGGGGGGTCAGGCAAGGCTGCCTTTTATCATCCTAGCTGTTTAACCTGTATACTGAGCATATCATATGTTAAACATGATTAGACTCAGAAGAAAGAGGTGTGAAAATTGGAGGAAAGAACATCAACAATTTAAGATATGCAGATGACACCATATTACTAACAAAAGGTAGCAAAGACTTGGGACAATTACAGAAGAAAGTCAAGAAAGTGCAAAGGCAGGTTTGCAGTTGAAATTAAGAAAGCAAAAATCATGACCACAGATAATTTATATAACTTTAAAGTAGACCATGAAGTCATTGAAATAGTTCAAGATTTTTCTCCATATCTCAGTCAGAAATCAGAATGGAGACTGCAGTCAAGAAATTGGAAGGGCAACTATGACACAGTGGCATCACTAAGGTTGCCATCAACTGGTGCTCAGTCAGGGTATCACTCATTGGCCTCCTTCCATACCACACCATATAGAACCCTTAGTAAAAAAATTTGTACTAATGTTCTTTTAGTTGTTGTTATCCACCCTCAAGTTGATCTCAACCCATGGTGACCCTGCAGATGAGACATCTCCAAGACTCACTATCCTCCACTGCTCTGCTCAGGTCCTGCAAATTCATATTCATGACATTTAAGTTTATTTACATGTATTTTATTTAAATGTATTTACATGTACATGTACATATTTCATGTGGTTAAAGTGAAAATTTGTAAAGATATGTTTTTGAAGAAAATTGTAAAAGAACAATTTTTTTTTTAAAAAAAATAAATTTTAGTCTCTCCTTTCTCCTCCCACTGAGACTCACTCCACTTACACCATCTCTTCAGAATTGTAAAGGGACACAGGTCAATGCTACAGCCCATTTCTGCCAAAAGGCAGATGTTTGGGGTATAATGGTGTCACTCTCCTTAGGGTGTCACCTGGTGTGGTCCTCACACACACTCATACCCCCTAGTAATATAAGATCCTCAATGCAGTAGGAAAAGAGGAAGATTACATTTGAGATAGATAGATAGATAGATAGATAGATAGATAGATAGATAGATTCAATCAAGGAGTCTCCAAGCTCTGAACAGAACTGTCGATGATAGGGTGACTTGGAGTTCTCTCATTCATACAGTCGCCATAAGTCAAAGTCAATGAAACAGCAGTTGATAACAATCCATTAAGGATTAGGCCCCATGAGCTGTGCTTGTACTCAAAATGTTGTCATAAGCAATGAAGGTGCAGTGATTTCTTGATTGTGCTCACTAAGAAGCCTGATGCCAGGGTCAGCTTCAGCAATGTTCAGAACTTGAACTCTTTCAGCAAGGCACTTTGTTTTGAAAAGAGGGAATATGACTTCCTGTTATCATATTGTGGAAAGCAATCAATGGTGAGAAAAACCATGCTGGGTGAGATCAGTGGCCTATGGAGTTTAGTATTTTCTCTCCTGATAGTGGTCATGTTTCCCAAGCAGACCTTAATAGCAGAAGAAACTAATCATCCCCTGCTTATCTCTGTTAAGTTATTCATGTCTGGGGATATGAATATCTATTCTATTTTTAATCTGTTTCAATTTCATATACATTATTCAAATCTGAATTTAAATTCCAGGTCCCAATTCATCTAAAAATGATCATTAGGCCTTTCTTATGGATGGCTTCATCTTTGAGTTTGAATGAATATCTTCATTTTTGATGCAAGACTCTTTGAGCAGAGTTGTGGAAAGTTTCTTTTCTGGAGTAATATTCCCAGAATTCTCCAGCCAACAGCCATGTGAGTTGGATAATTGTGGAAGTAATATTCTTTTCTTTTAAAAAAAAAAATCTGAGTTCTGCATAGGAACAATCCTGATGAGTTAGACCAAGGGTGGTTAGTCAGAATCCATGGAATATCTACAAGGCAAGTAGGGTCCCCCTGTTGTTTTTCCTTCAGCAACTGAAATTTAATGGTGTACTGCCTTGTTTTCATTTTGCTAAGATGTCTTATAGCCACTGATGGAATTGTCTTATATTGATTGATCAAATCTTTTTCTAAAGTTACCTAAGCTGTGACTATAATTGTATCTTGCAGAACTGAATCTCATAAATCAGTTAGTTATTGCCTTTAGTAATAGTTAAAAATATGAATAAGCCTATCATTCTTTATAACCTCTCATGAAAATAGCCAAAAATGCATTTTGCTAATCCTGCTACAGCAATGCTCAGCCACAAACCATGGTGTTACTAAATATGCAACTCCAGTTCCACTGCTGACAAAGGAATATGTCCATTCTGCTATCATGAATAATCCCCCTGCCTTTCAGGGTGTGTGGTGTGTGTATCGAGCTCAGTACTGCATCACAAAATTTGGAAAACTCTAAGAATAAATTACATTTCTTAAAACCTTTGGGGCATAATTGATTTTAATCAAAACTGCACAGGAATTACAGTTGAAATTGTTTTAATTTATCAAAATGTTTAATAATCTTTCTATCTGTTTAAATTATGTATATTTTTACTGTTTTATAGTTTTATACACTGTTAAATCGATTAAACTGATTTTATTATATACCACATTGGAATCACATGATACAATGGGTCCTTGGTATCCAGTAGGGTTTGGTTCGAGGACCTGCCTGCCCTCCATGTTACCAAAATCCACTAATCCTCAAGTCCCATGGCATAATAAAATGGTGTACATTATATAAAATGGCAAAAGAAAGATTTGCTTTTTGAATTTTTAAAAATTATTTTCAAGGTGTGGATGGTTGGATCCATGGATGCAAAATTCATGGATATGAAAGGCTGCCTGTATGGAGATATTTGTAACTGCTCTGGATTCAACTGTATAGCTGCAGGCATTGTCAACTGCATTTGCTTGGCACCACAGCTGCAAGGTTCACCTGGAACAAGAAAATATAACTTCTCATCATCCGATTTATTCTAATTTAGTCTGGGAGTGAAAGAGAGGGAGTTTGAATCTCAGTGACTGTATATCCCATCTGCCACCTCTTCCTTCACCCAGGGACTCCTCACCACCAAGAAAAAAGCTGGCTCTCAGCAGGACTGAGGCCCAGCCAGCAATTCACAGTGAGTGCCCAACTGCCTTAGGTTAGCCTGTGGGCCAGTGACTACTGTGTGGGTGGGGCTGGGGGTAATTAACTGACCAGTCCTGTGGGGAGGAGAGATGTACAGACATCAAAAGGACAGGAGTAATGATATTCATGGAGCAGCTGCTGAAGTTGTGCAGGGGATTGGGAAATATGGAGATATGGAAACAGGAGACAGTGGCATCATCCTGGGGGCAGAGTTTATGATATGGTATTAGTCACTCCCAAACTGTCTCCCATCCCAAATAAGCTGGATAGTCAAGGCAGCAATCCCCCCAGGCTGAAAATGCTGCTGTTGAATGCCAGGTCAGTGAATGGTAAAACAGCTGCCATTCAGGATTTGATCCTGGAAGAACAAGTTGATCTGGCCTGTATTATAGAGACTTGGTTGGATGAGGCTAGGTGGGTTAATCTCTCTCAGTTTTGCTCACCATGTTTCTCTGTGCAGCATCAGGCAAGACCTGGGGGGAGGGGAGGTGGAGTTGCAGTGGTTTATTGGGATATTATCCCCCTGACCAGGCATCCCATCCATCAGTTTGCAGGGTTTAAGTGTGTTAATTTATAGGTGGGCAGCTGGGACAGATTAAGGATTCTGTTGGTGTACCAACCACCCCGCTGCTCAACAGTGTCCCTTCCTGAGCTAGCCAGGGTGGTCTCAGGAGTGGTGTTGGAGTCTCCTTGGCTTATATTGGTGGGAGACTTCAACATCCATGCCAAGGCTAAACTTTCACGA
>JAIPUX010001880.1:109706952-109727988 GCA_020142125.1 Phrynosoma platyrhinos | reverse complement strand
TTCTCTAAGGCTCATCTAGATTGGCATGATTTGAACCACCCCTCCAAAGCAGGTCAATATACATTTTAATCACTTTGAACTAGTAAAAGAACTCTGGACAATAAAAGAAAGCCAAATAGTTGTAAAATGTTGCAAAACAGCACCATAAAACAAAAGTGAGAGGGTGGGGGAGGCAGAAGTGGGTGGGGAGCTGGACTTTACATACTGACCGCTCTACCTTCCAATGTGGTTCAAATGTTTCAGGGTGAATCCACATTGAAGAAATATAGTAGTTTGACACCAGTTTAACTGCCATGACTCAATGCTATGGAATTCTGGGATTTGCACTTTTGTGAGATTTTTAGCCCTCCCAGTGGCAGAGCTCTGGTGTTCAACAAAAAGACAAATGTTAGAATTCCATAGCATTGAGTCATGGAAGTTCAAGTAGTATTAAACTGCTTTATTTCTGCAGTATGGCAGCAGCCCCAAAATGAGTGCTTGTGGGGTAGAGTTAGCAAGACAAACATTTTTATAAGAGTGATGTTGGAGCTTAGAGGTACGTCTGTGTTTAGTGTAGTTTGTATTTCTCCTTCCTTTATCTTACCAATATTGCCTTTTACAACTCTTTTTCCAATCCAATCCCACGCTTCCTTAATATGTATTGTTTATCTGAGTGAGTTGTCTGCTAGTTTCACTATTTTTTAACAGCAGTTTTAATAGGAATGGTTTCTCTAGAGAGTCAGGGTGGTGTAATGGTTTGAGTGCTGAACAAAGGGTGCATCTACACTGTAGAAATAATGCAGTTGGATATCACTTTAAGTGCTGTAGCTCCATTCTAGGGAATCCTGAAATTTGTAGTTTTACAAAGTCTTTAGCCTTCTCTGCCAGAGTGCTGGTGCCTCACAGAGCTAAAAATCCCAGGGTTCTGTAGGATGGTGCCATGTCAGTTAAATTGGTGTCAAACAGCATTATTTCTACAATATAGATGTACTCTAAGACTCTGAGAGACCTGGATTGGAATACCCACTCAGTCTTAGAAACCCACAGGGTAATCATGGGCAAGTCACACTCTCTTGGCCTCAGAAGAAGGCAATGGAAAACCTCCTTTGTATAAATTTGGCCAAGAAAAACCCATGATAGGTTTGCCTTAAGCTTATCATAAATTGGAAATGCCTGGAAGGCAACAGCAACAACAACAACTTCCCTAATCCCCTTTCCCTGGCCCCTGGAAACATTTATCTGCATCTGGGAGGAAGAGCATTGAAGTAGCTCTCTCAGATCTCTAATGAGTCACTCTACATACCTGGATGCAATATTTTGGCCTGAGCTATACAGTTTCTGAAGAAAAATAAGCAATACTAAGTGTTTCCTAGTTATATGATGCATATGTTTATGTGTGTTACAATTTATGTATTTAGAAATCAATTTATTACTATATTTAAGATATTTGTTTGCAATCTTTAAGTGAAAAGCTATCCCAAGGCAGCTTTCAAATATAAGCATGTGCATAAAAGCCAGTTAAAAACTAAAATGTATCATCTAGTAAAATTCAGACATTGCAACTCAATGACCCATTAAATACTATCTTTAGAAAAGTCCAAAATAAACATGTGTGTCTTGAGAGACCTTCTGAAGGCCTGTAATGATATTACCTGATGCTCTCCAGGTGTCAGGGTTTTAAGCATCATGAACCAACATGGTATGGAACAAGAGTGGGCTAAATGTGGCCCTACAGATTATTATTTTTTGGGGACTCCAATGTCCAGCATTCCCCATTATTGGTTCTGTTGGTTAAGGCTGATGGAAGCTGTCATCTAACAACATGGTGTTAGCAGATGTGCTCCATTTTTCCTGGCATTTTAGAAGCATGTGGAGTTCTATGACCCCAGCCTGACCCTTGGGAGATGGCAGCCATAATCCCGTAAATGTAAGGTCATGTAGGCACTGATGAAGTTGCTCAAGACCACTAGAGATTTTCTGGACAGGCAGGTTTGGAAGTTGTCCAAGGGAATATCCCATTATACTGGAAAAGATACACAATGGTGTTTATTTGTCTTAGGTCTCACACTTAATGGGACAGTGATCAGACTTGACTGCACCCTTTTCACTAGCGTCCCTTCCTTGATAGTTTTGAAACCAAATGCATTTTTTAGGCAATGCTCATCCTTAGATACACAAAGATAAGCTCGTCAAGGCCTTTGTCCTCCATTGTTAGGCTCATAGCTAGAAGGCAGAAATTCCCTATAAAAACCCCTGGATCCTGGCAATCCACATGCTACCTTGGAAGTGCATGCTGAACCTCTGTTGGTCTGTGCTCTGAGATAGTTCCCGCGACCCCCCTCTTGCTGGTCGTGCCCTTCCACTGAATTCATCCGCATTCGCTGCCAGAAGTCTGAAGGAGTCTCCCAGGCATAAGTATATCCCTCATACCCTGGTTTCCCTCTCTGCTCTCCCCACTCTCTCCCACTTATCCTTTTAGCATGTGTGTGTGCCTATTTGGATGTTTGCTTATTGTGTTCATAAATATTGTTTGACTTTAATTGGAGTTTGGTCCTTCTCAGCATCATCCCCTGCTAGATTCCTTAGGACTCTGGTATACACCTGGTTAGATCCCGTGAAGCTGTGTTGGGGGCTTCACTCTCGCACATTTGAGCTAATTATAAATTTCCCTAATAGACTTTATTCCCAACAATGGACTGAACTTTGTGTACTCTGGTGTAGCAAATAGAATGTTGGACTTAGATTGGGGATTCCTGAGTTGGTACATGAAACATGCAAAAGGGAGACAATCACTCAACTTCACTGGGGATTGTAGATATCTGTAATTTTAGATATGTGAAGTTCGTGTTTTTAGATTTGTCATTTTAAATATTCCTAATTTGTGATTGACAGTGGATTTTTAAAATACTGATTGATAGACTTCTCCTTATGAGGAATAATAATGATGGTGGTCAAAATGCTACATTTAGTCATGAATGCATAGCTATCATCTCCTAGACTAAACTCCTAAACCTACCTTAACAACCAGCAGCCACTCCAAGCTATCAAGGTCTGTTCTGCTGGCATTTGGGGCACAGCAGGATGATGTCTCCAGCCTTCTTCAACCAGTGATCTGTAGTGCAATGAGGAATTAATACAGGGGTAATGCTTCTGATAGTTGCAGCCTCAGTCTGGTGGAAGGGGGCTGGAAACATCATTCTGTTGCACCCTAATCACCATCAGAACAGAATTCCATCACTCAGAGTAGCTCCCTGGGATTTAAGGTGGGATTCATGGCTCATTTATGATCATGGCAATAGTGACACAGTTGTGAATATGTAGTATAACTGAATGTGGAGCAGTTAATGGATCTGTAGCTCTAAGGAGATTACTACACACAGCTTTTAATCTATGATTATAGCACCTTTGGTGATACCTATCACATCACATCACCTCTGACTTGTTGCTGCCATGTCTGCCAAGTGTGGCTAGAGCATCCTTTTTCATTGATAGGGAAAACCTATCAGTGAGCTTCCAACCATAGGACAATCCCAGGACTTCTCAAGTGTGAAACATCACTGCTATGGAGGTTGTGATATTGGCAGTTACATGGTGTCATAGGCTTCTCCTCCCCCATCTCCCCTCCCTCTTGCTATTCCCAAGCAGCCTGCTTCACTGTGATAAAGTGATAAATTCACTTGTGATTCATGTGAAAAATCCTATGTTACAGTTCCATAATTGCAATATAGGATGCCCACCAATAATAGTAATAGGCACAATTATGCAGCCCTCCATATTTTCTACCATTTAACAATGGTCTTAGCATTCTTAGCTACACAGGTGTACTCAAAGTGAAGCAGAGATCGGTATGAGCCATGGAGATCTGTTGCCCAGGATAGAAATCCCCAGGAAATATATTCTTTGTTTTTATGCCCAGCTATCAGAATATAAATACAAATAGCAAATATCCTAAAAATAAATATCAAGAGTAAGACATCTACATATCCTATTTTCTCTTTGCAGACATATATAGCTTCATCTAATACCCACATGCACATGACTGCTGATGTATCCAAACAATTGAGCTCAGTTTAGTGCAGAGAATACCTCAGTGAGCATCTAAGCAAATTTAAAAGCAATTCAATATTTAAAAGGAAAGCTGAAGTTGGTCTCCAGGGGCTGCCAAAAGACAGAGTACCTGCCTTTGGGCTATTCTAAAATTCTCTCAGCTATATTATGTAAAGCCCAAGAGAGCAAACTGTTTCAAGGAGAATAAAAATCAGCATTGACAGATTGATCAGCAAAAGGTTATGCAAGCAAACAAGTGTGGCAATATCAGATGGATGGATGTTCCTGGAAGGTCATTGATCTCAAAAACATACACTATCTCCAAATATAAGATATCAAAATATGAGGACCCCAAAATACAACACAAAGTATGCAGGGGTACATAACAAAGGCATATAGAGAGAAAAGGGCTCATTCAAGTATCAAGGTCCCATGCTGTTACCAGTACTTTGAATTGAGACCAGAAGCATTTTGGTAGCTAGTAGATGATATGGATCTTTGGTCTCATCCAACGGGGCATTTCTTACATCCTTAAGAATGATCAAAACCTCATCTGGATTTTTTTTCTACCACCTTCAAAGTCACTTGATTTTAATTTTCCTTTGATCACTGCTGTATTAAGCCTAAGCTAAGATTTGGCATCCAGTGATTATTGTGGTATCATTAAAGCATCATTTATACCACAAGGAACAGGTCAGAAAAGGTCAGTGCTAATAGTTTCAACTGCCATTTATTCTCGCTGAAGCCTGTGTGTGTGGAGGAAGACTGTAACTTTAAGACAAACTAGAGGAAAGAAATGGGTGATGGAATCAAAACCACTATTTCAGCTTGTCTCCAGCTGTGGAGTTAACTGCATTGGCCTGCCTTACTTGAGGAAGTGAATCTAAAAAATCTTAAAAGCAGCCTTGTAGGAGATAGACCTCAAGCCAAACATGCACAGAAAGCCATAAAAGAATTTCAGTGTGTCATAGTGCAAGAATTCTATAAAAACTAAGTGTCCAGAATTATCACCATGAAACATAATTATGAGGATGACATCCAAAATTAGGAATCTTTTTGTATGTCACTGCCTCAAATCCATCCAATGCTCTCTTTAAAATTTCTGCCTAACATTATTGTCAACTGGAGATTGGACATGAGTAAGAAAAATGAGAATTTCTCTGTCAGAGATCAAAACTTCAATATATTGTTCTTCTACCACTGTTACAGATGTGGAAGTTTATAACATCTGCATCTGTGGACATCCTCACTCTCATACCTTCACATCTGGTCCATGCTCATATCCATCATTTAAAAAATAAAATAAAAAGGATTTTGCTTCTGTCCATCCTTATCTTCACCTATCTTCCCCATGTATGCATATTACTGCATATGTTTTGAATTCTACATGTAGCTTGAACACATTCCCCTCACTGAGTTGTTGTTGTTGTTGTTGTTGTGTGCCTTCAAATCATTTCCAACATATGATGACCCTAAGGCAAATGTATCACAGATGTTTCTGTGGCTAAGAGTGTGTGACTCACCCAAGATCACACAGTAAGGACGTTATCACACGTGGGCCAGAAAGCGATAATAAAGTGGAAATGAGGCATTCCGAAAATAAACCGAAAATAAACCTTGATTCCGCAAATGGCTTTCACACGTAATTACCTTAGTTGCAAAATTACAGTAAGCTCATTTAACGTTCCACACAAGTGAGAAAAGCCCGTAAATGTACTAGAAATGATCTTCTTGCACATGCGCAGATAGAGGAATGCTCGCTGGAACCATGGAAAAAGCAGGAAAATGCTCCCAAATGCGCATTTACTTTTCACATTACGGTAAATGCGAAATTACCTTAATTTTGCAAATGCATTTCCTCCAAACAACCGAATTTCAAAAGATCTTGGTTAACACAAGTTTCTGTCCACTTTCTGTCCAGTTTCTGTGCGACGTCATGTGAAAATGTGAGGCACAAATCTAGTTTCTGTTTGGAATTTGTGTGGATTAGCCAGCAGATTTGCCCCCGTGTGATAACGTCCCAAGTTTCCATGGCCAAGTGGGGAATCACATCCTAGTCTCCAGAGTAATAGTCTATTGCTTAAACCAGGGGTAGGCAACCTGTCCCCTTTAAGGGCCGAGGGACTTCAGCTCCCAGAATCCCAGGAGCTATTGGCCAACATGGGACTATTGGCCAACATGGCTGAGGCTTCTGGGAGCTGAAGTCCCTCGGCCCTTAAAGGGGAAAGGTTGCCTATCCCTGGCTTAAACCACTACACCACACTAGCTTTCATTGAGTAAATCATATTTAAGCATAGAATTCAAAGATATAGTCAAATGCATGTGATGAAGTAGACTTAAGTCTATGGAAGCTCATGCTCTCTCATATATAGGGAGAAGTTGACCTTTTCCCTGATGGGCTGTCTTGACATTACAAGAAAACATTTCTCACTGAGAACTAGAAAATGTGCAACAATTTCTATGCCACTACCTCCCAGTTAACTATTGTAATGCACTTTATGTGGGGCTGCCCATTTAGAAACTACAGCTGTATCTCCACTGCACTGCAGTTTGATACTGCTTTAACTGCTGTGGCTCCATGCTATGGAATTCTGGGAATTGGGAGTTTTGTGGGATATTTATACTTCTCAGATAGCCTTCTTGTGCTACAACAAATTACAGATCCTACCATTCCATAGCATGGTGCCATGAGTGTTGAAGGGGTGTCAAACTGGTTTTTTCCCCTGCAATGTGGTAACAGCCTACAACTAATGCAAAATGCAGTCACCAGAATTTACAGCTGAGGATTTTGGCTTGAAGAGCTAAATAATGTTCTTGGACTCTTAACAATATGCATAAAGTAAAATGAAGATGATTGATATCCAATCTAGATTAGATAGATAGATAGATAGATAGATAGATAGATAGATAGATAGATAGACAGACAGATAGATAATCAACAATAGTAGTTGCGTGGGGAAAGCCACTAAGAACACTCTCAATTGAAGTTGATTTAATAACATTTAATGGCATTATGGAAAAGAGGTTTTTATACAAAACATCAAATATTTTGGCTATCACATTTCTCAATGATTACTATTTTGTGTGAGTGTGTGTGTATGTGTGGTGAATTAAAGACATGGGAATATATATAATTATTCTGGTTGAATAAAGCTAGAGATAGGAAAAAAATGCCTGTTTTGCTTTTTATCACTTTTTAATCCATGAGTTTACATACCATTTATGCATCAATCTGAGAAATATTTCTTTTTAAAGTCCACGCAAAGATTTGTGCATACATTTGCATTAATTTGATGTGCAAGTTCAATGAGTACACAAAATTGGTTTACATGTTGTGATTAAGAAATATTATCTCATGTATCTCATAGACAGCAAAATGCACATATTCTGTACTGTATCAATTTGTTAGTTAAAACAAAAATTACAAAGGGAAGAAGGAGTGGGGAAAAGCTCTAGAAATGCAGTTTGTTTTTCTGCTGGACTATATCACTTTCTGTCTTTATTCTCTGCAACAATTAAAACATGCCAGAATGCAAAGTGCACATTTTAGAAAGCACTGGGCTATTTGTATTGCCATTCATCTAATCCCTGAAGAAGAAGAAAATCCCTTAGTGTTTAAAGGGGGGAGTAAATCAGATCACACCATTATGGTCATCTGGTCAGTTGCACTCCCATACAAGGGCATGAGGAGGGCTCTCAAAGCCACGTTTTTGTCTCTCTGGAATCTGCTGTAAGCATCCCTGATTAGTCTGTTGATCCAGTTAAACCCTCCTCCTTTCCCATTGCCATGACAAGCCTTTATGTGAAGGAATGGCCTCAGTTTTCAGGGAATCACTAGAACTGTGCCAGGCACATTTCATTAATTTTGCACTGTCTGCACAGCACTGCGTCACTGATCCAAGCCCCTTCCAGCAGAGTCTGGGCCTTGCCACTTTGTTAGCTTAGATTTTACAGTTGATGCTGCAAAGACAACCTCTAGCTTTGAAGTGAAATATGTTCTCTTGTCTTTATCATCTTGAGTATTTTGAGGAAGCAGATACTTTTTAAAAAATAAAAATCAGGGATAACCTCAGAGGTTTGCCTTTGCTCTAGAAAGGATTGCAAATTTTCACATTCATCTCACTCTATTGTTGACAATTGTGATTTTTAATATTGTGATGCAAACCAGTTGCAGACAATGGGCTTTTGCAGACTGCTTGAAATAGTGCAAATTGTGTCCACTTTAACTGCCCTGGCTCAGTGCTAGGGAATCATGGGAACTGTATTTTTTTCTGGAACATTGAGCCTTCTCTATTAGAGAGCCCTGGTGCCACAATAAATTACAGTTCCCATGATTCCCTAGCACTGAGTCAGGGCAGTTAAAGTAGACTCAATTTGCACTGTTTCTGGCAGTCTACAAAGGCCCAATGTAGGTCTCATACATCTCAGAATGCTCCCTCCTTATGTTTTCCCTGCCAATTGCCCTTGCTTTCACAGACTGAGGATTTTATCACACCAGCTTTTTCCCTTGCAAAGGCACATTAGTGAAACAAATGAGAACACACCGGTTTGAATATGTGAAGTATCACACTTCTTTTCAATCACATGAGTGTGCTGCTTTGGCAATTCATAGTTCCTTCCACATCAGCTCTGTAAACCCATCTTCCATGACTTTCAGCACATGCATGCCTTTCTCAAGGTTGTTTTTGCTCCATTTATTTCAGGGGAGGGGTTGTTTTTGGTTTTGTTGTAATTATGCAATCACAGCAAAAATAAAAATAAAATAAACTGGAAGACATAGGGTAAAAACAACCTCAGCCTGCTTGGGAATACCAAGCGGCAGGGAAGAGAGGACAAGAATCATGCCCCCTCATGCCACATGACTGACATCAATCATTACTGTCACGGAAGGGTCCTATCACACTAGGGGAATAATGGAATAGGAGTGATGTTAAGAGCCTTTTAAAAGTTTTTCCCCATCAATGAAAAGTTGCACTACATAAACAAATAAAGAGAAAAACAGCAACTGAACAGACACAACAGTGTGTGATACATACTGACCAAATACCCTGATATCTTGCTTTAGCTCTGATTTACTGCCTTGTCCTCTGTATCCTTGTGATAATCTAAATCAGATTTTCCCATACTCCAGACTTCATTTCTGTCATGTTTCACCTGCACAAGAACCTCCAAAATCTTGGGTCACTGAACCTTGTGTTGATTTAGATTGTTCAAACAAGAGATTTGGGTCCCATGGACCTAAAACTGGACTCAAGGGCTCACAAATTATAATTTTTCTCTGACTCTTTTTTCAGAAATTATGATGATGATAATGATGATAATGATGTATTTATACGTAAAGGTTTTATAACCAAAAAGCTATCAGAGAGACTGAGAGAGCTTTTGTAACAAATGGTTACAAATGGTTAACTAGAAAGAATGAATGATTTATGCCAGCCAACATTTCACAGATGGAAACAGGGGTACATGTGGCCAAGCAACATCAGGATTTGGTCAAGATGGCAACAAATATTAACAAGGAAGAATTCACAAGTTAGGAGAGTCTGCAGCAGTTTGCTCTTGCATGAGACTGCTGGGAAGGTAAAGGTTTGACTTGTCCTAACCTTCCAGCTAAGTTAATTGAATGTAAACTACTTTTGTACATTGAGCTCAGCTTGCAGTAACTGAAGTAAGCTGAAGACGAGGGCAGAAAGTGGGAGGAGACTCTGGACTTTTTTAAAATAGTAGAAAAAGTGGGACAGCAGAGGATTAATCAAAACTGTTCCTGCTAAATAGGTACCATTACGAGAGTATCGCACTGGCTGTCTTTTCCCAATCTGGGCATGGGCTGAGACTGGGCTGGGACTGGGTTTTAATTCACAGCTCCATGCCCATATCAGATGCATCCCATACCAGATCTGGATTTCTCCCGTACTTAGCTAAGAATGGGTCTTTTCCGTTCTTAGCAAAGTAATGGGAGACTTTCCAATCAGGAACAAGATGCCTCTGATCTGGGCATGGAGCAGTGTGATAACACATGGTCCCAGCCTGGTCTCATCCCCTGTCCAGAACAGGGAAAAAGCAGTGTGACAATCTCCTTAGAGGATATAGTGTTTCCTTTCACTTTTTTTTTTCAAAGGCTATGAAGGCAACAAGACAAGCAATCTAGCTTCAAATCCCTAAAACTAGTCCCAGAAATGTATTAAATTATTTGTACCCTGTCCTGGATCCAAAGCTCTCAGGCCACCATATGATAACATCAGTTTAAATAACTGAAAACAATATAAATGTAAAATGGTAAAATACCATTTACAGTCTTTAAATATTATGATCTAACAAATTTAAACTATTAAAATCATGTGCATGTACAAACTGCATAAATTCATTACATCTCAAAGTGTTTCATTAAAAGTTGGGCTTTAAGCCAACATTAGAGCCAGTCAGGCCTTAAGGGGAGAATATTCCACAGTCAGGGTGCCAAAACAGAGAAGGCCATTTTTCATGTTCTCACACAGCATATTGTTTCTACTGGTAGGATACCACCAGCAGATTTCAGTCCTCAGGAAGACATACATAGGAACTGCTGATGATTCAAGTATTGAGGTTCTAAGCCATTTAGGGCTGGAAAATTTGTCACGTGTACCTTGAATTCAGACTTGAAACCTATTGGTTGTCAATGCAATTCCTTTATGACTGGTGTTATGTGGTTTCTATATGATGTCCTATATGATGGCCATGTTTGAAAGAGGTCACAGGTTGAGTAAAATACACACAAAGTAATATATATTCCTGAAATTTGAGCTTTTTAATGCCATCTCATCTATGCTTCTATAGTATTTTAGCCATGGCATAAGGGTACCCAAATCTTTTTGTACTCTGTCTTCTATCAGCTCCAGCAATTATTGCCAATGGTCACAGACAATGGTGGTTGGGGTTCAGTAACATCTGGAGAGCGATAGGTTCTCATCATCATCACCCCTCCCCCAGTTTAATCTTTAATATCAAACCTTTTCCCTTCTCACAGATATCTAGTTGAGAACAACTATTCATGTTGTAGTCATAAGACTACAAAACCTGCAATGCACTGTAACTGTGAGCAAAAAAATCTGAACATTTGAATAAATCTAAGGCCCTTAATTCACTCAGACAACTGCCAGTATTCAAAAGGATTGTGGAAAGCATGGAACCAGCTGTAATGTGAGTAAGCACATTGTTTTTCTATATAAATTCATAGCTCTTATCAAGTGAAATGGAAATGAAAACAGATTTCTGAATGGATATTGTGCATCCCTTGACCAGAGCCAGTGGTTTGAGTGTTGAACTATGACTCTGGAGACCAGGGTTCGATTCCCTGCTCAATCATGTAAGCCCAATGGGCAACCCTGGGCAAAGCCATACTTTCTCAGCCTCAGGGGAAGGCAATGCCAAGCCTCCTCTGAACAAATCTTGCCAAGAAAACCCCATGATAGTGTCACCTTAAGGTTGGCTAAGGAAATGACTTGATGGCACACAACACACACATATACACATCCCTTGACCAGGTAACCTTGCTTTTGATGTGAAGTTTTTTCAGGAGTGTGCTACATTGTTTTATCCTTTTGAAAAACTAGAGGGTTGTACAGACCAGCACAAAGGGCTGGCGTCAGGTTGGAGTGGGGCCATAGTAACTGCCCACCACTTGCCCTGACTCCACCCTGATGCCATTGTCACACCGCCCTCCTGAGCAGATGGCGGGAGGCATCAAGCCATTTCTGCGGCACAGTGTTTAGATGTGCAGTAATGAAGAAACATTGAAAAGCCGCTACCACATTAGCAGGGACGGCTTTTGAGGTTAGCAAATTGCTGGATTGGGGCCGCAGCATGCGGTTGCTGTAGCCCCAATCCAGCGCTGAAAGGGGTGGCACTCCTTTGGGGCCATCTATATAGCCCCTAAGATGTCCTTTGGCATGCTATTTATGCAATGGAGAGATTTAGTATTATAGATTAAAAGCCAAAGAGATGAAATCTTAGGGTGTGCATGTGTGTGTTTACTTATTACAACAGCAATCATGTTATTGCCCATCCAAAAGACATCAGCAAAGAGCTAAAGGTCTGACTCTATAAACAGCCAGATGACTCTAATGCTCCTGATTCATTTTGGAGAAGTCATCTCAATGAATTCTCAAATCAAGAGCATTTGCAGCTTAATTGGGGACATCACAGAGGTGTGACAGAGCACAAACAAATAACACATACAACACACAAGGCCCTTGTCTCACAATATCAAATGCAAGCAAATACAACCCTTATTCATACAAACAAATCTCAGGAATTGATGCATAGATCATTTGCTCTGCCCTACAGCTTAAAGGTTTTAAATAGAAAGGTTAGGCACTGAGATGTGAAGGCGGCTGGGAAATTATGCTTGCCAAATTTATTTTCCAATCAGTACTAGCTTTAAAACACTTCATCAGCTTGGCAAAGCAACTATGGAATGACGAGAGAGAGTACAAATTAGTTTTGGAAGGAAAAGGGGAGAAGAGACACACACGACAGCAGACATCAAATATCAAGGACTGTTTGTGCCTCGTTTACATGGTTCATTTTTATAGATCTATTTAGCAAAGTGCTGTGTGGATTTCATTGTGTATGAAATGAATCAGTGATATTGCCTCCATGGCAACATGTCTGACGGCGATTGGCTTGCCAGTATCCAAGCACTTGAACAATACCTCTGAAACTACGTGTCCTGTTAATATTTAACACAGTGAGGCGACGTGGCAAAACCTAGCAACCCCACAGCACTTGTTATGCAATTCCCCATTAGTAGCTCAAAGGGATACAGAACCTGCCTTACACTTTTCTCACCCTCTATGGCAGATGCAATGCCTCCCTTTCTTTGTTTTCATTTCCTGCAGCTCATCCTTGTAATTTTTTTTAAATAAAGCTTTTAAAAGGTGGCAAATGCTGTGATTCAAAACAGAGTTCTAGCCCAAATTTTTTTGAAACAGTTGCATTTAAAAAGTGGAAATAAAAATATTTTATTAAGAACCTTTCAACTCCCCACAAGTCTTTGTCACTATAGGACTGCATCTGTACTGCAGAAATAATGTACTGCTTTAAGCACCATGGCTCAATGCTATAGAAGCCAAAGATTTGTGGTACCAGAGCTGTCTGACAGAGAAGGCTAAATATCTCACAAAACTACACATCCCAGAATTCTATAGCATTGACCCATGGCAGTTAAAGAGATGTTAAAACAATGTTAACCTGCAATTCTGCAAGGCAGATTGGGTCTTCATGTCTATTTTACAGTGTTTTATAGACACACACACACCATTTATCCTAGGAATTCTGTAACATTGCAGCCTAAGGCTGCATCATATTATCTCACTTTATAGATATATAGGTCAAATAGTGCTTGGGGGGAATACAAGAATAATTCCTGAAAAGTCTTTAACTGTAATGATATTCACCTCTTAAAAATCAAAAAGTTAGCTGCTATTATTCTCCATACTTCAGTTCCATTTCTTCCCACCCTAGGCAAGAGTTTTGACATCCGATCCTATACTTTTGCTGAGGCTGAAATCCATGAGCGCTACTCATGACCGTAGATGAATTAGCTGGTTTACAGTACTTCCTCTATACATAGAACTTTACACTCTGCATCGAAGCACATTGCCTACCTAATGTTGCTGGACAATAATTCCCATCACTCTTCAAAATCAGCTATGCTGATTAGGCATGGATGAGAGATGCAGTCCAGTAATGTCTATGATGGTCATACATTCCATTTCTGTTTGCTTATTGAAGCCCTTCCTTTTCCTAAAACATCTTGAGACATTAGACAACTTTGTTGTTGAGACTTGAGACAGTTTTGCTATCATTGCTATGTGCCTCCAAATTTACTCTGAATTACAATAAACCCTGTCCTTAGGTTTTCATGGCAAGATTTGTTCAGAAGGGTTTGCCATTGTCTTCCCCTTAGGCTGATAGAGTGTGATATCCCCTAGGTCACCCAGTGGGTTTCCATGACTTCAACAACAACAAAAACCTGGATGGTGTAGTGCTTTGAGTTTCGGACTAGGATTCTGAGAGATGAGGGTTCAAATCCTCACTTGGCCATAAATCTTGGGCAATTCATACTTTCTCAGCCTTAGAGGAAAGCAATGGCAAATCCCTCTGAAGAACGCTTGCTAAGAAAATCCTATGATAGGTTCACCTTAGGGTCATAATATGTTAGAAATATCTTGAAGGCAGGCAACAACAAGGAAAAAAATGGAGAAAAAAAACAAAATTAAAAAAGCAACTTACAGAAGAGGATTAATAGGGGAAATGGGAATATAAGACCCTTTCCCCACACTCTATTATCATTTTTCCCTTCTAAGTCCCCACCAGCAGCTATGTTCCAGCTGGCCTCCCCTTAGATTCTCAAATACAGGATACTATGAACCACTTCCACTTCTCTTAAAATACTATTGTCAGGTGTTTAAAATAAACTTTGGGGAAAAAATCAGTGGGTTGCTTGTCGCACATCACACACTCACCATACATTCACACAACACATTCAATGAGAAGCCAACATCCATATGTTGATAACTGAACAGGGAAGGAAGGAGGGATGGGGGAAAGAAGGAATGTAGCAGCACCTTTGAGACTGAGTTTTATTTTAGCATGTGCTTTTGTGGATATAAGCTCATGCTAAAATAAAAACCAGATAGTCTTAAAGGATCTACGACAGTCCTTCTTCTTTTCCCCTCCCCCCATCTCCCTTCCTTCCACCTTTTTACACTGCAAGGGACTTAGGGGCTGTACAGACCGGCCAAAAGGGATGCCCTGGGAGCGGAGTGGGGTGTGTGGCGACCACATGCTAGCTGCCCCAACTTCACCTTGATACCGCCGTCACACCAGGAGCCCTGGTGGCATAGTGATTAAATGCCTGTACTGCAGCCACTCACTCACAGACCGCAAGGTTGCGAGTTCAGTACTAGCCAGGGCTCAGGCTAGACTCAGGCTTGCATCCTTCTGAGGTTGCTAAACTGTTGGGGGGCAATGAGCTTACAGTTGTAAACCGCTTAGACATCCCATAGCGTGATATGAAGCGGTATATAAATGAAGCTGCTTTGCTTTTGCTTTGCTCACCCAACCAGATGGCGGGTGGCGTCAGGGCACTCCCTTGGTGCAGCGTTCACACACATTGCACCAAAGGAGTGCCAAAAAGCCACCGGCATGGCGGCAAAGGCTGCTTTTTTGCCACTCTATAAAGGAGGAGCATTTGCCAACTCTTTTTAAAGTGGCAAACCACTGGATCATGGCTGTAGCATGCAGTTGCTGAGGCCCCGATCCAACAATGAACACAGCTATTTCTTTGAAAATATAATAGATTATTTCCCAGGACATAGGCCCATGTTGGTGAACCCATAGCACACATGCCATTTCTGGCATGCAGCCCGGTCCGTGAGGGCATGACAGCCACCAGAGAAAGGGGTGGAGCATAAGTGCACTTCCATAACCCGGCTCCTTGTCTCGTCCCAGTTTGCCCCGGATCAACCAGATTGTAAGGAGCTGGCCGGCAGTGCTGATGTTCTCACCAGAAGCCCTGTCCCTTCTATCCAGAACCTTGCGATTGGGGTTCTGGGAACTATAGTTGTGGCTGTGTGCCTTCAAGTCATTTTCAACATATAGCAACCTTAAGGCAAACTTATTATGGGGGTTTCTTGGTAAGGTTTCTTCAGAGGAGGTTTGCCCTTGCCTTCCTCTGAGGCTGAGGGAGTTTGACTTGCCCATGGTCTCCCAGTGTGTTTCATGGTGACCTTAAGGTGACTCTATCCTGGGGTTTCCTTGGCAAGGTTCCTTCAGAGGAGCTTTTGCCATTGCCTTCCCCTAACGCTGTGAGAGTGTGACTTGCCCAGGTGGATTTCATGACCTGAGACTGTGTTGGGGAGGTGTGGTGCCTTCAAGTTGTTCCTGGCCACTCTAAGGCAAAACTATCCTGGGTTTTTCTTGGCAACATTTGTTCAGAGGGGACTTTTGCCATTGCTTCCCCCTAAGGCTGAGACAGTGTGACTTACCCATGTGGGTTTCATAGCTGAACTGAGAGAGTGTGCCTTGGTTGGCTTCTGCCTTCCACTAAGACTGAGAGAGTGCCAATCACCCAATTGGGTTTCATGGCCGAGCTGGGAATCGAACCCAGGTTTCCAGAGTCATAGTCCAACACTCAAACCATTAAACCATGCTGGTTCTCACTTTATTATATACTCACCTGTATTTTTCTTATGAATGTTAAAATGGCTTGTTGGCTTGCAATATCCTTATAGAACTGAACAAGACACAGACTTAAAATTGTACTTTACTAGCCACAAATCCTTGACTAAAGTCTACATTTAAATTATTCCCTTTCATTTGTCCATTGTGCTGAAATTAAGTTGGGGAGGACCCATTCAGTACTTGCATTGTGTCCTCAAGCAGGCCACTGCCTAACATGGTTGCTGTCCTTCACCCCTATCAGAAACAAAGACCCCCTGATATCTGGGTGCGAAGCTTATATGCTGCTGCTGCTGCTGCTCCAAAGAAAACAGGAACTGTCCAAGAGGGATTCCAAAAGGTCCTCCATTTTGAGCAGGGCTGAGAAGCATGGATTTAATATTTATACAAGTGCCTTTTTTGTTTTGTTTTTGTTTTGAGCATTTATTTGGTCAGGTCCCCCATTTTTTCTTTACGTGTTCCCCTCCCTCTCAAAGTCCTGTCCCCTGGAGAGACTTAGGGAGCTGAGTATGTATAGCCTGGAAAAGAGAAGGTTAAGAGGGGATTGGATAGCTTTGTATAAGTGTTTGAAGAGGTGTCATACTAAGGATAGAGCAAGCTTGTTTTCTGCTGCTCCAGAGAATAGGACCTGGAGGATTGGATTCAAACTACAGGAAAAGAGATTCCACCTAAATGTTAGAAAGAACCTCTTGGTGGTAGGAACTGTTCAACAGTGGGAGATGCTACCTTGGAGAGTGGTAGAGTCATAGAATCATAGAGTTGGAAGAGACCTCAAGGGCCATCCAGTCCAACCCCCTGTCATGCAGGATTACACAATCAAAGCACCCCAACCAATGGCCATCCAGCCTCTGTTTCAAAATCTCCAAAGAAGAAGACTCCATTGCACTTCGGAAAGGAGTCCTTTAATTGTGTCTTCCTGCATAACAGGTGGTTCAACAGGATGCCCCTTATGGTCTTTTCCAACTCTGTGATCCTATGATTCTGTGGTTCTAGATTGCAGCAGTGGAAGCCAGCAGCACACAGGCCAGGAAACATTTCTTTTCAGATCAGAGAAGGAAAGCAGGACTATGAGTTCTGGGAATTCTAGTATGAGACCACTATTACTGCCATGGTGTCATCTATGGATTGCTGGGATTTGTAATGCATCTCCCTGAATCACACAGTACTAGAGCTCTCTGACAGAGAAATATCCAAAGCTACAAATCCCAGCATTCTGCAGTATGGAGCCATGACAGTTAAAGTGATATTGAAGGGCTATACTTGTGTAATGTGTATGCCACCCAGTTTTGACGTAAAGGGGTGCTAAAGTTGTACATAGGGTAGGACTGGGAATATGGGAGGGGAGCTTAAGTGACTGTGCATGCTACCCCACTTCTCATGTTCACTATGGGTGCATCAAAACTGTAGCAATAATGCAGTTTGACACCACTTTCAGATCTGTAGTCTAAGGAAATTATCGCATGGAGGAATGCTGCTACAATAAACACAGGATTGTAAAAACAAAACCGGATTTTACCACACACCCTGGCAGCCGGGCAAGTGCAACCTGTCTGCATCCTGGACCTCAGCAGCTATTATCCAGCTGATTTCAAAAAACTGGAGTCTGTCATTTTTGAAAAGCCACAAGATAAGCATGGCTGAGGTCTGGGATGCAGACAGTTTGCACTCACCCAGCCGCCAGAGCATGCGATAAAACCTGGGCTGATCTTTAAGTCCCATATCTATCGCAGCAGCATTTCTTCATGTGAGACTGCTGGGAAGGTAAAGGTTTGACTTGTCCTAACCTTCCAGCTAAGTTAATTGAATGTAAACTACTTTTGTACATTGAGCTCAGCTTGCAGTAACTGAAGTAAGCTGAGGACGAGGGCAGAAAGTGGGAGGAGAGTCTGGACTTTTTAAATCTCCTAATCTGCACTGCAGAAATAATGGAGGCTTACACCAGTTTAAGTGCCATGGCTCAATGCTATGAAATTCTGGGGTTTGTAGTTTTACAAGGTTTTTAGCTTTCTATGCTGGTGGCTCACAAAACTACAAATCCCAGGATTCTGTAGGATGCGTCCATGGCAGTTATAGTGGTCTCAAACTGCATTATTTCTACAGTGTAGATGCACACTCCAAATAACTAAAGGGAACTGAGGGGCTATGCAGATGGGCGGCTCCTGGCCACCCCTGCTAGCCGTGGATCAGGGCTGCGGCAACTGCACACCGCAGCCCCGATCCTCCCTTTTGCCACCCCTAAAAGAGTGGCAAAATGCCACTCCTTTCAGGGGTGGAAAAAGGCTGCCCTAAGAGCCAGTGTGTGGCTCTTTAGCACCCTTTCTGGAGCAGTACGTTAAACCACTGCACTGGAAGGGCATCTTGACGCCGCATGCCATGTGTAATGGTATGCAGTGCCAGATGGCATCAGCGTGGGGTTGGGGTGGCTGACGTGCAGCTGTCCCACCCCATCTCTGTCTCCAGGCCGGCCCTTTGGGCCGGTCTGCAAAGGCCCTGAAGGTTCTCATTTGCTCCCTATTGTTCCATTCACATTAAAGGGAGAGCCAGCTATGTGAAATTCTCATAAATTCTCATGAATGTTGCTTTTCACTCCGGTTTAGACAAACCACTTGTCAGGGATGATTCACAAATAAGAAATCAATCTAACGAATGGCTGTTGTTGCAATTGCTTAATCCAAAACACAGGCATGAGACCAGGAATGTCTCTGCCTTTCTCTAAAGCCACTGGCTTCCTCTAATTCTTTTAAAAAAGAAGTTTGTTTGACATTGCTGTCAAGAATTCCAGACACATAACCTTTCTACAGAATGCTATTGGCATAATGGATACATTTCAGTGCATTATCTTGATTGTCAGTTCATCTTGTTCATTTCTGGAACAGCCCAAGGAAGGCATCCTGCCAACATCTGAAAGCCCAAGAGGTAGCTTTAAATTTTAGCACAGTGTAGAGTGAAAAAAGAGTGTCACACCTACTATATGGAGCACAATAACTTCTCTAGTCACATAATTCACTGCCAAATTATTCATCCCAGCTACATCAATGATAATATACTGATAGAGAGGATTCTAATAAGATATGCAGCAGTCACCCCTATCCTAACAACATTTATTTGGGCAGCATGTGAGGGAGATCAATGTGCATAATGAGGTTCATATACAGAGTTTCTGTATGTGCACTGGAATCCTCATGGGTCTAGGAGCCCGTATTATTTTTGAATTCTATGCATCTGGACTAGAGCTTGGATGAGTCATTTTTGAACTCCAACTCCCAGCATCCTACAGCCAGTGTGGCCAACATCCATGAGTACACAATGAAGAGTTAATTCAGAGACCAGTTGAACATGTACACAGCATAAAGGGATGAGAGTGCAAACCAGATTAGTAAGGATGGACTAGTTTTATGGTGGTGCTGCAGTCTCTTCCACATGTTCTTTGAATGGGTGAGAGGTACCAGATGGCTGCTGAAAAACAAAAGAAAGAAAGAAAGAAAGAAAGAAAGAAAGAAAGAAAGAAAGAGGACAGGTTTTGACATAAAGTGACAAGCTGGGGAAAAATTCAGCTATCTAAATTTCTTAGAGACCCAGTGTGGGATGCTCAGGGGTCATCAGATGAGTAAGACCTCTTGGATCAAAATAAATTATCTCTGTTAACACATGAGAAAACAGAGGAGCAGGACAACTTTAGCCAGCCACATATTCATCACTGTTAAAACATTATTTTTATTTTTATTGTTAAGACATTTTAATTGATTTTCTTTGGGAGATGCCTTGGGTCCCATTCTGGGAGAAAGGTGGCATGCAAATAAAAACATAAATAAATAAAACTTATTCAATGCATTAACTACACAAACCCAACACTTGAATAAACCTTAGATAAATTCACTAAAGGCACCAGATCCTGCCTGATTCTGGAAGCTAAGCAGGGTCAACTCTGGTTAGTACTTGACTGACAACAAATACCAAGTGCTGAAGGCTATATTTCAGAAGAAGGAAGGCAAAACCACCTGAGAGTATTTCTTGTCTTAAAAACCCTATGAAATTCATGAGGGTCACCATTAGTTAACAAGTGACTTGAAGGCAAGTGTATGTGTGCATATAGACCCCTTTATTCATGCAATCATGCTTTTACAACATTCATGTTTACATATGAAAAGTCTAAGTGTGCTCCATGTATAGGAGCCTTTTTGTCCCCAAAGGCCACATGGATTGTGGAGGGAGAAAACAGCACATGCATACAAGCAAACACATATGGAGGGATGAAGGAATTTTAAATCCCCTCCCTGCCTGCTGAAATCATGCAATGTGGGCAGGGGTTCTTCCATTTCCTCATGATTTTTACTGGTATATTATTTGCACTACTAAGGATGGGAAAATAGTGATCTGAGGATACCACTTTTCCAGGCCGTTAGTAAAAATGGGTAGGTGTAATTGATGTTAAGGCATGGGTGGGAACATGGAATAGATATTGCTCTTGAGGGCCTCACAAAGCCCTTATGACCTGCACTGACCCCAGAGCACCCCAAGAATTGCCCCAAAACATTTCAATCATCCCCCCTTTGCAATTTTCAGCCAGAGAAACCTTAGGCTTCAAAATAGTTAAATATGTCTCTACGGTGGGATCCACCCTTTTGTTTCATTGTGTCATATTTCTGGTAACAGTCAGGTTTCAGCCTCTCTCACCCTGAAACAACAAGACTCTCTCCCTCCCCAATAATCCTAATAGTGGTGTCACTTCTGGTTGCCAAAATGGCAAACAAGATGGCATGGCTAGGACTGTCTAGTAAGCTTATCGCA
>JAIPUX010001880.1:109636193-109656540 GCA_020142125.1 Phrynosoma platyrhinos | reverse complement strand
CTGCTTTAACATTTGGAGGAAGGAAATATCAAAATTTATATGGAAGGGGGAAAAGCCCAGGATCAAATGGATCAGTCTGGTGGAGGTAAAGGAGAAAGGAGGATGTGACTTACCAGACTTGAAGTTATATTTATTATGGATGCTGTCTGGAATGGATTGAGGAGTGGATAAAATTGAGAAATGAAAGAATTTTAGGAATCAAAAGTAGCAATATGAGATTCAGATGGCATGTGTATCTATGGTACGATAAGGTAACAGTTAGCAAAGGATTTTATCAGAAAATCACTTCTAAAAGTCTGGATGAAAATAAAGAAGTTTTATAGAGGACTACCACTCTGGACTTCTCCATAGGAAGCCTTCCTCAACAGAAACAAGAAAGATAATAGAAGATGGATTAATTATGAGGAAATTACAATTAAAAAAGGGAAGGAAGAATGGATAATGAAATCTAAAGAACAATTAGAATTGGAAGGAATTGAAAATAATTTGTTTATTTACTTGCAATTAAAGGAAAGATTCAAATTAGATAGGAAATTAAAAGGATTTGAGGAACAAAACACACACCTGGATAAGATAATAATACATGATGAAGGACACCATATAACAAAATATTACAAGTTACTTTTGACAAGAAATCTGGAGCAAGAAACGATAAAGCAGGTAATGATAGACTGGTCAAAGGACATGAGGAACAAAATTGACTTAGAAAATTGGGAAAAAGCATGGATAACTACAAACAAGTTTACACTCTGCCAGGATTTAAAGGAGAATTACATCAAAATGATGCATCAATGGTATCTTTCACCAAATAGATTAAATATGATGTACAATACAGGAAACAAAAACTGTTGGAAATGTGGGAAAAGAAAAAGAACATTTTATCACATGTGGTGGAGCTGTTCTAGAGCAAGAAAATATTGGAGGAAAATTAGTGAGACAATAACTAAAATATTAAATATAAGAATACCTAAGTGCCCCAAATTATTCCTATTGAACATGATACATGAGCTGAATAATGAAATTGGAAAAAAAATGGATGTGTTCTACTATATATGGTCTCAACAGATAGAATAACTTACAAAGGATACTAAAGCCAGTTTGAAATGGGTCTAGATAATTGGTTTCATCCAAGACAGCTTGGAGTTAAATCGCCCTCTCGATTACCTTGCTCAAAAATGGTAGCAAAGAGACTGGTCTATAATTATTCATATCCAGGGGGTCCAGGGAAGTTTTTTTTTTTTTCAGAAGTGGCCTAACAGCCACTTCCTTCAAACAAGATGGAATATGACCCTCCCTGAGGGATGCATTGACGATATCTGTAAGGAACATCCTCAATATATCCCCCCGGATGGCCCACCATGATGGGCAAGGGTCAAGAGGGCAAGTCATTTTCCTCACTCTACCAAGGAGCTTGTCCATGTCATCTGTACTTATAGATTGAAACTGATCTAGAATTATTTCGTTAACAGAGTTGCTGGACTGGCATCTAAGCTGGCTCCTACCTGAGAGATTTTATCTGCAAAAAAGTTGTTAAACACATCACAGCAGGCCATTGTTGGGTTTTTTACTTATGTTTCTGTATGTTTTTAGTCTGTTCTGATTGTAATATTCTATAAGCCATCTTGAATCTCAGTTTTGGGGAGTGGATGGGATTTAAATTCATATAGTAATATTATTCTTTTGGTTCTCTTTTTCTCTTCTTTCCTTGCTTGTTTTCTGCCTTTCATTGTTTTGTTTGTATGTTTTCACATTTTATTGTATTGAAGTCTTTAATAAAATATTATATGATGATGATTGCCAGTATTCTATACCAGCTACTTAAATATATAGTATGACTCCCAGATCTGTGGAACCAGTACTCACAGTTTCACTTACCCACATCTGAAAAAATATGGTCTCTGTAGGCATCTGCAAGTCCTCCAGTACAACTCTGTGGTCAACCTTCAGCAGAAATATAAGGTTTGCTGTTATCTGCAATTTTTATCATCTGCATTAAGTCTGGGAATGTATTCCCCATGGATATGGGGGTCATGCTGTACTTCCCTAAGTAACTTTTCCTGACCTAACCCCCTCCCCCATCCTGATGGAAACATCATTCACCCTTGTTGCAGTCCCTGGCAGAATAAGCCTCCTTCTCCATGCAAGATTGTGTCACAATCAAGACCAACTCAGCTGGACGTTACTGGGAAAAGATTATTTGTGCTTTGCCACCTCTGATTCTGCAGTAGCTTTCCCTCCCTGCATTCCCCCAGAAAATGAGATTCCTGTGCATACAAGCATACTCACATCAAGTGAAAGGTGCATGAAAGACTGTGGGAAGAAAGGAAATCTTTAAAGGAAGCTTTATTCTAAGTACGCAATCTACATGGTGAAAAGGTGTCACAACGTGAAGGCTCATTCCTTCAGGCATTACTTTAAGTTACAAAGTTACAACGGCCTAGGTCATATCCAGCTAAGGTTTAAAAGAAACATACTCCTGAATGAGTCTAACTAGACATTCCCTCATTCTGCTCATGATACCAATGTCCTGGATGTTGGATTTCTATGGGAAAGGCTGTTAGTCTAGACCAGGGGTAGGCAACCTTTCCCCTTTAAGGGCCGAGGGACTTCAGCTCCCAGAAGCCTCAGCCATGTTGGCCGATAGTCCCATGTTGACCAATAGCTCCTGAGATTCTGGGAGCTGAAGTCCCTTGGCCCTTAAAGAGGAAAGGTTGCCTACCCCTGGTCTAGACCTGTGAGGTCTAGCCTATGACCAAACTTCACCTAAGGTGTGGAAGGCACCATAGGCATTATAGTTCCAGGTCATCTTCATTGGGTAGTTGTCCTTCATGATCTTCGTGACTCCTCCATTATGCTGACCCCCTCAATAAATGTAACTTGAACCAACACATCTTTAACCATCCATTTACCTGGTAGGGAGACAATACCCTTCAGCTGTGTTGCCTAATTAATGGGAGAGCCCATTATCACAACATGACGTACAGGGATATGCATGAAAGTTGTCTCACTTCAATTTAGTGATTACAGCATGTCCATTTGTACTGTCTTAAGTTGTCTCTGCTCACTTAAACTCTCTACTCCAATGTCCTGTTTTTAAAAGCACAATAAAAAATAGATGCACTGGCAAGGTATTTGGGTGTGCCAACCAATAGGAATACTTGGAATCTATCTTAAGCAGAGTGCAGCCAGGTTAGTACAGTATGAGCTCATGGTAGAAACTGAAGTAATAACTCTGGTTGCTTTTGGAAGGCAATAAAGAAAACATTGATTGTTTCAGGTAATCCATCATGGGATAGGAAATGAGATAGACAAAGGAAGTTGACAAGTATTTGGTTACAAAAGCCCATAAAAGCTGACTTGGTTTTACTCTGAGGACTCAATCTGGTGGGCAGAGAGGCAATGGATGAATACTTCTAATAAATAAAATACATGTTATGGCAATCAATTCCTCCTTTACTGATTTTCAGGTCACTTCTAGGATCAATATAAAGTGCTGCATTTTTTAAAAAAAATATATGAATAAACAGAGTAACATAGAACATATTGTAACATAGAACAGTCATCTTCACTTTCCTTTTACATGCACAACATTTCTGAAATCATTATAACAGTGAACATATTATAATAGGCATTTAAACAGACAGAAGAAATCCCCCCAAAAAGGACAAACATAGGAAAATAATACAGTTGTCCCTCCCTGTTCATGGACTTTGGACCTTATCACACGGGGCCTAAAGCAGAAAGAACCCCATGGCATCCCCGTCCCATTGCGGTTCCTTTTCAATCCAGAACTATACCGGTATACAGAAAGCAGCATCATTCCGGTATCATTCTGGTCGCGGCAAAATGTAATTCCCAAATAAACCGGCATTCAAAAGAACGGGGATGATGCCGGATGATGCCGCAATGGGACGGGGATGGGACGGGGATGGGACGGGGATGGGTGCGACGTCATGTGAACACACGGGGAAAGGAACCGCAATGGGACGGGGATGGGACGGGGATGGGCGGAGTTTCTCTGTGATGTCGTGTGAACACAGGGGAAAAGGAAGCTCAATGGGACGGGGATGCGACGGGGATGGGACTGCTTTAGACCCCGTGTGATAAGGTCCTTTGAGTCTGTGGTCTCACTCTTTGCGGGAGGGACAAGCGGCTGTAGACAAAATGGTGGTGCACACCCCTACATGCGCCATTATTTTCAATGCGACTCAAATATTTTCAAACCACCATTTTCACATGGGGGAATCCAGAATGGATCCCCCACAAATTGGGAGAGGAACTGTAAGAAGAAGAAAAAGACCAAAAAAGAAAAAAAGGGGGGTATGGAGTTTCCTATGAATCTAAAACAGTGCCATTTACCTATGCTTGATTAGAAAAGCATATCATGATCATAATATGAAAATGACTAGAAAATTGTTGTTTTTGTATACCTTCAAGTCATTTCAACTTATGTCATTTCAAGTCATTTCAACTTCAATGTCAAACTGAGAAGAACCTATCAGTGTTTTCCTGACAAGATTTGTTCAGAGAGGACTTGTCTTTGCCTCCCTCTGAGAATAAAAGAATATGATTAGCCCTAGATCATCCATTGGGTTTCCATGGCTGAATGGGGCTTCAAATCATGCTTTCCAGAACTGTAATCATACATTCAAACCACTACACCAAGTTGGCTCTCTTATATAATTTTTTTAAAAATTTATATACATTTCAAGTATAGAAAATGTGACCAGATCCATAAGAAACAATCTTCTTTTATTTCATCACCTGTCAAATCAGCCGAGAAAGTTAGCACTGACCATCATACTTTGGTTTTGACTTGAAAGGCTTTACTAGTCTTAAGATCATAATATCTGAGAGATACCTTCTTGCATATATGCAAATCCATGCCATTTAGGGCCTTTGCAGACTGCTAGAAATAGGACAAATTGAGTCCACTTTAACTGCCCTGGCTCAGTGCTAGGGAATCATGGGAAACTATTTTTTTCTGAGACATTGAGCCTTCTCTATCAGAGAGCTCTGGTGCCACAATAGACTACAGTTCCCATGATTTGCTGGCACTGAGTCAGGGCAGTTAAAGTAGACTCAATTTGCACTATTTCTGGCAGTCTGCAAAGGCCCTCAGTCATTTATCCTATGAGTTCTATCAATCAGAAATCTGGAGAATGGCCATGAAAAGCAGAATTTTCACTAGTTTTAGAATGTTCTTCCTTCTTTCCTAAGGAACCCTACTTGGTACCTGCATTACTGTTTTTCAGCTCTAGCCAAAACATTTATATTTTCCCAGGCATTTTAAAAGATTTGCATTTTATCCTCCATAGTTTAGTTTCAACATCTATCTTTGTTTTTCTGATTGGTTATTTCTAGTTTTTGCAATCTATGGTTATGGTATGTTGGAGTTGTGTCTCTTCAATTTCCACTTTTTTTAATCGATTGTGGATTTTACAGCATTTTATTGTGTTATAGGCTGAAAATGAAAGTTATGATCTGCACTGCAGAAATAATACAGTTTGACACCACTTTAACTGCCATGACTCAATGGTATTGAGTTCTGAAATTTACAGTTTGTTGTGGCACCAGAGCTCTCTTATAGAGAAGGCTAAATATCTCTATAGCATTGAATGTTGGCAGCTAAAGCAATATCAGATTACATTATTTCTTCAGTTTAAAGCAGAACAAAGAGAGCTATTGACTGTATGGTATACAAGAAATTTAATAAATAATATATAAAATAAACACAGAGTGCCAGAGTTTGCCATTTTTTCTAAGAATCTAGTTGAAAAAGAAATCTCTCTGTAATTGTTTTTGGTACCTGTTTAGCATCAAACAAACCTCAGAGACTCTTTCACACTTCCTCACTATTAATAAGTTTTTCACTTTAATCAAAAATAGATAGTGGAACCAGCTTGTCAATTGAAATTAGTGAGAAACCAGATTCTCTCAATCAAGGCTTTGTTGAAACATAAATTTCCATGTTGTGGCCGCCAAGTTGGGACAGATAGATTCCTTGAACAGATGTAGCCAATTAACAGAATCCCTTGTTGGGGTGCCGAAATAACTGGTATGTATGACCCCCTTCTGTAATCATGGACCAAGATGCTAACATGGCATTTGGCAGTATGGTTTGTAGCTTTGGAGGCAGTGGGGAACAGAGGGAGAAAAGTAAAGCCCATGGATTGGTTAGGATGAATTTTTCTTTTCATTTCATTTGACACAGTTATAGTCTGAGGAGGGGATATGATAGACTTTACAGTATTTTATTCTTATATTCTGAAAAAGAAATGTCTAGTCTGCATTGCAGAAATAATACAGTTTGACATCACTTTAACTGCCATAGCAAAATGCTATGGAATTATACTCAGTGGTTGAGCACATGCTTGATATGCAGAAAGTCCCACATGTAATCCATGCTATTATACTTTTGGGGGGGTTCTAAAGACTCCAATGTAATTGAATATTGTAAACACAGTCACAATGTTAACCCCTATATATAGGAGTATCATCTGGGGTTTGGTTCCAGGATCCTCCAAAATCCATGGATGCTCAAGTCCAATTACATGCAATAGCATAGTAAAATGGTGTCCCTTATATAAAATGGCAAAATCAAAATTTGCTTTTTGGAATTTATATATTTTTTAATATTTTCAAACTATGGATGATGGAATCCATGGATAAAGAATCTCTGGATATGGTGGGCTAACACACACACAACCTAAATTGTGATTGCATTCACAATATTAATACACACACACACACACACACTTTAACCCCATGAAAATTGAAGAGGAGACATGTGGAGGCTCACATGGAAACCCTCCATATGTAGAAGAAGCTCTGATATTCAAATTCATCACATTTCACACAAGCAAGAGGCATGGTTAACACACTTCTGGTTCATTCTCTTTCTGAATGCCTGAAAATGTATACAATGATCCTAAATATTATGATCCTAAGTCCTTTTAAATAGCAGTTTTAAATAGGTAATAGTCATTTAATCAAATCTGAAACATAGTAGAAAATCTAATTTAAAGAAACATAAAGTGAACTGAATAGGCCCAGGTATAGTCCCAGCCTCTGAAGAGATGATACAAATCCTAAAACCTCCTCCTGTCTTCTACTCACAATGGAAAATATTCCATTCTATTCATCCTACAATGTCTGGAAGACTTCTGGCCTTGCTTCTTAAAGTGGTTGTTCACAACTTGTAGTGAGAAAAAGCTGACAGGAAAAGAATCAACATATTTGAAAATGGTTCTACCTAGCTCATAAAAACCACAAAAGCATTCCTAATGTGCAACCTGTCTCAAGAGTCCCAAAAGATAGCCAATGAACTTCTAGCTTAAGGTAAAATTAACTCATTAAAATTGGGTCTTGTGTCATTAAAATCTTACTTTAACTATTCTGTTATACAGTCAAAAGTTCACAAAACATAAAGCATTTAATTCGGTTCTTAATTGCTGAGTAAAGTTCTTCTGTTATCATATGAAGAAAAAGCTCTGCCATTTCAATCCTTTTTGCAACTAACCATGACACAATGAATTAATATGTTTCAATCACTAAAAAAAATGGTTCTAGAAGAGAATTCTATAGATACAATAGATTACCAATAAGACAAATAAATGGATCCAAGAGCAAGCCTGAAATTTCCCTGGAAGCTAAAATGACTACACTGAGGCTATGGTACTTTTGGATATATCACGAGAAGACATAACATTAGAAAATATGATAACATTTTACCAGTTTGAAGGCAGGAGGAAAAGAGGAAGACCCCATTGAAAGTAGGGTGATCAGAGATTCTTATTTTCCCAGACATGTTCTACATTTCAAGCTTATGAGGGATATCGTAAAGTAATAATTATCACCCAGAAGTTATCATGGTATATTGATGAAATTTTATCAGTGTCATCATTGGTCAATAAGTGCATGATGTTGAGAAAATCAGCTCATTGTGTCCTTTATTTGTGTTACAGGTTGTGCCAGAAGTGTCTAAAGTGTAAGATGGAGAAGTACAAGGGGGTATCATAAAATAATAATTATCACCCAGAAGTTATTATGGTATATTGGTGAAATTTTGTCAGTGTCACATCACCACATGACTTTTTCTTTTCTCTTGTATAGAGTTTTAACTGTTGTAAGCCGCCCTGACTGTTTGACAGAGGGGCGGGGTATAAATAAAATTTATTATTATTATTTATTAAAAAATCTGTTGTGGGTTCACCGATTTGACAACAAAGATGATGTCATTCATAAAGTAAAAGAGTGGTTTAAGGCGCAATCTACAGACTTCTACAATAACAGTATTTGGAGGGTCCAGAAACGCTGGGAAAAGTGTGTAAATCTGGATGGTGACTATGCAGAGATAAGTTAACTACAAATCAAAACAAACTTTCTGCCAAATTTTTAAAAAGGTGATAATTAAAACTTTACAATACCCCCTCATATGTATGGATGTCTGGGAGGAATGCCAAAATGGTCTCTGTTTTGGCCATAAAACCTGTCCTCATGTCACCCGGTGCCTCAGGAAGCAAACAAGGGGTAACTCAACAGATGCATTACTGTTGCCACTGTTGAAAAGGTTTTTTTAGTTTTTGGCAAGCAATAAACATGACCAAAATGCTTAGCCTGCAACAATATGCGCTAATGACTACCAAAAAATTGTTGCCTACATCAGAGAGTCAAAGGAAAGATGGAGGAATCAGCAAGGTTTCAAGCTGTGGAGACAGTAACTTGAGCACAGTGTATTGGGAGAAGACTGCCACTCACCATGTGGCAGTTTTGTTTATGTATGTGTGTGTGTGTTTTCTGATGGAGGTGTGGAAAGGAAAGAAGGATCTGGGTTGTTGAAGCAGCTCAGCAACACCAAGGAAAAGGGGTGCAAAAGTATGCTTTTTGGGTTGAGGAAGAAGCAGTAGAGATGAGAAAGCAAAACAGGGGAAACGACAAATGAAAGTAATAATTTAAATGTAAATTTAGACAAGGGCTTGCGGCTAGTAAAGGACAATTTCCAGCATTTGTTTTGCTCAGAACTCTGTATGTACATTGTAGGCCAACAAAGCATTTTAACAAAGATAGGTTCATCAGAAAAATATGATTGAGTACATAATAAAATACAGTATGTTTAATATAGCTGTAAATAAACCATATGAGATGAATTTATATTTATATTAGTTTTTTTAGCTTTTATATGATAATGTTCTACATTTTTTCTTGAATGTCCTATGCATTGTGATGACTTGTCCTCCTCTGCTGTTATGCTAAGTCTGCAGGACTTGAGCAGGGCTGTTGGTAAAAGGGTGACTTGGATCTAAAACATACTGCAGAAATAATTCAGTTTGAGATCGCTTGAACTTCCCTGGCTCAGTGCTAGGGAATCCTGGGAATTGTTGTTTGTTTTGGCACCAGGGTTCTCTGGCAGAGTAGGCTAAATGTCTCAAAAAACTACAGTTCCCAGAATTCTCTAGCATTGAGCCTGGGCAGTTAAAGCAGTCTTGTACTGGATTATTTCTGCAATATGTTTTGGACCCTGGAGATCTCACATTCATAAGGTCACCATAAGTTAAAGCCACCCTTTTGGCAATTAACAACAACAAGAAAAAGAAACACAAGTTGTCCTGTAATCTGACTGATGCTTCATGTTAATAGTGGGGGGAAACTCCCTTGCGAGATGATGGACTTCATTTGACTTTTAAGCAGCAGCCAGAGAGGGATGCTGCAGCCCAGCTGCCAGAAGTCTTTCAACTGGAGGAAAAATCCTAGCCCCCTCATGTGTAGAAAGTATATGATCTCCCCCTGAGCTGTGGTGTAATTCTTCTATGTAGCTGCAGTAGAAAGTTACAGGACCTTTGCAGACTGCCAGAAATAGTGCAAATTGAGTCCACTTTATATGAAGTCGTAGGCTTTCATGGCCGGCATCCATAGTTTTTTTGTGGGTTTTTTCGGGCTGTGTGGCCATGTTCTAGAAGAACACGTCAGAAAGAAACTCTTCTAGAACATGGCCACACAGCCCGAAAAAAACCCACAAAAAAAACTATGAGTCCACTTTAACTGCCCTGACTTAGTGCTAAGGAATCATGGGAACCATAGTTTATTGTGGCACCAGAGCTCTCTGACAGAGAAGGCTCAATGTCTCAGAAAAAAATACAGTTCCCATGATTCCCTAGCACTGAGCCAGGGCAGTTAAAGTGGATTCAATTTGCACTATTTCTAGCAGTCTGCAAAGGCCCGTAGTGCTTCTACACCCATTTATTGCATTTTTCAGTTTCTCTGAAAGAAAAAAAAAGTGTCTGTTAAACTAGTTAGAGTCTGTGATATCTTCACTCTCTGTGTCTGTGGCAATTTACTTACAAAGAACAACAGATTTTCAGTTCCCCATATGGCGACAACTGGTTTTTTGGACAGCACTACTACTGCATCTACAGGGCATCCCCTTCCAAAATGGGAATGTCTAAGTTTGATTATATCCTGATTGCATAATTACTGGGATAATAAGGTCTGTGCAGTGCAAAGTGCTTGCTTCCATGGCATTTTCATATGAGCAACATAATGGGCACCAGCTTGGATACCAGTGAGGGAGCCAAAGAGACTTTGTGGTCCCAGAGCCAGCTCTCATTTTGTCAAATCTAGTTCAGCTGTTTCAGCATATTGACAGTTGACATACTGGCTACTCCCCAATGGCTCTGTACACACAGTACTAGGAAACAAAGTGAGTTCCCATGCCCAAATTGAGGTGAGCCTTGGTGACAGATTGGGCTGTCTCTGATTTGGGAACCACAGAGACAAGTTGTTGCCAGCTTCTCCAGCTAAGGCAAGGGCTGGCTGCTTTTGGATTATTCACACATCACTTGCACAAACACAATGCTGCCTGCTGCCCTTGCATTTTTGTAAGGTAGAAAGACATCTTTAGCTTCTGGAAAAGGTTTGTCATAAAGGGTAGGGCACTGTGTCTGCCTTGTAGTAATGCCTCCGCTTTCAATAAGTGCTTATTCTTCATATTTCCCAGGATACTTTAAACTCCATCACTGAACCTAACAGTCCTTGTGGGGATAGGAATGCCCTGAATTTCCTTTACATGCCAAGCATATGATGTTGATGATATTGTCAGAGGAAAGTGATTTCTATTCTCCAGTACAGAACTCTTGACCTTTCCACTATTTAGCAAGCCAGTCCCTAAAGCCTTACTACAAGAAGACAACATCAGATCCTTGTGTCATTTGCAAGATTTGGCCATAGATAGGGAGTCAGTGTTTTGAGAGCTTATTCATGAGATGATGGGGATTCTTGTAAGTAGAAATGATGTGGTAGAACCAAGGGTAAATGGTGGATCTAGTACTGCAGAAATGACAAAACCACTGTGAATTTTACCTCTGTTCCTCTTGCAGCTGATCTAATTTGAACGGGAACTCTACTGGTGCCAAACTAGAGCCTGCTGAACTCAGAGAAGCTGTGTGAAGAATGGACTCACCCTCTATGTGGCACTAGATCTGCCCACCATCCCAACTATAAACTGTAGTATCCTGGGTTTGAATACTGATCCCGACCCACAGCCCTGTCTGCACAGGTCAAATAAGACATCCTCCCCCTGTTCTCTCATTGGGGAGTCCAGAAGATGTATGGCTCAAATCCCAGTTCCAGTGCAAACAGTCTGGATGATGTCTGGTCAGTTCAATACCAAACCAAGGGTATATCCCTCTTATAATGGAATAAAATAACTCACTGTTTGCTCCTGATCTTCCTGGAAGATCCAGAACCCTCCATTGCAATGTTGAGGGACTGTTTACAACATATCTCACTGTGTTACCTGTTACCACCACTACTGTTATACCTTGTTCATCCTGAGGTCTGAATGACATGGCCAGCCATGTGGCTGAGGCTAAGCACCTCATTCTGACCTCAGAGTGAGCAATGCAATATTGGTGGCACCAAGCAACACAGAAGAATTTGTGTGCAGTCACCCATTGTCACAAGTAATGGGGGCAGGGCTCCAAGCTTTGGCCAGTGCAGACACCACTTCAGTTGTCCAGCCAAGTTTTATATAGTGGATTCATATCAAATCCAATAGAATTATGCTCAAGGAGACTCTTGTTTCTCTACTTTGAGTTCCTGGAATTTATGTAACAGAAATGAGACTTGCATTCAGGCTAGCTGAATTCCTAATAATCACACACCCAAGAATCACACAGTTCTGGGGGTCATAAAGCACCCCATTCTGACCTCAGCAACAGCAATGGGCAGGCTCTCACAAGTGCTGCTTGGCCAGCAAGGCTGCAACATCAGCATCAAGAGGGATGGGTCAATGGGGCCAATATAGTGTTGGCCTGGCTGGCTCATGTACATGACAATGCTGCATTACATGGGGTTTGGCCTGGTGTGTATGATCATCATCGTGCTTAGTCTAGGACCAATCTGGGGCATAATGTTCCAGAGTGGCCCCAGATTAAATGGCCAGTGTAGATTCGTATACAATTTCTCTCTCATCTTCTTACTTTTCCCCTTTGTTCCTGGTTTATTTCAAATGCTGCAAACTGAGTTGAATATGCAAAGGTAGTTTGCACATCATTAACACAGCAAACCCCTCTGAACATAATCTTTCCAAAAAAAATCCTGCAATAGGTTCACCTTATGGTCACAACAAGTTAGAAATGACTTGAAGGGACCCAAAAACAACTCAGCTGGTAGTATCTTACCCTTCCCTGTAGACTTAGGCAAACTGTTGTAGCCTCTCCTACCTTCTCTGTTCTCCCTCATTAATAACTTCCATCATCTTAACCACACTCTGATGTTGCTTGACCACATATGTCCTGGTTTTCAACAGTAAAATGTTGGCAGGTATCCTGTACAGAGGTTGGAAAAGTTTATGAAAAGGAAGGAGGGGAGAAGGAGGGACAGAAGGAAAGAAAGTTTGGAGTTACATTTTGGAGAAATGAGTCAAAATGGAGAAGAATCTAGGCCAGGGACCCAGAATGAAAAAATACTAAATGTGAAGTTTTATTACTGGATTGTGTAATTGTCTCTCTCTAGAGAGGCACAATAAATCCTGCAGCTTTGAGTCATGATGTACAGCTGGCATGGTCAGGGCACTTGAAAATAAATGTTTGGGTTTTTTAAAAATAAAATAAAATAAAATAAAATAAAATAAAATAAAATAAAATAAGGACATTATGCACAAAAAAGGCCATTTCCATCTCTGGTTTTATTGGTGATTATCAATGCCAATTTCTGCTAATCGGCAACACAACAGCAGACAGATGGAACATCTATAAGCAACTTAAATTGTGACATATCAGTTGAACTGCCACAGTTTTGCAAATTGTGTCACAGAAGAAGAATTCCCTGGAAGAAATTCATATCTTCTTCACTCATCAGATAACATTTCTCGTGTTTCCACTGCAAACAGGAATTGTTATTAAAAACGTTTAAAGTTTGTGGGAAGTTTTTTCTAATAGAAAGTCTATAATCCAACAGTTTTTAGTGGGCATTGTGAGGTAGCATAGTAATATTGCAAATGAATGAACAAATGAACATGGGTATAAAATGAAGGGGAACACAATACCTGGTAAAGTAAGGTACTAGGACAAAAAAAAGTCCATTGCTCTTGAAGAAGATCCTACTTTTGGAGTAGATTCTACTTTGCTAGGAGCTAAAACATTCAACCATATTTTCCTAACAGACAAAATTATATCAGACACATGAATGCATGAACAATCTTCTTACAGACACAAAACCTTCACCTATGACTTCACATTTTATCTACACAAATGGATCCACATGTGGAACACTCAGATTCCACTGAAGTCAGTGGAGAAGGCCACATCTGCAGAAATTCTTTGTTTGGATCAACTGGATGTGTGAGTTTACATGTAGGTCCAGTTCTGTTTTCAGTTATTTAAAAAAAATGTTCCATGGCATACAGAACCAATGCAATAAAGAGCTGAAGCCACCATTATCTATATGAAAGAACTAACATTTGTTGTTGTTTTTTTAATTGATGAATGAGAAGATCACAAATCTCTGCTTCTTGAATTTCCTCTGGGAGCCAAGCTTTATGGGCTACATCCACATGGCAGGAATAATCCTGTTTGATACTTTAACTGCCATGGCTCAATGCTATGGAATTCTGTGATCTAGGTTTCTCACCCAACCAAGGGTTTTCTCTTTCTTTTTCACTCACTGCTCCATACTCTTGGAATTACCTCCCTGAACATTTTTGGACTGCACCTTCCCTTGTTATTTTTAAACCACAATTTAAAATTTTCTCCTTTTCAAAAGCTTTTGGAATTTTAGTTTAATGTTGTTTTATCATCTTGCATATTTTGATTATATGTATTTATCAGCTCACTTTATGTTATATTGTATTTTTATAGTCTTTATCTGGATAATTTGTTTGACAATTGTATTGTATAGTTTTATATTTGTATTGTTCCTCCTTCCCTCTATGTATGCATGTTTTTGTGCATATGCACGTATATTTTAGATTGCATGCCTTTGGCAGGATCCACTGTTCTTGATTTACTTGTAAATCTGTGAACATCAATAGTGAGATACACACATACACACACACATATGACAAATAATAATCATGATGATGATTATGATGATGATGATTTCTCTTTTCTATGAGCAGATTCATAATACTGAAAGCTTCCCAAAAGTCCTGATCTCATTTTTATATATATATATATATATATAGAGAGAGAGAGAGAGAGAGAGAGAGAGAGAGGCAGTATATAACTCCACAGCAAACTGGAGGGCATTTTGACCCACATTAAGGGCCATTTATCCCAGGATCAGGCCAGATCCACCAGATCTGTGTCTGATCTGCCAGGATCGAGTATAATCCTGGCCCTGGGGTTTTGGCCTGCATCGTTCAAAGATGTGAGGCCAGGAGGAGCACAGGCTGTTTGGCCCATGCAGACAGCCCTTGAGATAAGTACTTTTCATTCTTAACAGCATAATCCAACCATTATTTTAAGAATGTCAAACTCCCATTTATTTTAAGAGGACAGGAGTAAGCATGTGCTTTACTCTCCCACTGGAATCAATAGGAATTGAAATGTGCTTAACTTTGTTTCCATCAAGCCCTAGTGTTTTGTATTATTATTTAATCACATTCAAAGCTCATGACCTTGCATTCTACTGTCTCCCATTAAGCTGTTCAAGAAACTGAAGAAGGCACTCAAAATATCCTTCAAAGTTGTGTTGATGTTTTTATCATTTCTAGCCAGTATATAATATGTTAACTTCTTCCTGTGCATAAAGTCTTCTGCTTTCATGAGTCAATATATTTGTCCTGGAATCTGTTTACTTTTCCACTTCCTTGGTAAATGATAATTTAGCAGCTGATACTGAGTTCCAAACCAAAATCTTGATGCTCATTATTTATGAAATCCTTACAAAGTCCCAGCAAAATCTCCTCTAGACTGAAGAGATTCTGTAGCCAATAAGCCTCCTGGTACATTTCCAATTCCTTTCTTCCAGCATGTTTTCATTTGCTTACCCATCCAAATTATACACTTTAAACTCCTCTTATAGTCTGTAGGGAGAGAGAAACAAGCATGTGCTATGCGTAAACCACTACTGTAATAAATGAAGCTTAAAAGAAGGGATCAGGGCATGGAGCCATTACTTTATTTTGGACAGCAACTACAAGAATCCCACAGTTAACAGGACCACTGCAAGATTCTGGCAGTTATAGTACAAAAATATAACTTTTCCAAGCTCTAATAAAGATGAATTAGTCTTCTTCTTCTTCTTCTTCTTCTTGCTTCCCCATATGATTTTTTAAAAAAACTATTATGCTTTTTCTCACATTTGATTTCTTTAAAAAAAGAAAAGAAAACCACTTTCAAATTCTTGCCATCCTGATCATGAAGGAATTTGGGCAAATTCAGGTGTTGGGGCTTTTCTCAGGCCCTCTGAATTGTTATGTTGTTGTTGTTGTAGACCTTCAAGTCATTTCCAATTTATGGCGACCCTAAGACAAAATTATCATGGAATTTTCTGGGAAAGATTTAATGTTGCCTTCTTCTGAGACTATGTAACTTCCCCAAGGTAACCCAGTAGGTTTCCATGGCTGAGAAAGGATTTGAACCCTAGTGTCCTGCACTCCTAGTCCAAAACTCAAATCACTAGACTCTCTGGATATATACATAAACTTAAAAATATAATGTGCAGAGGCTCATTTTTGCTAGATAGTGCTGATTATGTGTTCCAGGCTAGATAGTACCTGTTCTGTGTTCTAGCAGGTCTATAATACTTGTTTTTGTTGTTAGTTGCCCTTGAGTTGATGTGATGTCAACTCATGGCAAACCAGTGGATGAGACATCTCCAGCCCCTATCCTCCACTGCTCTACTTAGGTCTTGTTGTTTCAGATTCCCTAACTGAGTTTATCCATTTGGCCTGCAGTCTTTCTCTCTTTCTACCACCTTCAACCTTTCCTAGCATTATTGTCTTTTCTATAATATAATACTTGACACTTATAGTAACCCCAAAGAGGTCACAGATTAACATAGCAGAAATATCACATATAAATATACAACTTTCTTCATCAGTTAATAACTTATCTGTGTCCCTTCACTATATAATCTAATTTCACCACCTTTCATCTTTGTCTTTGCCAAATATTCTTCAAATATTTTAGATTATTATTCCTATCAGTTGACAAGAGCCCATCTGGCACCTTGAATGGTGGACAACTGTTCCAGGATGTGGAGCCATTCATTCTTAAGGACAAGGTTCTGAGCTGTGGCTCTGATAACTAAAATGAGGAGCACCCATCTACATTGCTGTGAAGGTCCTAGTTTATACACTAGGAGACCAATGTCTGATAACGTTGAACCATGCTGTGTCTCCCTATAAAGTAACTGCACCATATTATCAGGTCTAGTCCCTACCAGATAAACTAATTTTTAATATATATTTGGAATGGAACCTGTATTCATCTTCTGCCTGGGGTTGGCTCAAGACATTTTGCTGCTTCAGCCAATGCATATGATAACACAGAGACACATCCCAATTTCACAGGGGTTACCATACTTATTGCTTGTTGCTTATTTCATTCTTGCCTGCACAAATGAATGATTTCAAAAGTATTATTCCTGCTAGGTAAAATTACAAGTGTTTTTATATGATTTTAGTTATTTTTTATAGATCAGCCCCCCCTTTTAAAAAAATGCATAAGTCTTCAAAGCTTAAAAAAAGTTGGAAAGAAGTCAAGAATTATAAATAAATCTTGCAGTGGTTGACTATGGGGGGATGCAGACGGGCAGCCCTGGGCTGCCCTGGGAAACAGAAGATCAGGGCTGAGGCTGCCGGATGCGTTGGCCCCAATCTTCCCTTTTGCCGGCATGGAAAAGATAATTAAAGATCAGGAAGGAATAAAAAGACACTGGATGCAATACACAAAAGAGCTATATAAAAGAGATGACAAAATGAAGGACACATGGGATGAAGACCCTTATGAAGATGAACCCCACATTCTAAAAAGTGAGGTGGAAGGTTCAATAAGAGAAATGGCAAAAAAACAAATCACCAGGAACAGACAATATTCCAATCGAACTACTGGAATCCATGTTGACAGAGTCAACTCTAGTACTAACCAACATATCTCAACAGATATGGAAAATAAAACGATGGCCAACAGACTGGAAATAATCAATATACATCCCCATCCACAAAAAAAGGAGACACAAAGGACTGCAGCAACTATAGGCCCTTAGCACTAATCTCCTATGAAAGCAAAATTATGCTCAAAATTCTACAATATAGACTCCAACCATACATGGAGAGACAAATCCCAGAGGTCCAAGCAGGGTTCAGGAAAGGAAGAGGCACTAACGACCACATTGCAAATACACAATGACTAATGGAGTGCTCTAGGAATTTCAAAAGAAAACCAGCATGTGCTTTATAGACTATAGAAAAGCCTTTGAGTGCATAGATCATGAAAGGCTACGGAATGCCCTTAAAGACATGGGAGTGCCAACACATCTGATAGTTCTGATGAGGAAGCTGTACTCAGGACAAGAGGCTACTGTCAGAACAGAACACAGAGAAATAGAATGTTTCCCAGTTGGCAGAGGGGTCACCCTACCTGTTCAACTTATATGCAGAACATATTTTAAGAAAAGTAGGCTTGGACACAGAAGAAGGAGGAGTGAAAATAGGAGGAAGGAATATCAACAATCTAAGATATGCAGGTGATGCCATAATACTAGCAGAAAACCTCCCAGACCTGGGACAACTACTAAGGAGCTTATCACACTCTTAAAAAGGCCTTACCTTTTCCAGGTTGAATCTTCACCCAGGATACACTTGGACATTATCGCACGGGCAGCTCCTTAAATTGATCCTGAATCCGCCACCTGAATCCAGACTGGGTGAACTGTAGGTTGAAGCCACATTCAGCTGGCAGATTTTCAAAGTCACCAGGTCGCCCTCACCAGGCCACCCCCACCAAGCCTGCCTACTTGGCTGCCTGCCTGCCCATCCACCAGCACAGGGAAGGAAGTGGGCAGTGGTGGCGGCCTTCCACCACCACTTCCAGCCCCCAAGACCATGAGGCCATCCCTGGGTGACCCCAGCCACGTCTACCTGCCTGCTTGGTCACCCGCCCATGCTGCCTCAGCTGGTGGGCTGGGCCTCCACCTCTCTCTGGGCCTCATCAATGGGTGGTGCCTCTTCTTCCCTTTCCTCCCACCAATCAGGGCACATTTTGTCAATATCCAGTCTGACTGGAGATTGTGCCCTGGAACAAAGGAAATGGATCCAGGATTGGAAGGTCTAAAATACCCAGCTATTTTTTTCATAGGACAAGGGAAAGCACAGCATAGGTAGACGGGGGGATTTGACCTTTCTCTTTACAGATTCTCCTATCATCATCACACCATCATCATGTAAATGGCGTTGAGGTTGTTGTTTTTTGCTTAGAGGGAGAGAAACAGAGACTTGCCTCCATAATAAGGTAGCATCGAGGAGCTCTCTGTAGAGTAAAAACCGTTGATTGAGCTCACTGACAGAACCTGGTGAAAAGACCAAGAGCACAGGGGCCCTTTATGTGGGTCTTTACCAGGGGACTTTTTGAGGGAGACAGTCCTCTTCCAGTGCTTAATCAGATTTCTCAATATGGAAACTGAGGGAGTTGCTGCAGTCACCTGCAACACTTGTGGGATATTTGTCTTCTTGCCAAGAGATGTAGGGAACTTCATCTACACCAAGTGCCAGTTTGTAGCCCTCTTGGAAGAGAAAGTCAAGCAGCTGGAGGCCCAGGTAGCTATGCTTCAGCATATTAGGGAGCAAGAGGTTTTTCTGGACAGAGTGGAAAGAACAGTCATGGATGGGGACCACATAGAGGAAGTTGTTGAGGAGGAGGTTATTTCATGCACACAGAAGGTGGACACCGGGAGGAATGTCACACATAGAAGTAGAGAAACCAGGGATCATTCTGGGAGCTTGCAGCTACAGAATTGATTTGAAGCTCTATCCTTTATCAAGGATGAAGAGGAAGAGCAGCAGGGACAGTCCTCAGGGACAGTGCAGTCCGGAGTATAAACATTTATTATTATTATTATTATTATTATTATTATTATTATTATTATTATTATTATTAGAGTACCTTGGCAGGAAAAAGTTATTGCTAGACCTCAGAGGAGGCATGTGGTCGTGGTTGGGGACTCCTTGTTGAGGGGTACAGAAGCAGTGATTTGTGGCTCTGACAAGATATTCTGAGAGGTGTGTTGTCTCCCTGGGGCAAAAATCTGTGACCACCCCTACCTCTTAGTCCATGTGGGAACCAATGATACAGCTAGGCATAGTCTTCAGAATATCAGAAGAGATTATGAGGCTTTGGGTAGGAAGCTGAAAGAGCTGGATGCACAAGTTGTTATCTCATATCTTCTACCAGTTGAAGGGCATGGTCCAGGAAGGGAGAGGAAGGCAGCAGACATGAATAACTGGCTCCATAGATGGTGCTGCCAAGAACGATTTGGATTTTTAGATCCCGGGCTGCGATTCCATGAGGGTGGACTTTTAGCAAGAGATGGGCTGCATCTCACGCCAGTTGGCAGAAGCATTTTTGGCAACAGTCTCAAACATTTGATCAGGAGGGCTTTAAACTGAGTCATGTTGGAGAGGGAGACAGTATCTTGGAAGGTATCTTGGAAGGCAGAAGTACATCATGGGACTGGAAATAATAGTCAAATTGTTATAGAGGAAACAAGGCAAATGATGCAAGGGTCCAACAGTGGAAGGAAAAAACAGGCAGCAAATGGGGAAGGCACATGCTCTTAGATGTCTTTACACTAATACACAGAGCATGGGAAATAAATTAGATGAACTTGAACTCCTAGCACAACA
>JAIPUX010001880.1:109492556-109513337 GCA_020142125.1 Phrynosoma platyrhinos | reverse complement strand
AGGGGCGGGGTATCAAATAAATATTATTATTATTATTATTATAAACTGCAAGAAAAGAGATTCTGAATAAACCTTCAGGAAGAACTGCCTGCTGTGAATTGCTGTTCAAGAGTGGAAGAGTCTCCCTTGGTAAGTGGTAGATTCTCCTACATTGGGTTTTTTTAAAAAACAGAGGTTAGGTGGGCATTGTTTCAGGAATGTGTTAGAAATGGATTCCTACACTTGATAAGGGTTTGGACTGGGAATGTCATCCTTTGCTAATTTTCTTCTCGAAGGAAGGAAGACGTAACTTTAGCAATTTTCATCCTGCTGTGAGAGTCTTCATAAAGTGTGCAATTTTCATAGACAATTGGCAGTTTGGAAACTTTTTTCTGTGCAAAATTTGCACATCATATTTTTGTGTTGAAAACAGCATATTCTGCACATGTAACAGAACAGAAATATTATTTTCTGTGCAGAAAATGCTGTTTCATGCATCCCTTATACAATCCTTATAGAATAAATCCCCAGCTACAGTATTTTCTGTGCAGAAAACAGCATGTTAATTTTGCACAAAATATGTCCTGAACATCAAAGATTCTTAATGAGTTTTGGACCATGTGAGTATTGGACTATGTGAGTATTGGACTATGGAGACTAAGAATAGTCCAGTATTCTTTTCATCAGGATTTCTTGTCACTTGAGATGAAAGTTTTATATATATATGCAGGAATACACACACAAACACCATTTTCCCCATCCCTACTCCAGAGTCCAGATTCCCTTGTGATCCCTTCCAATTGTATCATTTTGTGATTCTAAGTTTATTATTGTGGAAGTTTATTATTTTATTTATTATTGCATGGACACTAAAAATGCCCTACCACATTCTGTTGTCTTTATATTATTGTAAGAAGCAGCTGATACAAGTTGAGCATCCTTTGTCTGAAATGCTTGGGCCCAGACGTGATTTGGATTTAGGAATATTAGCATATACATAATGAGATATCTTGGAGATGGGACCCAGTCTAAACACAAAATTCATTTATGCTTCATATAGGCCTTATACACATAGCCGGAAGGTAATTTTCATACACAAGATTTTTAATATTTTTGTGCATGAAGTAAATGTATTTCTGGATAAGGGATACTCAACCTTTTAGTTATTACTGAAGGCCTGAGATAAGAGTTTGGAAATGGTATAGCATATTTTGTGAGGACACCACCAGCTGTATGTCATCTTTCTTGCTTGCTTTTCTTATCCATCACTGCTTTGGCTTCTCCCTCATGTTGGAACTGCACTGAACAAAGAGCTGGTGGCAGAAAGGGAGGAAGCCACTCCTGTTGGCGCTGCTTGATCTCTCCTGCTGCAAAGTATGTGGGCAGGCAGTGCCCTTTTCAGGAAGTGAAAAAGGAAAGGGACATTAGCAAGGAACCCCTGATTGTAACTAGCCCTTGGTGTGCGTGTGTGTGTTTTTGCTAAAGGAAAAAGGCAAAGAAGAACCATTTCATGGCATGTTGTGCTGGTCTTGCATGCAAAAGCACATGTTCTCACCATTTGCTCTGCCAGATCTCTCAACACTTGCTCCTTTCTGATCAGAAGTCCAGCATTTTTGTAAGGAAAGTCTATATCACACAAACTATTCTGCCAATCTCCTGTGGTCTCCTCACTTTGCATGACTGAGAGACACTGAGATGATGTAATGGGAAAAACGGAAGCCAAATACAACACAGGCATTGACAAAGATCTCTTCTGGAGGCTTAATGCAGTCATGTGATTGAATATCATGATGCTATTATGATCCTAGAGGAATGTATGTCATAAGGGTGCTCTTTTAAATACTATGTGCACTTCTTCTTTTCTTTTTCTTTTTCTTTTCTTTTCTTTTTTGCTACCATTGTAAACTATCCCAGGGGGAAGAGAATGAGGACAAAGTTGTTTTCATATTTTAAAAATATGTGGACTATATATAAGACGAATGGTTGATAGGAAAGTTTTCAGGAATTCTTCTGACATGTGCTACACTTATAAACACTTATAAACAGGAGATGCTGCTGGCTATAATTACATACTTTCCAAACTTTATTGGTTTTGGATGCCAAGTCCTAAAATCCCACAAACAGCATATTTTGTGAGGGTATCACCAAATTTATGTCATCTTCTTTCCCTCCTTTATCCATCACTGCTTTGGCTTCTCCCTTATGATGAAATACACTGAACAAAGAGCTGGTGGCACAAAGGGAGGAAACTGCTCCTGTTGGCCTTGCTTGATCTCTCCTGCTGCAAAGTACTGTATTTTGGTTTGGCAGGGTGGTCCCAATTAATCGTCTATCATCCCGCTTTCCCCCTCCTTTTAAAATGTCAGCATTTCTCTTGCTTCCTCCCAAATTTGTCCTTTGTTCTCAGTTTACTTCAGTTGCTGCAAACTGACTTCAAACAGCAAAAGTAGTTCGTTCTCAATTTAGGAGATTATCACACTACCTTTAAAATGCATTAAAAAGAGACTTCCCTCACGTAAAATTCGGGCTGCCTCTGGATTCTATCGCACGGATTTCCCCGAAAAACTGTCATCTGGATGCAGCCTGAATTTTACTTCAATTCGTGTGAGGTAAGTCTCTTTTTAATACATTTTAAAGGTAGTGTGATACTGATGGGAAAGGAGAGGGTAGAATCTTACCTTTCCTTGTAGCATCAGGTGAAAGCAACTGCTCTTAGCTTGTGTTTCTTTCCTTGCTTTTTGTCAAGTGAAATATGCTGTTTTCAGGAAATAACACTTTATGAGGTAAAAAAATAATTAGGGAAGGATGATCTTTGACATAATATGGGTGTGTACTTCTAATCTGGATCGAGGAGTGGGTGCAATCCTTATCAGCCCTCTGTGTGTCTTTCCCCATTCCCAAAACAAATCCAGCCACTTTAAACATTCTTTTAAAAATAATTTCACATGTAGCTTAGCCCTCTGTTTGGGATAAAATCAAGTAAACCCCCTTAAACAGGATATACAGGTCCAGAGTGAGTATTGGACTATGGAGACTATTACATTATGTTATAAACTGGCTTAACTGATCCAGCTTTAAATTAAAAGTGGGCGGAATCCTGATAGTAATCCTGATAGTATCAGATGCATTTAGTCGATGAAATCACTGCCCAGATGCAGTCCAGCTCCATTGCTGCTCCGAGGGGCGCTCTGGCAGCCATTTTTTCAAGCCAGAAAACTCCCGGCTTCGAAAAAAGGCATGAGGAGCAGCCCTTGGAGCAGTGAAGGAGCTGGGCTGCACCCAGGCGGCAATTTCAGCAATTAGGGGCCTCTGCAGACTGGCCCAAAGGGCCGGCCTGAGGATAGAGTTGGGGAGGGGCAGCCGCATGCTGGCCACCCCAACCCCACCCTGACGCTGTCCTGATGGCGTGCGCCATTACACACAGCTTGTGTCATCAGGACGCCCTCACGGCGCAGTGTTCTGACATGCTGCGTCAAAAGGGGCAAGGAAGAGCCACATGCCGGCTTTTAGGGCAGCCTTTTGCTGCTCCTAAAAGGAACAGCATTTTTCCGCTCTTTTCGGGGTGGCAAAAGGGAGGATCGGGGCTGCAGTGTGGGGTTGCCACCGCCCCAATCCGCTACTTCCTGGGGCAGCCCAGAGCCGCCTGTCTGCAGAGACCCTAAATGCATCTGACACTATCAGGATGCCACCCGCTTCTAATTTTAAGCCAGCCCAGGTAAGCCAGTTTATAACATAATGCAATAATCTTCTAAGATTTTGGAGAGCAGAGATAGAATCCCCACTTGGCCATGAAGACCCACTGAGTGACCTTAGGTGAGTCACACTCTCTCAGCCTCACAGAATGGCAATGGCAAATCCCCTCTGAAGAAACTTGCAATGGAAACCATGTGATAGGTTGCCCTTAGGGTTGCCATAAATCAGAAATTACTTGAAGGCAAACAACACACACAGCAACACACTGAGTTCACTTCAAATCTTTGCTCAAGTTCTCTTATCTCTGGTTGCTGACACACTCCTGAATTAATGCAGTTTGACACCTCTTTAACTTCTTTTCTTTCTTTGCAGAAAGGCTCTACATTTTTAAGTCTCAGGTTACTATCCTATTAGACTTCACTCATTGTACCAAATCTTTGCAAAGTATAAAAGTTTGATACCAGTTTAAATGCCAGGGCTCCATCCTATGGAATCCTGGGATTTGTAGTTTGTTGTGGCACTAGAGCTCTATATCAAAGAAGGCTAAATAGCTCACAAAACTGCGAATCCCAGGATTCAAAAGCATTGAGCTGTGGCAGTTAAAGCGGTATCACAACTGCATTAATAAGGTGACTTTGAATGTCAAAATGTATTTAGCTTAGGCTTTTAGCAGTTTCATATACTGCTAAGAAAGAATATAGGTTTAAATATTGTATATTTTATAGAAATGACTTGAAGTAATATAAGAGGTTTTATCATATTATCTGTGATTGTAGAAGATGCAATACAGTGGGCCCTTGGTATCCTTTGGGGTTTGGTTCCAGGACCCCCTGTGGATAACAAAATCCATGGATGCTCAAGTCCCATTAAATACAATGGCATAGTAAAATAAGTATCCTTATTAAAATGGCAAAAATAAAGTTTGTTTTTTGGAACTGATATTTTAAAAAATATTTTCAAATCGCGGATGCTTGAATCAGTGTATAAAGAATCCATGGATATGGAGGGCTGACAGTAATTGAGTAGAATGTATATGATGAAATTTTGTTGTAAGATAAACTGATATTTTTTTTTTTAAAAAAAAACTGCATTGTTTTTGCAGTGTAGATGAAACCACTTTCAATATATAATTTAACTGGGACCAGCTCAAGACATTCTGTTACCTCTCAAACAAATGTTCAGAGAGCTATATCCCAGAATCCTGTGAAGTGGGTCACAAAATAACCTTCATGAGCTAAAGAGCTGTTTGCTTTGTTCATGCAATAATTCCTGCTCCCAGCATTAGCAAATAATGTCTGACTGTGTACAGAGTGCCTTCAAACTGCAAGGCTTTTCCCCACCCCCAGCCCTTTGCTTAGTCTTGGTTTTGTGTTATCATGCTCCCTGGCTTTTGTCCAAGAAGCGGTCTGCTACTTATTCAGAGTACTGAGGCTCTGTTTTCTTCCACCTCCCCGACACACGCACAGCTAAGACAGAAGGCATTTAAGATAGCATGCATGCTACACTTCTACCTTCAATTCCTTCCCCTAAAGCATTTGCTTCTAGAAAATGCACCCTCCTTCCACATCCAACAGCTAATAAGAAGCCACCAACCACCGATCTGAGAGCTAGTAAAGCATCTGGGACTAAAAGGAAGGAGCTTGAAGCTCTTGGATGGAGTGGCATAGCCATGCATGCCTTGCTTTTGTATATACACTGGCAACTCTTGCAAGAAAAAACAGTGGGAAGTTGTTTAATCCACTTGAAATGGTGACTTCATTGTAGTGTTAGCTCCAAATGGAGAGCAGAGTTTGTTTTGAGTACAAGAACTGAACTGTACTCACAGGCTTTCTATGCAAAAACCCACAAGTCACATTCTGCGTTTCACCTGTATATTTTAGTGTAAGGACAGTCATTTTATTTTACTTTGTTATATAATTGAAAAAGTTTGTTGTTACATGCTTTTGGGTCAACTCCAGCTTAGTTGTTGTTCTGTGCCTTCCAGCCATTTCTGACTTATGGTGACCCTAAGTCAAACCTATCATGGGGGTTTCTCAGCAAGATCTGTTCAGAGGAATTTGGCATTGTTGCCTTCCGAGGCTGAGAGTGTGTGATTTGCCCAAGGTCACCCAGTCGATCTTCATGGCTGAGTGAGAGTTTGAACCCTAGGAGTTTATCGCACTCAAAACAGTCAGCAAACCATCACAATGCCATCACCCGACCACCACCCGTCCCAAGCTGTGCTGAGCTGTGCTAGATGATTTTTCAAGGACGGAAGCTTTCCTGCTGAGCAAAATAGGCCGGCTCAGCATGGCTTGAGGATGGGTGGTCGTCAGACGATGGCATGGCAATGGCTTGCTGATTGTTTCAAGTGTAATAAAATCAATTTCTCCTAGTTCATGTGCATCCCAGCCTGTGTCCAGGTTGGGCAAAAAATGGAATGCGATAAACTCCCTGGTCTCCCAAAGTCCTAATCCAACTATCGAACTACTGCAACACACTGTCTCTAAACTCTAACATGTAGTCACCTTGTTATAGAATTTTCTTGGCAAGATTTTATTCACAGGAGGTTTGACATTGCTTTCTTTTTAGGCTGAGAGAGTGTGGCTTGCCCAAGGTCATCCAGTCAGTTTCCATGGCTCAGCAGAGATTCAAATGCTTGCCTTCTAGAAACCTCATCCAACATGGAAACCATTACACCTTGCTTATCCTTAATTGCAAATATACTTCAAGTTAAAACATAAACATGAACAAAACAGGAAGAATCAACCTCAAGAAAAGTGTCTTATTTTGTTGATAGGCCCAAGAATGGAGGGGCCTTCTGTTTCAGATTACCAAGCTCACGTCTGCACTGCAGAAATAATGCAGTTTGACACCACTTCAACTGCTATGGAATTCTGAGATTTGTAGTTTTCTGAGATATTTAGCCTTCCTATCGGAGAGATCTGGAGCCATAACAAATCCCAGGATTCTGTAGGATGGAGCCATGGCAGTTAAAAAGGTGTCAAGCTGCATTATTCTACAGTGCAGATGCAGCCTCAGAAATGTACAAGTAGATCTTGGGCTACATCTGACCATCTGCATCAGTTTCCACACAAAATGTTTTTCCTTGACTCCTCTTACTTATATCTAGATCAAGAGTAGAGTTATCCAAGCTTCCACCAAGCAAGAATGGACTGCCTTGTAGGAAGAAGCAAACAAAGACGGAGAAAGAGCTAGAATGAGATGCAAAGGTAATGCTGCCTATACACTGGAGTGGGCAATTTTTGGTGAGTAGCATTTTCTGTCTAACCACATCCTTCCTTTATTGCACCACCATATATTGGTTACATGGTGGCACAACAGCCAAATTTGAAAATAAGTTGTGTAGAGAATTTGCATCTTGTTTTAGAGCAGGATCATACTTTTGGAAAGTTTCCTGTGCTGCAGTTCTGCATTAAAACAAAGCATGTACCTTACAGGTGCCTCTTTTCCTCCAATGAAACTGAAGCTTTTTCTGTTTTGCACATGACAGCAAGTTCTGCAACTGATGTCATGTGGATGCTATATAACCCGAGGGCTACATGGAGTAAGATGTTCCCTGCTTCCTCCTGAACCATGCTTTCTCTTCTGCTGAGCTTCAGCATTTTGAAGGGAAGTGGTTGATGTAATGTCACAGCTCATTTCTGCCAAAAGGCAGAATAAAGTTTGGGAACTAGTCATGTCACCTGGTGCAGCCAGAACCCCTGGCACCTTCTAGTTATGCTCCTGGTGGGAGGCATTTCCACCACATTCTCCCCCAGGTCAACTTAGGCCCTGAAAAGGCCTTTTTTGAAAGTGAACAGAAAAGTGACCATTTCTTTTCATTAAAAAAGGCCTCTCCTGACCCTAAAATGGCCCAGGAGGCCTCCCCATGGTGAATGAACATGGCCCATGTTTCATTTGGGGGAGGGGGAATATATATATCAAGTTGAAGTTTATAGACCTAATTAAGTCATCAATAAAGGACTCATCATCCAGGCTCTTGACCAAATTTAAGGAAGCATGCCACTGGCTGCTTTGTGGTGGTATTGTACCTTCCACTTTCCGCTTGCAATCTGAAGTTGTACCTTCCCAGGAACTCTCTTTGTACCATGTAATTTGTAACACAGAGCTGGGCAACAATAGAATGCTAGAGGGCCACATTAGCCCCCCTTGGGAGGCTGCACACCCCACCACATCCACATCCACTTCTCTCTCTCTCTCTCTCTCTCTCTCTCTCTATATATATATATATATATATATCCCCCGGGGGGCTAATGTGGCCCTCTAGCCTTCTATAGTTGCCCACCTCTGTGTTACAAATTGCATGGTACAAAGAGTTCCTGGGAAGGTACAATTTCAGATTGCAAGTGGAAGGTACAATACCACCACAAAGCTGCCAGTGGCATGCTTCCTGAAATTTGGTCAAGAGCCTGGATGAAGAGTCCTTTATTGATGACTTAATTAGGTCTATAAACTTCAACTTAAACTTCTCCATCTTAGCAGTAGTTCAGTGGGCATGCAGCTCCCAAGCTGTGTGGAGTCTTCTGATAAGATAACAGGGCAAAAGAAGCTATTTTCTGATCCTAAGATACCACAGTTGGATCTTCTTCATGGCAGCCCCTTGGCTTTCTTTGACATTATAACAAAACAATTCTGTGGTATCATGACATAGCAGATGTTCCCCACCAAGAAAATCAGCAATAAAATTGTGCAGAATTTGGGAGATACCCATTAGGCCTTCTAAGCACTTGTCCCTGTTATTTCTTCCCTGGTTTCAGTTTTGAATGGTCTATATGCAGCTGATGTGTGAAAAAGAGACTATTGTCTCCAAACAGATAGAAAAAAAGCTGCAGGACTTTAAGGGAGGGAATTGTGTGGAATGTAGCTTGCGATGTACTGAAATCTTGTGGCATTGCGTCTGGCATGGCATTCCCTGGCACTCCTCCTAGGGTAGCTGGTAATTACATTTAAAATTATAAATTGCTTGGGACCTCAATACTTGAGGGAACACCTCTCCCCAGATGTGTCCCCTGTAGGATTAAGGTCTTTTGCAGAAGCCCTCCTCTGTGTTCCATTAGTGGGACTGTTTTAGCAAATATTTGGTAGAATGGCAACACACTGTTTTAGGGACATGGGATTGGGCCTTCTCAGCTGTGGCACCTCAACTGTAGAATGTCCTCCTCTTGAAGGCCCAATTAGTGCCAGCACTGATTTCATTAAGTGCCAAGTGAAAAGTTGGCTGTTTATCATTAATTCATCCCAAATACTGTTTTAAAATCTTTTAGCAAGTGTGGTGTAGTGATTTCAGCATTGGACAATGACTCTGGAGAACAAGGTTCCCAGCTTGGGCATGAAACCCTTTGGGTGAACTTGGGCAAGTCACACACTCTCAGAGGATGTCAATTGCAAATCCCCTCCGAAGAAATTTGCCAAGAAAACCCTGTGACAGGGTTACCTTAAGGTTGTCATAAAGAAGGCACACAACAATAGCAACAAATCTATTTATCTCTTTTGATGTTTAATATGCTTTTAGCTTATTTAAATTATTCGTGGAGTCTTACAATGTTTAACTTGTTCTAATGTTATCTGTAAACCACTCTGATGTCTTTTTATATAGGGTGGGGTATAGATATTTTAATAATAAATAACAATGCATAAATCCTGAACTTGGTCAGTTGGGGGGGGGGAACAACTTCCAGAATGCACAAGGCACGGTGTACACTGGCTGGGTGATCCTGGAAACCTTCTCTAACTCCATGGCACTCTCATGGTGCAAGGCTACGGTGCCATGTTATTTCAAGTATTTGAAGCCCTGCAGTGTAATGAGAGGAAGGATAGGGCAGGGTTACTCATTAGGTATCAATGGTGGCTCCAATTCTTATGTCCCTAAATGGGAGCCATGATGACTAAACTGAGGCTGTTGTACTTTGGGCACATCATGAGAAGGCATGACTCATTAGAAAAAATGACAGTGTCAGAAAAATAGAAGGCAGTAGGAAGAGAGGAAGACCACACACCAGATGGATAGTCTCAAAGAAGACATGACCCTAAGTTTGCAGGAACTAAGCAGGGCTGTTGAGGATAGGATGAGTTGGAGGTGCTCCATTCACAGGGTTGACAGAGGCTGAAGTTGACTTGAGGGCAGTTAACAACAAAAGGAGGTGTGCTGGCAAGAACACAAGATAGACAGTACAAGCAAGGTTTGGGGACACTAATGGTAGATATGAATTTCAGTTCAGTTTCTCTTTGGTGAGAATTTACCAAATGTTGGACTTTTTTCCTATTGAAGATGGAAGGAAGTCATGATCAAAACAATTCATATGTAAGGCAAATGAAAACTGACAGATTTGTGTATCCAGGGTTTTGAATGCTTCAGCTCTTAAATGTCTGGCTCTGAACACTGCATACGCTGCATATCAACCACATTAATGCTGAATTAGGGTTCTTTCTTTCTTTCTTTCTTTCTTTCTTTCTTTCTTTCTTTCCAGAGAGGTTCCTTATCTTTTACACTCATGTTGCCATCCTATTAGTGACTTTCTTCAGTAATTGTACTAAATATTTGTTAAGTATACAAGTTCAATACCACTTTACATGTCACGGCTCCATCCATGGAATCCTAGAATCTGTAGTCTGGTTATATGTTTTCAATATTCTGCCACACAGCTCTGGTGCCTGTCTGGAGAGAATTGTAAGGTCCCAAGAATTCTATGGGATGGAGTCCCCAGAATCCAGTCTCCAGAATTCAATGGGATGGCGTTAAAGTGGGATCAAACTGCTATAAATCTGTAGTGTAGATATGTCCAGAGAGTCCTACTATCCAAATCACTTCCCTGAAAACAGGCCCTTAGACCCACAAACCACAAGCTCCAGCTGCTCCTTCCTTCTTATCTATTTTCCTACAAGCCACCACAATGTAAAAATGTTATTCCAGGCAAAATTTTGCCATTCAAAAGGAACCAACACACTGCAGACATAATCATCCCTGGCAGTGGATATTCTTTGGTCTCACAATGACAATGTATCACAGGAGCCTGGAAAACAATCTACGGCTCTGAAAACCGACTCTGTGTTTCACTGACAATAGTGACTCAGAACCAAATGGTTGATTATATCTAGATGATGTAACAAGGAGTTAGAAAGCTTAGGGGAGAATTAAAATACCACAGCAATTAGGAGACGTTCTCTGTATTTGTGTGCATGTGTATGCAGAATGAAGGGAGCTTTGCATTTATTAGAAGACTTTCTTATCGATAGGTGTTTTTCTTCTCCTTTTCCCCAAATTACTGAAGCTATTGAAACCAGGGGATTAAAAGCATAGTGAGCTCTTCAAAACAGAACTGATCTCATGATCCATTGCCTTAGAAAAAGGCTGTGAGTTCACTGCTATTCATACTGGGGGTGGGGGAGGGTTTCTGCAATGCCAGAGGCAACCAGAGCTCTTCGCAGACACAGATGGAAAGAAGGGGGAGAGCGCAAGAGAGCGCACAGTGGCCTAGAAATATTTTTTTCCCTTTCGACTACAGCATATGTCACAATTGATGGTATTACTGCAAATATCAACTATAGCAGCAGTGACTTCATGGGAAGCACGTTTTATATCTGTTTATTCAGACAAACTGTGATTTGAAGGACTGGTTTGACCACACTTAGGTCCTGTTACCATGTACGGATATGACAGCTGGACACTGAAGAAGGCAGATAAAAGGAAAATCAACATATTTGAGATGTAGTGCTGTAGAAGAGTGTGAGGATACTGTGGACAGCCAAGAGGACAAACAAATGGGTCCTTGAGCAGATGAAGCCACAAATAGCCCTGGAAGCCAAGATAATCCAATTGAGACTGTCGTACTTTGGCTACATCATGAGAAGACATGATTCACTAGAAAAGAAAATAATGCTTGGAAAGGAAGAAGGCAGTAGAAAGAGATTGAGACCATACACCAGATGGATAGACTCAATCAGGGAGTTCACAGGCATGACATTACAGGAAGACTTGCTTCTTGGCTGCATTTTGATGTTCCAAGGGCAGCATATGGTACACAGGCCTCACATTGCCCACCTCTGCTTCACAGCCTCTCTGAATTACAATTCCCATTATATTTGAGAGGGGAAAGCCATGATGGTTGTTTTTAAATGCTATAAAACCTGTACATACGTGGTATCTGTGTTAACTTGTAGTGTAATCCTATGCAAGTTTATACTTGGAAAAGATATTTTGGATGACATGTCCCTGAATCCTCCAGCCAGAGTGGCCAGATTACCTTGTATAAAACTACAGCCTAAGAGAACCTTGGTCCTGCCAAATTTCTGGAAGCTCTAGGCCTTCTCTCATATACTTCCTCTCATCGACTGCTACTCCATCCTGGTTGCTCACACCATCTGTCCTATCTTCTCCTTCTTTGGAGGTCTTTAAATAGAGGCTGGGTGACAGGTGGTTGGAGACCACCACTCAGGTTTTGTCACTTCTCTTCAGACTAGAATCCAAGGTTATCCAGTGATGTGTGGTGCAGAATCTGGAAGAGTAAAGGGGGGGGGGAGGACCTCTTAAAACAACACAAGGTTTCACTTTGGAATTTGCTATCAAAAGATAGCCCTACCCAGTAGTGTCATTGGAGGGTTGTAGAGGGTGCAGAATGCACTGAATGACATCCCAGAAGGGGGTAACACCTGGTTGCCCCCCCCAATAGGTGCTCTTTGGGACCGCACAAGTGCCCCTCGGGCCCACGTGGGTGCTGCTCTGAGCCTTAGGGGGTCTCCACTCTAGGTGGGGACTGACTGCTTCTCCCAGCCAGTGTGGTTGTTTTCTTGGCTGGCGCGGCCTTCACCAGCTAACACTGCTGTTTTCTTGGCCGGCGCAGTCTTCCCTTGACAGGTGTGGCCATTTTATTAGCTGGCATGGCCTTCTCCTGGCCAGCACAGTTTTTCCCCAGCTAGCACAGCCTTCTCTCAGAGAATGTGGCCATTTTCTTGGCTGGCATGGCCATTTCCATGTGAGTCCATCCCCAGAGGTCCTGTCCCACCTCCCCTTGTGACACTCCAGGTGGGGACGCCACTGGCCCTACCACACTCGAGTTGCTTTGGAGAAATGAAGATGACATAATTCCAGTTTTTCTATGTGGGTTTTTTAAAAAAAGAAACAAAACAAGATATTACAAATTTACAGAATATTAGAATGTGTGAAAAAGGTTCCAGAAATCCTGTATCTATGATGGAGAACCTATGGCACGCATGCCAGAGATGGCACGTACAGCCATTTTCCCTGGCATGTGGAGGGCAGAGGAGAAGGAAGAGGCACACGCCTGTTCCTTCTCCTTCCCAGCTGTCCCAGACCTTCATCTACAAGGCTGGGAATGGCATGGGAGAGGAGGAGGAGGAAGAAGTGCAAACCTTCTCTTTCTCCTCCTTCAGCTGCCTCTCCAGAGGCAGCTGAAGGCCAGGAATGATGTGGGGAAAGGAGGAGGAACAGGCACATGCCTATTCCTCCTCCTCCCAGACCTTCTCTGGCCTTCAGCTGCCCCACCGGAGAATGGCATGGGGGAAAGAGGATGAAGAGGAACAGGCACATGCCTGTTCATCCTCCTTCCTGTCCCTCAACCCCCCTTCTCTGGAGGCAGCTGAAGGCTGGGGATGGTGTGGGTGGAGGAGGGGAAAGAGTCACGTGCCTGTTCCTCTTCTTCCCCCCTTGCTTCCCAGGCCTTCAACTGTCTCTGGAGAGGTAGCTAAAGGCCTGGGAGGGCAGGGGGAAGAAGTCCTGCCCTGGAAGGCCTTTTAGCTTGGGCACTCGGCCCCTAAAAGGTTCACCATGACTGTCCTAGATCTTCATCCCTTGGCCCAACCATAATGGTACCAATGATTGGTCCAATCATCACAAACACATTTGCTGCAGCTAGGACCTGTACCCAGCTTGGTTGCAGTGTTAAGTGTCTGCCCTCTTGCCCATCATGTGCAGAAAAACAATGCAGTTGCCCCTCCATTTTCACTGACTTTTAAGTCCATGTCCCTCACCCATTCATGGGTGGGAAACAGAGGGGGATAAAATTGGGCAAGTGCACGTGGGTGTATGCCCCCATTCAAGCATATGGGGCTTGAATATCTGCGGTTTTCCATTTTCACGGGGGGCAGGGGGGGGATGGATCGTCCATGAAAACAGAGGGGCAACTGTACATTTGCCATCCAGAATCCAGAAATTTATATTATACACTTATTTGGATGCAGAAAGAACACATAAAATGCAACACTCATGGGACGTGCAATGTTATTGTGGATTTACTGTTTCCACTGTAAATAATAAAGTCTTTTCAGATGTGAAAGCTATACGTCTGAAAGTATATATAGCTTGAAACAAGCTGTGGTATTGGGGTTAGTTTTCTTTTGACCTTCTTTTTCTTGTGCTTCTGATTATGTTGTCTTCATCAGGATTTTGTTTTCTGGCTGGCTGGGTGATCTATTCTTTGTTGCCACTCTGCATCATTGCTCCTCTCCCAGCCAGCATTGTTGAAGCATTTTATAGTCCTCCTGGAAATGCCACATAGAGAAAGTTTACACAGGTCGTAAAATTTGGTTTCATCCTGCAAATATTTCCTGATGGCTTTGCTGTCTTCATAGACTGTGTTTTTAGCCAGTTATTGCCATTAATGAAAGACTGGATTTTGTGAACAAACTATGTTCCCCCTCTCAGCAAGTCTGTGAGCAACCTGGGGAGTAAAATAGATGAAGGGGGCCAGAATGGAAACTAGAATCGCTCCTAACAAAGGCATCTGCCTATTTGACTGAGCTCAAGATCCCATTAGAATATAAGCTGAGCTTCCCAAAGCATCAGACACCTAACCAGTGTTTATGGATGACAGCTGGACTACTGGATCAAATTAAAAACAAAATAAGAAAAGAAAGAGATGCAGGAAGAATTCATTATTCCAGGGCATGCTTGCCTACAGCTGGTTTAAACAGTAAGTCCATCACCTGATTATCCAACACTTGGTTACTTTTAGCTAGATTGAAAATATTGTCAACTCAGATGCAACCCTTTTCAGTGTGGTGGTGAGCAATCACATCAGGTGATACAAAGACATTAGTTGAAGGTTATGAATCTGTGCCAATTCATGTGTACCAAGCACAGGTGTTAGTCATCACTTCTTTATTCTCCTCAGATTCTCCCCATCCTCCAAATGGTTCTGCATATGTGGATCAAAATTCTGTTGGTGCCTAATGTTAGCAGTTGTACTTCTTCCATGGCAGGGGCAGCATGGTACAAGGGGTGCAGAGTGCACTAGGTGACACCGTAAGGAGGGGGTGATACCATTGCTCCCCAGACATGACAGGAATGGGCTGTGGTGTTTGCTTGTGTCCTTTTAAAATACTGAAGAGTTGGTGTGAGTGGAACAAGACTCAGTGGGAGAAGAAAGGAGTGAGCCCAGTTTTCTGAAAATGAATTTTAAATTTTAATTATTTTTTTAAATAAAAAAATATTTAAAAACATCACATCTTACCAAATTTTCACTATAACAACATGAAACTACCTCTACACCACCTAAAGTTTTCCTGATGCAAAACATGAAGGCTTCTTGAGAAAATCAGTGTTCTCTACCTACATAGGATGTGGTTTCACAAAGGAAGGAGACATGTTGGATTCCAAAAGAAGCATCTTCTTTGAGTTGCAAAGAAATTTCCTTGACTTTGAGAATCTCTTAGTGACTGCATGGCCAAGGGAGGAGGTGCCAGCCTGCAGATAGCCCCCACCACCACCACCATCTGAACCAGAAACAGAAAATGCAGGCCTATGACTAACATTTTTAATTTTTTTTCCTGTTTGCCTAGTGAAGAAGCCAATGTGACTTTCAAAGCTTGCAACATGTAATTGTGCATTCTGGTTGGTCCAATAAAGATATCATTGTTTGGAAGTTATTGAACAGGAAACTACGTACATGTAAATACATTTAGACTGTCCAGATGATATTATAATTTAAAGGTATAATTTTAATTTAGTTAGTAGTTTATGTCACAACTATTACCAGTACATTCAGCGATAGGCAGAAATTACAATTAATGAGTAACATTAGTGCAAAAAACATTGCTAAGGATTCTATATGGTGTGGTATAGGAGGAGGTCAATTGGAAAGTGACACTATGCCTTACTGCAACAGGTGACGCCAAACCTAGTGATGCTGCTATTCCATGGCAATCCATTAGGGACGAGGGAAGGCAAACAAAATATACCAGTTCAAAGCAGCCTATTTCTCCAATACTTAACTTGCATTGTGGCTACTACCAGCAGTTACACTCACGTAATGCTCCAATAGAATTCTAAGTGTGATTTTATTTCTTTAATAAGTGGGTGGGAATTGTATGGCTTGTGGGTCACATATGGCTCATCAACACCAACACCACCCAGCCCCCCATTACCCATAAAAATCAGCTTAAAAATGGAGAACTGTGTGCCCATAAATGGGCAGTGGGCACAATTCTTCACTTATAAGCTTACATGCCTATACTCAGTAATTATTAATTTGTGTTACTTTATAGCAGTTTAGACACAGAATATATTTACAGTTATTTCCTGTTCATTAGTTTTCCCCCCACACCTTTTCTCTTTCTACCTTACCCTAACCTGTAGTCATATCTTTCTTTTCCCTCTCTCTCCTCCATAAGACTATGCATTTGATTATGAAAAAGTAATTTTTAAATCTATGTTTATATGTTTTAAAAAGACTAAGCTTTTTCTTTTCTCTTCTAGACCCTGGTTGTGGATGGACACATGTGGGTTCATTTTGAGCTTCTTCTTTGCCAATTTCATTACTCTGCTTGAGAAATCCAGTGCTATGCCCCACATTTTCCAATAGTTGGCTGGTATAAACCTCCCTCAGTAACTCAAGGCTCACTGTGTTGTAGTGATTCTCTTGAGTGAGGATGCTCTAGAAATAAGGGGTGGTGAATGAGCCATACCTTCCCCCTACTTGTTATTGTTATGTGTTTTCAAGTCATTTCTGATGTTTGGCAACCCCAAGGCAATCCTATCATGGGGTTTTCTTGGCCTTCCTCTGAGGCAGAGAGAATATGACTTGCCCAAAGTCACCCAGTGGGTTTCATGGCTAAGCAGGGAATCAAACTCTGGTCTCTAGAGCTGTAGTCCAATGCTCAAACTACTACAATACACTGGTTCTACCTCCCTGCACACCCCTGGAAAAAATGACATTATGGAATACGGAATAAAGAACTTACACATCTATCTTCTTGGTTAAAAGTAATATTTAGAGATGTAAGTAAACAAGATGACAACATTGTGCTTTCTGTAATTTCTAGAGCTGTGTGTTCAAACTTGGCTCCTTATATGTTGTTTGCCTACAATATGCATCATATCTGATCAGAGTCCATATTGACTATATGGTTGATTAGGGTTATGGACCAGCATTTGGTAACCCAAAACTGGGAACTATGACTCAGATCTTCTAATCACACCACCAAATCAAAGAAAAATGCTGGCATAGGGGAGGAAAAGTACGCCTGAAAATGAAACTGTTTTTTAAACCATACCCTTTCCCCAAGCCAACTCACAGCTGAGTCTTAAAAGCATCATTCCCCTCTTTTTCAATTGCTAGATGGCCCCAGTTGTTTAAAAAGTTGGCATACAGAAATCTATGGGCTACAAAAATTCCTGTATCTATGGTGCCAAAGAGTATTTGCACATAGATAGATATTTTGTTGTGCACCTTTTCTGTCTTTCCCCCATTTAACAGATAATCTCACCCCTCATCACCCCCTAATAATTTCTCCAGGTTGACCAAAATGATCATAGTGAGTTCACACTGAAGCCAGAATGGGAAAGTGTTACCTCCCAATATTCCCCAGCCAGCATGGCCAATTTTTTCAGTGCTGATTGAGGCAACAATGAGATTTTCCATTTTTGATGTCTGTCTGTTTTGTCCCAACAGGGGAGCTAGCCCTAAATACACAATGCATTGCTTTATTTATGGAATGGGCAGCAAAACTGATGCTAATAATCGTTGATTTGCATTATGCAGTAAACATTTTATATCTTTCAGCTTGTTTATTTTACAGTAATTACTATCAAATACCTAGGACTAAAACTATGAATCATGATAACATATAAAATATTGAATTTTTCCTGTAACTAGATCCTGGAATCTAAGCTAATCTATTTCTGCCTTACTTCAAAGCCATATGGTATTCAGCTGATGAGAGCTGGAAAAGGGTGCATAAGATAGATTCTCACCAATTCACATCATTTATGGTTGCAATGCTGCATGTAAATATATGTATAAATGATATTTAATGCAGCAAATAGCACTTCAGAGAAATTTGGTCTAGATCCTAGAACAGGGGTCCCCAAACTATGGCCCCAAACAGGGGTCCCCAAACTATGGCCCTGTCGAGCCCTTCCTACTGGCCCGTGGCTGGTCCTGTTGCCGGATGCCATTTTAGAACACAAAATGGTGCTCAGAGTCGTGTGCAAGTGTGCATGCCTCTGCCCCTCCTGGAAGATCTGGGGGCCAGCAAACCAGCCCCCAGATCAAAAAGTCCAGGGACCCCTGTCTTAGAACACAGTTAATCACTTTGAATATATACTTTATCAGTTGCTATAACAGAAATGCCATCAGGTCCAAGACCATTAGAAACATGGGAGAACTTCTAGGTATATAGACCCAATATCCTAACACCAAACATTCCATACTCTTATGTTCTATAAGTGTCATCTTGGCTATAGCATAATTTGATTCTGATTAACTGAAAGAGGTAGAAAGCAGAACATTTCCTATGGCACCTTAATAGTTCAGTTTTGTTAGCCACTCTAATATATATCTGAACAAGTTTGGATTTGCTAAGCAGCTTATAACGTACCTTTTGCTTTAGAGTTACAGATCCTGCCATGTTATATCTTAGCTGTTATGTGGGAATTAGACAGTGCCACTCTAAGCTTCTGTGAGATACAATAAGATCTCTTTCAGATCTATCAAGATCAGTGTGCATGGACTGTGTTTTAGAGTGATAATGTTCTCATCAATTAACTTACAGAGTTAACTCTGAGAGATGTGGCAATGGCTGCTGCCATAGATAGTTGAGGCAGAAGGGGAAGGATTAGAGAGTCTACTTATTGGTTGCTATTAGGTATAATGAAATAAAACAAGACTGTTCTTTGTAGTAGATGAGGATAAGAGACCAACAGGTAAAGCTATTTCCATTGTACAATGTAGAATCTAGTTCTTTATCCTATTCTGCACAATGACCAATAACAGAGCTTGGAAAAGGATTATTTTGGACCACAAAACCGACTTTTTTGACTACTGAGGGCCATGCTGGTTGGGAAGACTAGAAATTGTAGACCAAAAAAGCAAACTTATCCACACGTCACAAGAAATACACTTTTTCCATTGTGACTCCCAAGCACTAGGTATTTTGTGAGATAATTCCACTGCATGTGAAGGTTCCACACAGAAGATGGCCTTATGACCTGCTTGTACATTCCCATGGACTGACTGCTGTTGGGAACAAAATGCTAGGCTTCATTGATTTGCAAGGAAATTCTGGTGTTTTTATGAAGTTGTTTAGTTTAACTACTCCATAAGATACTAGACTGAGATCTTAAGCATGTAACATGATCTTAAGTATGCTGTAAACTGAGATGAGTTTGAGAGATTGGAATACACATAACCTGAAAAGGTTGTGTCAAGGAAGTGATAGTTACCCATGGCAAAGTGCATGGCTGAACACGCTTGCCACAGTAAAATGGGCTAAATCCAGTTGTTGATACCAAGCAGAATAAACTCATTGAATTGATGGAACTTACTATAATCTCATTAATTCAGTGGGTAAGCCAGCATGGTGTTGTGGTTTGACTGTTGGAGTATCACTCTGGAAACCAGGGTTCAATTCCCAGCTCAGCCATGAAAGCCACTGGATGACCTTGGGCAGGTCACATGCTTTCAGCCTCAGGGGAAGGCAATGACAAACCTCCTCTGAACAAATCTTGCCAAGAAAACCCCATGGTAGGTTCACCTTAGGGTCACCATTGGTCAGAAATGACCTGAAGAGATACACCAACAATAACAACAACTCTAGTTGAATTAACATTTGGATTTAGCCCAAATGTTATCCACTTAGGAGTTGGTTCCGGGATCCCCCAGGGATAACAAAATCTGTGGATGATCAAGTCCCATTAAATACAGTGGCATAGTAAAATACTGTCTCTTACATGAAATGGAAAATCAAGGTTTGAAATTTGGAATTTAGACTTTTGGGGAATATTTTCAAGCCATGGATACTTGAATCCATGGATAAAAAGTCCATGGATAAGGAGGGCCAACTGTACATAGTGTTGGTTAACATTTATAAACTTTTTATACCTTGGCTTTATAAAGCTATCAGAAGAACCATACATGCCTGCTTTGATCTCCAATCTTCAGAGGGGGCCCTTATCTTGGTTGTAGTACCCTCAGGCACACACACAGAGGGGACACACGGAAAGGTGTTTGTGGTGGCTGCATTTAGGCTATGAAACTCCCTTACATGAAAGACTAAACTGCCTTGCTTTCCTCTCCTTCCACTAGGAGACATCTTTTTAATCAGATGGGGTTTATGTAATGAACTAGCTACTAAGAAAGGGACTTTTAATAGTGTGTATGTTTGTGTATATGTTGTCTTTTTTTAAAAAAAAATCAGTTTGTTTTAAAATTTACTTTTAGTTACTGTATTCAACATTATAATTTATTTAACTGTTTTTTCAGCTATAGTTTTTTGCGATTTTTATCAGTGTCTGCTCTTAAGCTTGTTGTGAGCCATTTTTTTAGTCCCAGTTTTGGGAGAAAGTCACAATAGAAATCAAACAATCAAAGAAATAGCTACCTGACAAGTGCCGTGACATGTGAAAACCAAAATGCATAGCAGTGGATGCACTTGACCTGCTTCTTATAGCATTTTTGGACAGGCTTTTTCAATTGACTCCCTTGTGCCCAATTTAAATACACTTTGAGCTGATAGGGTTTTTCTTTTTTCTTGCAATGTTGTCTGAGAAGCACCTAGCCTGGCTATGTGATTCTGTTAATACCATTTGTGTCTCCTCTACTTTGTGGCTTCTGTTGTGAAGGTAGGGGTATGTGTGTGCGTATGTATACTCCT
>JAIPUX010001880.1:109427325-109443100 GCA_020142125.1 Phrynosoma platyrhinos | reverse complement strand
TTAAGGGTTTCTTTCCTGTTGAAATTGTCTAGGTGTTTGTGGATTTCAGTGGCTACCCCGTGCATTCTGACCTGACAGTTGTTGGCATGGTCCACAATTACAGTGTTTTCGAATAGCATTTTATGCCCAGGATGTTTTATAAAGTGTTCTGCTGCTGATGACTTTTCTGGCTGACCCAGTCTGCAGTGTCTCTCGTGTTCCTTGATTCATGTTTGAACATTGCATTTGGTGGTCCCTATGTAGACTTGTCCACAGCTGCATGATATGCGGTAAACTCCTGTGATGTGAGAGGATCTCTCCTGTCCTTCACTGAGCGCAGCATTTGCTGGATTTTCTTGATAGGTTTGTAGATCATTTGGAGGTTGCGTTTCCTCACCACTTTCCCTATTGTGTCTGTGACTTTGACCATGTTTTTGAACCATCTGAAAAACGCCCACCTGAACATCCAATTCACCATGGGAAAAGAAAAGGAAGTAACAATGCTATTCTTGGATGCCCTGGTCATCTGCAAACCAAACCAATGTTTGGGCCACACAGTATACCGAAAACCTACACACACAGACAGGTAACTATGCAGGAATTCCAGTCATCACCCAGGACAAAAAAGAAGCACAATAAAAGCATTGATAGACTGGGCAAAAATGATCTGTGAATGCCACTTCCTGGAAGATGAATGAAAGCACCTAGACTGGGCTCTACAGGCTAATGGTTACTCCAGCTCAGACATTAGAAGGGCTGCCAGACCCAGGAAAACCCAGAGGAGTGAAGACAAACAACCACCCAAAAGGAAGGTATTTCTACCATACATCAAAGGAGTCGCAGACAAGATAGGGAAAGTGGTGAGGGAACACAACCTCCAAATGGTCTACAAACCTACCAAGAAAATCCAGCAAAGGCTGGATGGCTGAGATAATAGAGGGGCGGTCAGTGCTTTGACAACAGATGACTCTCACTTTTCTCCCGAGGATGGTTTCTTTTGAAATAAGTGTTAAAGTACAGTGCTTACATTGACCTGTGGATAAAGTGACGCAGATATTTTGGGTCAATTTTTTTGACTAAAATGTATAGACTTATACATGTGAGTCTATGCAGTATACTGTTGTTGTTTTCAGCTTTTAAGGCTTTGCCTAGTTTGTCAATGGAAATACCTTATTTTTTAAAAGGGGAGCAGACAGTTATAGATCACTCATGAATCATATTCTAATCACCAGGTAGCTTGTTGCTAGGTGTTGTTGTTTATGTGCCCACGTTACAGATATTTTTAATGAGGGACACCCTTTTGTCCTAACAGATAAGGGAAGGCAGAGGCGGGGGAAGAAAAAATATTTCACAATCTTAACAGCTTAGCTCCACAGTGTTCTGCGAAATGGCAGCAGTGACCTCAGACTTCCTTATAGCACCTCACACACCCACAACACTTGGGCACTTATCACCAGGGCTGGAATGTTTGCTTGCAGTTAAGGCTTCCTTTTCACCTTGTGAGAGGGATGTTTTTGTGGTTGCACTTGATTATCTTTCAGGTTATCAGTACAGACATGTTTCACCGAAGATCGTTTCTGATAGATTTTGTATTACTTTTTTTTTATGTTTAGTAAAATGTTTTTTATTAAAAGAAGCCCACAGAAAGGACCTTATACACATAAAACAGAATCCTTAGGAGATGAGGTAATCTATTTTGGTACATAAATTCTGAAGTGCTTGATTTAATAGTGATCATGGAAAGTTGCTCTAATTAATGCCTAAATGTTTTGGCATAGATGGTTTTCTTTCTAGGATGCAAAACACACTGGAGAAATAATCCAATGCTAGAGAATCTTGGGAAGTGTAGTTTGTTGTGGTCACCAGAGCTTTCTGACAGAGAAGGCTAAAGGTCTCACAAAACTACAGTTCCCAGAATTTCCTAGCGTTGAGCCAGGGCAGTTAAACCAACCTAAAACTGGATTATTTCTGCATTGTGTTTTGGACCCAGCTCTTAGAAACCAGATAAGCATATAATGCTAATGCTGTTTAGCAATAAGGTAACCTAGTGATAGAAAATGTGCAATAATTGCATGAGTTTTATGTATGTGTTGTAATACCTGATACCAGCCACTAGAGAACTGTCTTTAAGGTAGTATCATGCTTGGTCGTTCCTGAGCAAGGTGTGAATGTGCAGTGGACATTGCAGGATGTGTGCAATTTTATCACTGGCCATATGTGACCGGTGGGTTGCAGATTCTCTTGCACTGTCTTGTGGCATTACCTTAAAGACTTCCAATGGACTTGACCATAAAGCTTCTTTCCTTCTCAGTTTTGTCAAAGACAGTAGGTGTGAAAAGCATACAGTTTACCAAATGGATTCTTTAGAATGACTAAAGAATACTGCTGAGATGACTTGAGCTCACCAAAAACACCCTTATTAGTAGAACATAGTTGAAACACTTGTAGATAAAACCTAGAAGAAGCCTGTAACAAAATGCAAGTAATGGCAAGCACTAAAACACTTTAAGTAGAAGTACTTGGCTAGTAGTGATACAGCTTGAGTCTCTCTTATCTGAAATGCTTGGGACCAGAAGTGTTTTGGGTTTTGGATTTATTTTATTTTTATTTTGGATTTTGGAATACCTAATATTTACACATATGTACATAATGAGATATCTTAGAGATGGGGTCCATCTAGAAACACAAATTCAATTACATTTACACCTTATACACATAGCCTCAAGTAAATTTTATACAATATTTTAAAATAATTTTGTGCATGAAACAGTTTGTCTACATTGAACCATCAGAAAGCAAGGGTGTCACTATCCCAGCCATCCATGAAAAAAGGTTTTGGTTATTTGGAGTATTTCAGATTTTGGAATTCCAAATAAGAAAGATTCAACCTGTAGTGGAAAATTGTTCTGATTAAATGGCTACACATTTGGGCAATGACTCTCCCCCCTCCCCAGTCCTGAAAACCCAGAATCGAATATTTTGGATCCTACAGTTAATGTTCAGGTGCACTTTGCACATATTATCAGATATCTCAAAATTTCTAATTCCTAATTAGAATAATTTTGTATTACGTTGTTTATGTTTAGTAAAATGTTATATATTAAAAGAAGGCCACAGAATGAGCTTATAAACAAAGAACAGAATCCTTAGGAGATGAAATAATCTATTTTGGTACATAAATTCTGAAGTGCTTGATTTAATAGTGTCCGTTTATTAATCTTAGATTGTCTTACATAACATACAGCAAAAGGAGATGCTACCTGGAGCCATTCAGGAAAGTCAGTCTCTATATTTGGCAGGGATACTTTTTGGAGAGGAGTGATTTCTGCGTGAAAATGATTGGGCCATTTGTGGCCCACTCTTGCTTTAAGAGTTTATTTTTCTATTAAGATAGTTAAATCAACATAGTGCAGAATATTTAAACCAGTAATCAAAATTGTTTTGTGGAAAGGGTCTTCTCTGCTATATTTCCCTATTTGTGTAATGCCTGCCATTTAGAGCTTTAGTTGGGTCAAAGCTCACAACTTTGTGTAGTGCCTGCCATTTAGAGCTTTAGTTGGGTCAAAGCTCATAACTTTCCACTGCCAAGTTAAAACTTGGTGGCCAGAATCCTGTTTGGGACTTGGCTCTTTGTAGGTGGTCTTACATATGTGGGCAGTTCTATAATGTTTGTATCCAGTGAAGGGCTGCTGTTATGTTACTGTGTAGGGAAACCAGCAAGATGACTGATGCACATTGAGACCAGTTCACAGTAGGACAAATGTGTATTGGGATCCTGACTATGGCATGCTGATGTGCATTGAGACACTCTTGCCAATGTACCATTATGCATTTTCACGTTTCACTAACAAGGTTTCTTAGCATGTAGAGAGATCTTGTAGCACCTTTGAGACTAACTGAAAGAAAGAAATTGACAGCATAAGTTTTCGTAGACTTCAGTCTACTTCCTCAGATGCATTTGGATTTCTTAGTGCCACTGTTACTTAGGTAAGTACAGTGGCTCCTTGCTATCTGTTGGGACTTGGTTCCAGGACCCCCTGTGGATACCAAAATCAGTGGATTCTCAGGTCTCATTAAATACAATGGCATAATAAAATTATATAAAATGACAAAATCCTGGTTTGCTATTTGGAATTTATAATTTTTAAAAAATATTTTCAAGCTATGGATACTTGAATGTGTGGATACAGAGGGCCAAATATACAGGTAAAGTTATGTAAGAGCTTGTCTACACTAGCTGTATACTCTTAACCCCCACCTCCCAGGCTGCCCATGTGGTGTCTACCCCGCACAGCTCAAAACCATGAATCCGGACTGGGCTGTTTACACAACACCCAAACCCAATTTGGGTTTCCATCCTGTAACCTACATTTAGTTAACTCACTTTTGCTGTGAGTCTTCTGGTCTCTTCAAGCTACCTTCACTTGAAGCCATCCACCGCTGCGGACACATCCCTTTGAGGTCAGAATAAGGCACCTAGAATTGTTAGTATGGCTGGGCAGGCCTACAGCAGTGGAGGCAGCAAATGTCTCAATGTGAGTGTCGCGTGTCACTGCAGAGCAACCTGAACTGCCCACAGCCATTGGCCATGTCATTCTGGCCTCAGTGACATGCCTGCAGTGTTAGGGCAGGCGGTCAGCTCAGGCCTGCGCACGTAAAGGCAGTGCGTTTACTGCAAAGCAGGTAAGGGGCAAATTCAGGGCCAGAATACCCTGGGGACATCCCAGAGTATTCTGGAAGGTGTAGATGACCTCTTTTATACCCCACTATACAGGATTCTGGACATCTTCTTTATTAAAGCCTTTGGGCACTAAATTTCCTTAATCAAATCTGTGCACACAATTGATTTTAACTTTTTAGATTGCTTAATTTATTTTTAAAAGTGTTTTAAGGTTTTTTATGTTTTAAATTGTTTAAGTTGATTTTATGGTAAGCCACCACAGATCTTAAGCTATAGTACAGGATAGGAATATTTTAATTTAATCAATAATAATTAGTTTATTTTTAGAATGTTTAACTTTTTTTTTACTCTTTTAAGTTTTAAATTGCTTAAGCTGATTTTATGGTAAACCACTCAGATTTTTATCATTATAGGGCAGGACATAAATATGCATGAGCTTTCAAGTCATCTGTTGACTTATAGTGGCCCCATGAATTAGACAGGATTTTCTTAGGCAAGAGATATTCAGAGGTGGTTTTGCCAGTTTCTTCCTCTGAAATGTATTGATGCATTAATTAAATAATAATTAGGTTAGAGTTAATGTTTGCATTGTAGTTCACAGATGATAAAAATTGAACTCAAACTTTCTCATAAAATCAGTTACCGGTATACATCAAAATGTATAATAGTTCAATATATCATGTCATGTAACAGCAAATACATGATAGAATTTAATAAAATATAAAAATGACATTTCAGTATAAAAAAAATAAAAAGTGACATCATAGAAGCCAATACAATATAAAAAATATTCAGTACTTAATACCTAGTTTAAAAATTAGCTGTTTAGGATAGCTAAGAAAACTTCTGGACATCTGGTACACTGTAACCTGGAAACAGTAAATGAGAGCTCAGATAAGAGCTTGCTTGCTTTGTTTAAGTGTTTTCCTCTGGTTACAATTTGCAATTTAAAGTAACAGAAATATTTAGAAATCAGGCCTCTTGAGAACTGTTTGATTCTGGTGGGGGATATTTTTCTAATTTGTATGATTGTACAAACCTAATATTTATCAGTCCTTCTCTCTTCCATCCATGAGTTGACTTCTTTTATCAATTGTTTGTGGCAAATTGTTTCAGCTGAATATTGTAATGCAGAGGTCCCCATACTTTTTGAGCTGGGGGTTCACTGGTCCCCAGATCTTTTGAGTTCACTGGTCCCCAGATCTTCTGAGGCCAGAGGCCTGGGTAGTGTGCATGCGCGCATGATGCTGGGTGGCATTTTGGAACACAAAATGGCACCCAGAGTCATATGCATGCGCACGTGATGCCGGGTGCCATTTTGGAACAAAAAATGGCACCCCGCATTGTGTGGCGGCGGCAGCAGGACCGGCCGCGGGCTGGTTCAAAGGCCTCAACGGGCCGAACACGGGCCGTAGTTTGGGGACCCCTGTTGTAATGCATTATTATTATATTATGAGACATTTCTTTGAGAAAAGGATTTGCTCCAGCATACTCTAATGTTGTTTTAGATGCATTCTTGCTGTCCTTTATTCTCACACAATTGTATCCCATTTTTTACAGGTGGTCCTGTGTATGTTGTGGTGTTGACATTATTGTTTAACATGTTCCTTCATTATTGTTGCAACATTCCTAGGCACTGAGCTCAATAAAAGTGGTCCAGATAGCATCTTGATTGAGCCAAAGTGGCAGTTTAATGCTGGTCCTCACTCCAAGGAGCTCTTCAGACACATTTTGCAAGGGGAATTGCCTCATTCTTCCTCCTGGCTGATACAGCAAAAGAGGTTGACCTGGCAGTATGCTAATGTTCAATATTCCTTTTTAGTCAAAAATTGTCTAAACAACCATACATTGAGGCAGCTGTCTGAAAACATTGAAAGGGCCATTATTGTAGTGTTCCAAAGCTAGTTAATGTAAACCACAGCCTAGAACCAGGAGGTACTACTGACAAACAGAGCTTTATCTATGCATCTGACTAGTGATTAGTTGAAATACCTGGTTACTGTAATCAAAAGTTTTCCTAGTAACGAATGTGTAACTACACTAGGGATTGTGCCATTCCTTTTACTGTTCAACAGTACTTTTTTAGTTGCAGGTATGTGGCATCATAATGGTGGGGGAAGACTTTTTAACCTTTAGTAACTACAGACAACTATTTTGGAGGCTTTCGAATTATAGCTATAATGTTTAAAAGTTGCCATCAAACTAGACACTTCAAAAATAATTTTTCCAGATTTTACTACTTTTAAAAAATCTGGACTTCTGAAGAAAGATAATCCCAGTTCAGAAATGAGCAGTGTTAAATTGTATGTCCAGGATAATAATAATAATAATAATAATAATAATAATAATAATAATAATAATAATAATAATAAAAATACCTTAGAACAAACAGTGGCGGCTGGGGGAATGGGTAGCCAAGACTTGTCTGTTTTGGGCCGGGATGATTTATTCCAGGAAGGCCTGCCGGAAAAGATCCGTCTTTACTGCTTTTTAAAGCAGTCAAGAGTGGTAATAAAACAAATCTCATCCAGGAGGCCGTTTCATAATTTGGGAGCGGTAGCAGAGAAGGCCCTGTGGGAGGTCAGCAACAGCCTCGTTTTCATAGGCTGTAGCAGATTCCTCCCAGAGGACCGGAGCATGCGGGGGGATCATATGGGGAGAGGCGGTCCCGGAGATAAGTTGGACCCAAGCCATGTAGGGCTTTAAAGGCCAAAACCAACACCTTGTACTGTGCCCAGAAACTAATCGGCAGCCAGTGGAGAGATTTCAGCACAGGTGTTATATGCTCTCTCCTAGATATCCCAGTAACCAGCCTGTCTGCCATATTCTGAACCAATTGAAGTTTCCGAGTTAAGCACAAGGATAGCCCCATGTAGAGTGCGTTACAGAAATCCAGGTGTGAGGTTACCAGAGGATGTACTACAGTTTCAAGATCCCTAGTCTCCAGGAAAGGGCGCAGCTGGCATATCAGCCGAAGCTGATAATAGGCACTCCTGACTATCGCATTCACCTGATTAATCATGTGAAGCAACGAATCTAGGAGTACCCCAAGACTGTGAACACAGTACTTGGAGGAGAGTGTGACTCCATCCAGGACTGGAAGTTGTATTCCTAGACCTGATTTCAGGCCCGTGACTGTTAGTATCTCCTTTTTGTCTGGATTCAGTTTCAATCTGTTTTTCCTCAACCAGTCCATTACCGCCTTAAGACAATCCTTGAGAGGAGAGACGCCATCTGAAGTCTGAGCTGATGACCGGGTCATGGAAAAGTATATCTGGGTGTCATCGGCATACTGATGACACCGCGTTCCATGCCTCCGAATGATCTCTCCCAACGGCTTCATATAGATATTAAATAGCATTGGGGACAGGATGGTGCCTTGAGGGACGCCACAATTAAGCTCTATGCTGGAAGAGCAACTGTCCCCGAGCCTCACCCTCTGGGATCTGCCCGAGAGGAAGGAACAGAACCACAGCAATGCAGTGCCTCCAATTCCTAACTCTCTCAGGTAATCCAAGAGGATGAGGTGGTCTATTGTGTCAAAGGTCGCTGAGAGGTCCAAGAGCACCAACAGGGTCACACTACGCCTGTTGATGCCCAAGCGGAGGTCGTCAGCCAGAGCAACCATGGCAGTCTCAACTCCATATCCTGTCCTAAAGCCAGTTTGAAATGGATCTACTATTTCAAATGGATCTAATATTTTAATGGACCTAATGGATAAACTGTGCAAATAAAATGAAATGTTTTCCTTTTTATCCTCTATTATTACCCAGCATTTTCAGAAACCGTTGTCTATAATTATTCATTTACAGGTTATGGGGAGGGGTAAAAAGGCTTTGGTTGTTGTTGTTGTTAACTGCCCTTGAGTTGATCTTGACTCATGGCAACCCTATGGATGAGAGATCTCCAAGACCCTTTGTCCTCCACTGCTCTGCTTAATTCCTGCAAACCCTTAATACCTGTGATCTCCTTAATAGAGCCCATCCATCTGGCATGTGGCCTTCCTCTCTTCCTACTTCCCTCCACCTTCCCCATCATTATTGTTTTTTCAAGAAGTCCCCTCTTCTCATATGTCCGAAGCACAACAGTCTCCATTTGGTCATCTTGGCTTCCAGAGAGGTTTCTGGATTGATCTGTTCTAGGATCAACTTGTTTGTCCTTTCAGCTGTCCATGGGATCCTCAGCATGCTTCTCTGGCACCACATCCCAAATAAATTGATTTTCTTGCTGTTACCTTTCTTAACTGTTGAGCTCTCACATCTATACATGGTAGTAGGAATACAATGGCTTGTATGATTCTAACTTTTGTTCTGAGTTGTATATCTTTGCGTTTTAGGATCTTTTCTAGTTCTTTCATAGCTGCCCTCCCCATTCTTAATCTTCGTCTGATTTCCCTAGACTTCAGTCCCCATTTCTATCAATGTTTGATCCCAGGTATGGGAATTCTTTTACTATTTCTATTTCTTCATTGTCTAGATTGAACTTGCGAAGGTCCTTGGAGGTCATTATTTTTGTTTTCTTTATTTTCAGCATTAAGCCTGCCTTAGCACTTTCTTCTTTGATTTTCCTTAGTAGATGTTCCAAGTCTGTGAGGTTCTCTGTTAGTATTATGGTGTCATCTGCATAGCTGCATTGGTTGTTATAGTAATTGTTTTTATCTTTCCACATAATCCATTGTATTATTGCATTCATAATTCTTAGTTTGTTCCTATCTCCCTTTCGTTTTTCTTCTTTTCTTTATTGTTTGCATTGTTTTTCTGTCATCTATTTTTTCCCCTCTTTTTGTTTATTGAAAGTGTCTGTCTGCATTCTTCTTTTATTATGCCCCTGGCTTCAGACCATAGTTCCTCTGGTTCTCAGTCTATTATGCTTAGTAGTGTGAATTTGTTTCTTACGTTATCAGTAAATTCTGTTGAGATATTATTTAGATCATATTTTCGTATGATCACTGGTTTTGTTTTCTTCTTGAGTCTTACTCTTATTTTTTTACAATATTATTATATTCTTATTATAAAAAGGCTACATGACACTAATTCTCAGCAGTTTGCATGTTGAAGGCAGTATCTCTTGTAAGATAAATCTGTTGAAAGCATGGGTAGCTTCTCAGTGCAGACAGTGCTGAAGTACGTGAACCAATGAACTGCCTCTGGACAAGGTAGCTTCACATGAAGCCTCAACCACTACAACCTCATTTTTAAATGTATCTAATGGGGTTTAGATTTTCAAATAGACTGCACCGTAACCACATTGAGTCTCATCTAGAAGCAAGGAGGGTTATAAATAAATAAATAGAAAACATTCAGCTTCTGAGATATATTCAAGCATTTATATTCTATTTTGTATGTGCATAGCTTGCCCATCTTTTATCTTGAGAATTAAGTCAGTGCCTTCCCTGGTGGTCCTTCCATCCAAGTAATTCTGTTTAGTTTCATCAAGGCTGTTGCACTCTGTGCTTTTAAGCTAGTGCCTTGATGTTGCCTGAACACTTCCAAGCATATCTTTTGCAGCAATGCTTAGAAATTATTAAGGTTTGGGGGCGGGGACTTGATTGGTAGGACACTGTTTTGTAGCCATAGCCTCCTCTGTTCTGGTAGGGCTGAGATATAATACTCCTTTTGCATATGTGCTACATGTGGGTGTCCTGTAGCATCTGGGTGGCCACTATGTGAGCAGGGTGCTGAACAGCATCAGGAATTTGTCTGATCTATGTGGGATCTTGTATTGGCATAAGATCACTGTTGCTGTTGCTTAGTATTCAGAAGCATTAATGGCTATATGCTGGAACAGATCCATGTCATGCATGTTCCAAGCAGTGTTCTTTATCCAATGTGTCTTAGTTGTGACACTTCCTGTCCTGCCTCCTCCACCTTGTGGTTTATGGTTTTTCTTTTGCTCCTTTTTTTAAGAGCATGGGTATTTAAAGCAACAGAGAAAATGATTCTCTTTTCACCCAAATAAATATATAAATAAGATGACCGCACAATATTTTTCATTGAGTTAATTAGTATTAAATAAATAAACAACATTGGTTGTTTAAAAATTGAAGCCCAGTTTTGATCAATGTGGGAATGAATGATTGAAGTTGAGAGAGACACTGAACCTTGGTGGCACAGTGGTTAAATGCCTGGACTGCAGCCATTCACAGCCACAAAGTTGTGAGTTTGATTCCAGGGACTCCAAGGTCCATTCAGCCTTGCATCCTTCCGTAGGTTACTAAAATGAGTACTGAGTTTGTTGGGGGCAATACATTTACACATTGTAAACTGCTTAGGTAGTGCCTAAATGCATTGATAAGCGGTATAGAAATGTGCTTGCTATTGCTTCTTGCTACTTGCTATTTTTATTATTTTTTCATATCAAAATCCAAAGGTAGTTGCCTGTATTAGCAAGATATAATGCATTCTTCTGAATGTTATAACTTGAAGTTTTAAAGCTTGTTTGAGTTCATGTTGTAAGTTGTCATGTATAGTGCACTGGAAGAAAGGTGGGAAATCAAATCAAATTAATTGTAAACTCTATGCATGAATCTATATAAGCACAGTAAGGATGTACATATTTGTGCTGACTTTGACAGTGAGTGCATGCAGACTGACATCCTTTTAATGACATACACATGCATAAGTCACACCCTGTTTATGGGACAAATTGGTTCATCATAGAGCAATAGATATATTCTGCTAACATGGGCAGAAGCAGAGTTGCGCATACAGCAAAGTTGCACATTGCGGTTGTACGTTGCAGTTACACATTGCGTATTGGAGTTAAGCATTTTACATTGCACATCATCACCCGGTCTGACATGCCTCAGACATTGTGGTTGTTCTGCATGGGGATTGCATACTGGTAGCATAACGTATCACTCAATAACATAGTTATTAATGTTTGATTGACTGAGCAGAGGACATACTTATTAAACTTTCTGATCACACCAAATTGGGCAGGATAGAGGATAGGATCAGAATTCAAAATGACCTTAATAGATTGGAGAACTGGTCAAAGATTACATTATGAATTCCAACAGGGATAAATGTAAGGTGTTTACATTTCACCAGGGAAAATGAAACACACAGATATAGGGTGGGTGACATATGGCTTGACAACAATATATATGAAAAGGATCTAGGGGTCTTACTAGACTCCAAGCTTAACATGAGTCAACAATGTTATGCAGCTGTCAAATAGACCAGTGCAGTCCTGGGCTGCATTGTAGGAGTATAATGTGAACATGAACTGGTGGATTCAGATTGGAAGAAAGGAGATACCACCTAAATGTTAGAAAGAACTTCTTGATTTTAAGGGCTGTTTCACAGTGGAATAGGCTTACTTGGAGAGTGGTGGATTCTTCTTCGGATGTCTTTAAATAGAGGTTGGATGACTATCTTTTGGGATTACTTTGACAGTTGTTGGACTAAATTGTGCTTGTGATCTCTTCCAAACCTATGATTCTGTGGATACTTACACTATGCTGAGGGGGTGCTGGATAGCAGTCAAGATGGAAGTGTCTGCTACTACTTTCCTGTCTTAACATCCCACCCAACACATTTGCATATATTAACTGGAAGTCTGAATGGAAGTGTTGTAAATTAATTTAGAAAATATTTCTATCTTGATTGCGTTTCCTTTTCTTGCCAACCACAAGTCTCTTATTCCTCCCCATTCTATAGCATAACTTACTTTTCATTGAGATTTTTATACTTTTATTTCTGTGTTTAACATATTTCTATAATCAGTTTATCGATATAGGTCCAAAACACACTGCAGAAATAATCCAGTTTGAGACTGCTTTAACTGCCCTGGCTCAGTGCTAGGGAATCCCAAGAATTATAGTTTATTGTGGCACCAGAACTCTCAGACAGAAAAGTCTCACACAATTATAATTCTCAGAATTCCCTAGCATTGATCCAGGGCAGTTAAAGCGGTCTCAAACTGGATTATTTCTGTAGAGTATTTTGGACCATAGTTTCCACAGCACTTTAAAAATAAGAGTTTAAATAGAGAATTCCCCCTCTCTCATCCAGAAAGCAATAAGGCAATTTTAACAATCTAAAACAAATATAAATAAAAGAAACAGCAGAAAGAGTACTGCTAGATTTAACAGTCAATACAGATTTAAGAGATCATCAATGATAATCTGAAATAAAATGAAAAGGCTTAAAACATTCTTGTAGAGACAACTTTTGCATTGAGCCCTGTGATTTCAGTATTGCAGTGCTCAACGGATCAGTTCTCAATGTATGTTTGTGTGCACATACGCATACATATATGTGTATGCCACTGTTCCAGTTATGAAAAATAGTTTCTTCCTTCCAATAGTTTGGGTAGAGCATGTCTATGTCAATTCTTGGAAAATGGTGCAGTGCTGCAGGGGTAAAATCTCAGTTGTATGCTTCCTATATTTCCATCTAAAAGCTGAGGGCCCTCTGTATGGTGCCTGATAAAAGGCAGTTCCAGTGAAATGATCAAAAGTTGTGCACAGAAGCTAGTTTTGGGCAAAATCTGTTTGAATCCCCACTGTCATGTTTTGTTTAAGAACCAATGTGGTCAAGTGGTATGGTTGTTGGAGTAGGACTCTAAGAAACCATGGTTCAAAACCCTGCTCAGCCAGGGAAACCCACTGGGTGACTTTTAGCAAATCACACTCAGCCTCAGAAGAGAGCATTGGCAAAGTTCCTCTGAGCATATCTTACCAAGAAAATTCCATGATAACTTCCCCATAAGTCAGAAATGACTTGAAGGCACACAGGAACAACAGTGTTTTATTTTTTTTAGGAGCGAATAGTGTGTATTTATCAGTTGTACTCTGCTTTTACCACCATATCTTTAGAGGTGTATGGTTAACTACTAAATTCTGTACATACTGTTCCTTACAGATGTACTATAGAACTGTTTTAATGAGTTTTTAAAAAGTATTTCAATGTGTTTTAAAATGTTTTTATCTTCTTATTGTTTTAATTGGTTTCTATTTGTTCTTTGTTTGCCCCAGGGGCCTTTGTGGGCTGGGAGGCGATACAGAATAAGTAAATAAATAAACTGTCAAGTACCAATTTATTTTTGTTTACTTAATTTTTGTGCTTTGAACAAAAATATTTTCACCTTTACTGTATTTAATATTTTGTGTACATTGAGTACCTTATTTTCCGGCGTATAAGACGACCCGCGTATAAGACCCCCCCCCATTTTCCCAGTCAAAATATAGAGCTTTAGCACCTCTATCCTCATTATCCTTATATCCGGTGTATAAGACGACCCCCCCCACTTTAGCCACAGATTTTGCAGGTAAAAAAGTAGTCTTATACACAGGAAAATAAGGTAGTAACAGTGCCAGTTCAATACAATACTAGATTTCTTACTTAGCAAAAACTGGGAAAAATAGAAGGGGGGAAGGGAAAGTATATTTATTTAATTTAATTTATATCCCATCTTTCTCATACAAGGCTGCTTATAAGCACAAAAATGCAGTGAAGTTTAAATCATTATTAATAAAAAAGTTAAAAAACTGATAGTTTGATTTAAAACATAAGGTTAAAACAATGTAATGCACAATTATGGTAAAACATAGTGTTTTAAAAATATAAAAACAGATAAAATTACCACCCCATTAAAATTACTACCCCATTAATAATAATAATAATAATAATAATAATAATAATAATAATAATAAATTTTATTTTTAACCCGCCCCTCTGCAAAGCAATCGAGGCGGCGTACAAGTTAAAACAAGGCAACAGTTAAAACAATTCTGTTCCCCCCAATCCCTAACCCACCCACCCCATAAAAATTGAATTAAACTAGTAGAATAATTAAACTACCAAACTAAATCAACTCAATAACTTAAACCTTAAAACAAACAGTGGTGGTTGGGAGCAGCAGCCACCCAACTCTGTTAGGGCGGGAGAGTTATTCCAGGAAGGCCTGCTGGAAGAGATCCGTCTTTACTGCTTTTTTAAAGCAGTCAAGAGTGCTAATAAGATGGATTTCCTCAGGCAGGTCATTCCATAATCCCGGAGCGGCGATAGAGAAGGCCATCTGGGAGGTCTGCGACAGCCTAGTTTTCATAGGCTGCAGCAGATTCCTCCCAGAGGACCGAAGGGCGCGGGGGGATCATATGGGAAGATAAGAGATAAGTTGGACCCAAGCCATGTAGGGCTTTAAAGGTCAAAACCAACACCTTGTACTGCGCCCGGAAACTAAGCGGCAACCAGTGGAGAGATTTCAGCACAGGTGTTATGTGCTCTCTCCTAAATGTTCCTGTGACCAACCTGGCTGCCATATTTTGGACTAATTGAAGTTTCCGGGTTAGGCACAAGGGTAGCCCCATGTAGAGTGCCTTACAGAAGTCCAAATGTGAGGTTACCAGAGCACGTACCACAGTTTCGAGATCCCTAGTCTCCAGGAAAGGGCGCAGCTGGCTCATCAGCCGAAGCTGATAACAGGCACTCCTGACTGTCGCATTCACCTGACTAGTCATGTGAAGCGACAAACCTAGGAGTACCCCCAAACTGCGAACACAGTCCTTGGATGAGAGTGTGACACTCAATTTGCTATATAAATCAAAGGCCAAAGGCCTATCTGAACATAATAGTATTTGTTAGTAAAAAGAAAGGAAGGGGGGCAACCAAACCTCTCATGATAGGGAATTCAGTAATGTGGGAGCAGCTATAGAGAGGCTTTCTCATGTGTCCTCACCAAACATGTCTGTGATGGTGGTGGGACCAAGAGAAAGCCTTCAACCAAAGATCTTATATCTCAGGCAGTCTCATGGAGTAGATACAGATGCAAGGAACTATAAATACCAGGCTGACTTACAGTGATAATAGAATTTTTGGCCTATCTAACTCTTTTCTGTGTACACATAGGCATAAGGATGTCTGTTGTTTCACATAAGGTCTTTCCCAGGACTATTTAGTATTGTCAGGGGGACCGAACCTGAGACTAGCAATCCATTATTATAGTATACACTAAGTAGCTTCTGATCTGGCCATCATCATTAATGTCAGTCTTTTGATGCAGACAATGGTTATTTAACACCATGCTCCATTGGAAAATGTAGATTTCCCATCAAAAAGGTAAAGATCTTAATAAATGGACAAAATTAAATTTATCATTGTTGGGAAA
>JAIPUX010001880.1:109396099-109427225 GCA_020142125.1 Phrynosoma platyrhinos | reverse complement strand
CATGAGTCGTATCCAGTATAGTCAGTTGTGAAGGATATAGAAGTTTTAGTACAGATATTTCTGTATGTTCTCCATTTCTGTTCTAGACTTTGTGCTTTGTTGTCCAGGCAATCCATGTGTAATGTGGATAGTGTAATGAGAAGCAGGATGATGAAGCAAGGTTGGATAGGACTAGGATAACCAGGTTTAAATCTCCATATCTACTATCACAGTCCTCTATGATCTTGAGTCAGGTTCTTTGCAGACTGCCAGAAATAATGCAACTTGAGTCCACTTTAACTGCCCTGGCTCAGTGCTTGTCCTGGACTACAGCCAGCCTCAGTTCCCACAACTGCTGCTAGGGATGGTAAGGATGAGCAACAAACAGCAAAGCCAGCTACAAACCTTCCTGGTTACCCTCCTGTAGACATGTTCCAGACCTTTCCCTATCCCTTCTTAACTGAGGAATCTGAACTGGGCCCAGTACATTAGATGAATCTTGACCATAAAAGTTTAAAGGAGTACAATTGTACACGATAAAATTTTACTACTCTTAGACGAAAGCAAGATAATCTTTTATATAATTATTACACCTCTTGCGGTATGAGGCCATGCAGTGTAATCCTGCCATTTTTCTCTACTTGCTCAGCACAGTATTCATGCACTGTGTTGTAGCTCTTTCTCCCCAGCAGACAATGGATTAGAGACTGGCACTGGTCCATGAACCACTTGTTTGCATAGCTCTGTTCTAAAGCACACATACGTATTTATTTACAATGAAAATATTTTTTATCCTTAAAACTAGGACCACTCAAAGGAGCTTAAAAAAATAATTGCCAGAGTTCCAAAGGATCAGAGTCACTGTAATTTTCTAGGAGGTTTCACAATTGGACACTGAAATAGAAAAAGCACTATTTCATTTCCTAAGTAGGTGTGCCTCTGAAAGTTCTGAGATTCACAGTGAATTCTTCTGTATTTAACCCAATGGGAGGTCAGGATTGTAGGAAGTGATTCTTTAAAGTATCTTGCTCTGTCACCATTTATGTAACATGCTCACACTTAAAATGGTGCCCTGAAATGAACTGCAAGCTTAGTGCAGATGGAAAGAGAATAAAGAGAAAGATGTATGGGTGTGTACATTTAAAAGCCATGCCCCCACCCTTGGAAATCAGGCTTCCATGCATAACTTGGTACAGATAGTAGAAAAACACAGCATGTGCTTAAAATTGGATTGTATGCTTGAATGCCTTGGTGCTGTTTTTTTCTCTGTGTTTCTGAAAGTGCACAGTGGCATTTTGCAGACAATTCAATATCTTGATGATCAAAGACTCTTTTTTAAACTTGATCTTTATTACCGGTATTAGTTAAATATATTACTGCTAGCTATACAATGCAAAAAAAGTGGGCTTACATGAAACTTTTTTTCATAAACAGATACCTGATGTTACATTCTAATATTTGACAATCTTATGTCTGCTAAGTCTGTTCTTTTTTTGTTTTTTTAAAAAAAACTTCTTCTGTCTCAGTGGCTTATGTGACTTGTTTTGTTCCTCATATTTACTTTTATTGTTGCTACTTTCAGGTGATAACTTCAGTATTTATAATGATCCCTTAGGTTAAATATGTTTTCAGTTGATCTCTACATTTATTAAGATTGATTAAATCCATATTTTATTGCAATATTCTATGATTATATTCTGTTCCTTTTCTGTCTTTTCCAGTGATTTCCCATTTACCAAATTAGTAAGTTTATCCAATTCCATCATATCTAGTAGTTTCGTCAGTCACTTATCTATGATGGGATGTTTTTTGTTTTCCACATTTGAGCAATAAGAATTCTTGCTGCAGAGCCCATATATAATATTTTTCCAGTGTTTTTTCGCAGTTGAGTGTGTTATTTTATTTGACATGTTAAGTAAATAAATTTCTGGGATCTTATTTTATATTTTATATTCAATATGGTGCAAATATTTGAATGTATATGATTCAGGAATTTTTTTATCCTGGGACAATTTCACCATATTTGGTACCATGTTCTGATACTTACCTGGCAGAGGAGATACCATGATCATGATCAAAGACTCATAACTTTGGATTGTGAGGGCAAGCTTGAAGGCTTATGGGCAGGGCTTGCTGAAATCTTGGGGTGAAGCTGCAGTTCCATTTCCTTGGGCAGCTATTGTTAAAGTACTTGCAGAGGTGGAAAGTTTCAGGGTCTGGGACTGAATCTGTACCCTCTGGAGTCCTAACTGGGTTCTCTAGAATGTCCTGGCAGATCTTTTCCCTGCTGCCAACACCATTTAGTTGTTTTTGAGGTTTTTCTATATTTTCCTTCCATTCAGATAGGTTGAAATGCTTTCCCTAAGACTAGACATGTAAACCTTCCAGATATTTTGAAGCGATGGGGGTAGGGTGGAGGTTTTCTCCTGTTTTTCTTGTTTTCTAACTCACTTCTTGTTTTAAAAAGGCCTTTTGTGTACCTAAATTGACCCAGGGTATGGGCATGAAAATGGCAAAATACTCCCCATGCCTCTTAAAGGACACTGAGGAGCATTTTTTTTTAAAAAAAAATTGTGGAGGGTGCAAAGGGTGTATGTGTGTGGCCCTCCAATGTCTTGTGGGGTGTTGTTGTTAATACAATCCCATAGCTGTTCACACTTGGCCTCCCCTGTCATAACAGTTTACTTTGTGGTTGCTTAGTAACTATGGCTGATGGGTCAGTTTTAGATTTTGAAATAAGCTAATCTAGAACCTCTGGTCATTTTTTGTTTTGGAAAAAAAAGGCAAATAAAATAGATTAAAAATCACATTATTTGAGGGGGCTCATAGCAGGCCATAGGAAATCAAAATGATCCCCTGAATCTACTGATATTGCTGATCCTATTCTAAATCATCTTCCTATTTCTGTGAATCCACGAAAGTCCCAATTATAATTGTATAATGGAATACTTTATAATTTATAATGTATTCCAGCTAGCTGTATCTTATATGGTGACCAATACTCATGCTACCTGCCAGATTTATAGATCTACTGGTTTACAGGTGAAAGGCATATACAGAGTGTTATGTTGATGTGCTGCACACCACAACATGTCACTAGATTACAGATATGCTTGATTATACCCCTGCTTCCAACAGTTGCTACACATGACCACAAAGTCCATCCAGTCCTGATTTATTGCGTCCAGCTATTCCAGGTGGTCCTTTGCATATGAACTGAAAGGAGTACAACAGAGGGACTTCCATCCTGGTGAAGCCTCGAACATTCAGCTATTCTCACATAAATTTGGATTTGTGCATGTAATGTTTAAATTAAAGAATAACTCATTAAATCTAGACTGTATAGGTAGTTTAGTTTTGGAAAGATAATCAGAAATTATCCTCTGTATTGGTAGTCAGATGGGTGCTGACAAAATGATGTGTCAGCATCATAGAGTGCAGAGTTTCTTGATCTGGCTGACTCAGTTTTTGATTTGTCTTCGAAAGTTACAGTGCTTCGGTTAATATGTGTGATGTCCAATCATTATTTTTCCTTTTAGTTTAATCCCAAAACGTTTTTAATTTGGGGATATGCATAATACAGTTGCCCCTTGGTATTTGTGGCCTTGCCATTCATGGATGGGAGCATTTGTGGATGGTCCCACCATGTTCTCCTCAATGATGGCACTGGGCTGAAAAACACAGTTACGCACATGTTGTGCTGCAATTGAGTATTATGAGACTTGAGGTCCTGCGGTATTTGCCATCTGTGGGGTGGTGGTGTCTGGAATGGATTCCCCGTGGATACAAAAGGTCAGCTGTATGCTCTATTCTGAATAATACACATGGGGTTTGATAGAAAGTTCTAAGAATACCAGCTGTGAATTTATTGCTGAATTCAGTGCTCAGAGTCTTCTGTGTCCGTTTATTGACGTATCCATGATTATGGACTTGGCATCACTAGAAGAACTCAAACGTCTTATTTGGTGGTTACATTATTTGTTGTTTCAAACACAGTTGTTGAGGTCTTGGAAAGAACACAGGAAGTGCCAATGTAGCTCAGTATTGCCAACTGTCATTAGTGTAGCTCAGTATTGCAAACTGAATGGCCAGGTGCTCTCTGTTGGTCTTGAATGTGTTTACCTGCTCTTCTTGTTGATGTTGGGGATTGGACCCAAGTCCTTCTGCATATAAAATATGTGTTCTACTACTGAGTTATGTCCTTTCCCTATGGGGATGAAAATAAAATAAAAATATGATACTGAGTTAGGTTAGCAAAGGACTCAGAACATATAACCCCCTCTTTCCTGTACAGTGATCTTCCTCTCATATCATATGGCATGTCCTTATTGCTGAACTCTCTTTAAAGCAACAAAGCTTTTTATGCTTTGGTAAGTAAACTGTTGTCACAATGACTATCTTTGGAGAGGCATATTTAGGAAGGGGAACTTGTGAACTGGAGAATGCTGTCCCTATTGTTGCTCTGCAGTGTCTTGAAAATATGATAATCAAACTATAGCTTCATGTACTGCTGTAGTGGCCTAGATTAGGTCAGTGTGTTATGTCTCCATTAACCATGGTTTATAGAGAACAAAATAAGTGTAACTGCAGAGCAGGCTGATTTTTTTTTCATGGTTTGATTTTTTTTTAATAAAATAGATTTTTTAAACTCTAGATTTTATTTATATTAAATTGGATCTTTTACTTAAAACAAACAGACAAATCTCATGAATGGAATACTAAACCCTGATCGCAATTGTTAGACAAAACTGAAGAAGAATCAGTGGGGATTTTCTAAGCCAGCACTTAAGATCCATTGATACCCTGGTTTAACCTATTTGGGACCAACAAGCATTGAGGCCTAAATTCATCTCTTGACTTTTTATTAAAAAAAGTACACTTAAAATTAAATATTGTCACAAGCATGTCAGCTAAATCTATGCTTAGTCTCATAAAAATGAAGCGATGGCTCTCTCAAGCTGACACATATTATTGATTTCTTCAAACACGGGCATTCATTTAAGTTTTTGAACTCATGGATATGTTACTGAACAATAATTGTTTATTCCTGCTTCAGGCTCTCAGCTTTCAGTTTCTTTTTCTGAGCAGGCTAAAGTTACATCATTGACATAAACATAAGCTGAGTGAGGCAGTGCTTGATTGTGAGGACCTTGTCCAGGGTCAGCAGCAGTCAGAAGCTTGGGGGCTGTATCGGTCTCCCCAGGAGACATTTGACTCAGTGTTGAACCCCCATCAGAAAATATTTATTTATTTATTTATTTTGCCTCTAATCTAGGGGCTGTGGAGACACTTTTGCTATTTTGGGGGACACCCGAAGACATTTTTTGGCCCCGGAGAAGACTTTTTCTCAACAGGAAATGATTTCAGTCATTTTCTATTTACTTCCTGTTTTTGACTGCTGGGGGTGTTTGCATGCAGCTTATGGCCCAGTCTGTCTACTTGGTGCTTCATTTGTCGTGAGTACACTTGTCCCTTCCCATTCGCGTCTTGTTCTTTCTTGGATGGCAAGTTGGGATGGACAAAATGGTTGTGTGTTGTGCCGCGTGCAGGAGCGTGTGCCCATTTTAACCAATGGGCTTTGAATATTTGCAGTTTTTCCGATTCACAGGGTGGGAGTGTCCAGAACGGATCCCCGGCGAATTGGGAGGGATGACTGTATTGTCAAACTCCATCCAGACGTGTGTAGCTTGGCAGTCTCCCATATGTGGGAGACCCCGGAGAAGAAAATGCAGGTTGCTTGCATGTCACTGATTCTTTGTGTGGTCAGCTGTGAACTCACACAACCTCCCCACTTCCCCATCTTGCTGTGTTAGACTTCTTTGGTTGCTGGTCACATGAAACATGGTTTGAGCAGGAACTATACTAAGCATGTCCGGTATTGATGTGGGGTCTGCCAATAGAAATTTCCAAAGATAGGCTGTTAAGGCACAGAGAATCCCATATGTTTGAGTTCACAGCTGACCATTTGAACCACAGTTACAGGTTCAAGTTAATTTTCTTTAATATGCTGGGCCAGTTGATCAGGTAGACTTAGCTGCTTTCGTCTTTTCTATGTTGTACTGTTCAGACACACATGGCTACAGTCAGATTTTCAATGGCACCATCTTACTCCTTTCCATCTCAAGCTTTATTGCATTGTTTACTGCAGACTGACTACAGCAGGTGTGGGCAAAATGTGACCCCCAGGGCTGTCTTGTGCCCCTAGTGGGTCAAAAATAATATTTTCCGCAATAAATATTTCAAACATTTTTTGCCCCAGAATTTTTTTTGACTTTTTTCTCAGGGGTAGGGGTGACCCACCAAGGTATCCTAGGGACCTAATGCAACCCACTAGCCTTCCACAGTTGTCCACTGTGCTACAAGAAACCAGCAGTGAAAGTCTTTGCTTCTCTAGTCCTCATTCACCTTCTTCCCAACGCTAAACAATACCAGCTAGACAGAGGACAAGGAGACAAATGGAGAGTGGGGGTCATCAAAAGACTTTGTAAAAAGGAGCTTTGTTCATTACAATATATTTATCAGATGCCTTGTTCATCACAACATACTGGTACAGGAAAGGACATGAAACAGAAGGTTGTACATTGCCAGATGTACATGACCTGTGTACTTTGTCATGATGATAGATGGGAGAACTGCTATGTCCCTTATATGGCATTCCAAAGTCCAAAATACTAAAAAAAAATATCCAAATTTGTTCACATTGGTGGCTGAGCTAGTAACACATTTGCTTTCTGACAGTTCAGTGTATACAAACTTTGTTGCATGTGCAAAGTTATTTAATGTATGGTGTATAAAATTACCCTCAGGCTATGTATATAAGGTGTATACAAAACATAAATGAATTTCATGTTTAAATTTGAGTCCCATCTCCTAGACATCTCACTATGTATATGCAAATATTTCAACATTCAAAAATATACGGTTTTTATTGTTGTTACTTATAATTCATTCTACACTGAAATTGATTTGCAACTATTGAAGAAAGTGACTTTACTGTATATTTACACCTAAGATCTTGCTTCTAATATGAATTTTCATATATTTTAGGTTTTTTGTTTGATTTTCTTTTTTAATTTTTTAATTTCAGTAACACTGCACCCTATAGTAATATCGATAGCACTAAAATAAAACAATAAAAATATAGTGCTTTTTAAAAGATGAATTCTTTAAAATAAAATTAATTTGATTGTAAAAAAAGGACTTTGGGAGGTTTACCCAGAAACAAGTCCCACTGTGTTCAGTAAACTTTTTTCCAGATAAATCAGTATACATTTCCATCTTTAATTATGAACATTAAAAATATGTAATGCTCATTTCAAAAATAAAAGTGTTATGCAGTGTGCTGAGTTCTTGGATTTGAGTTTTTATTGCTCTGTGACACACAAGCCAATAAAAGAGATACAACCTTTAAAAATCAATAAAGAATAAATATGTAAATAGGCATTGAATATATTGTTAAATGAAGTTAGCAAGGTAGGAAGTCCAGTATTTATTGTAGCAAATGGGTTAAATTTAAAGTCTTAGATTATAAGTATGATAAATTATGCAAAACACCGATGATGGATTGAAGATATTTTTGACAACTTAAAAAAAATTCTTCACATAGAATGAGACATCTGTGCTTAGATATGCACCATATTTTAATTTTGTTGTGACAGAAAATAGAAAATCCGAACACAGCCAGGCATTAATCTTGCTTTGTAGACATAATACCATATGAAAGGAATTTGAGTTAAAAGTAGGGCATGGCCATAGAGGGTCTTCAGCTTCTTTTAATCCTTTGAAAGGGTCATTTAGAAGAGTGGGAAAAATTTTAAATAGTAAATAGATACATTAGAACTACATTCAAACTAATAATACACAATCAAATATTAAAGATTTATCAGAGGATAGATCTTAAATGCTCAGTAGAATAATGAATTTGAGCTGAAGAGCAGGCTCAGAATGCATGCAGTAATAAAATGTTTTGCAACAATAAATTACATGAATTCATTTTAAATGGATGTGTTACAAATTCCACCATGTCACATTTCTCTGTAGATTTGGGATGTGAAAATATCACAGCTTGGAAAAGTATTGGTTAAAATTAAAATGTTAAGAGACTATTATAAAATGAATTTGATAATGTTAATCAGTATTAGCATGTCCTCTTAAAATGAAAAAAACAAAAACAAAATAAAACAAAAACCTAACTTTAAAAGGTCCAGAATAACCCAAACCCCAGAAAACAACAAATAGTATTAACACCAAGCATCGTTACTCAAAAATTACAAACCCATTGTATTTGATTAATTAAAAAAAAAATCATTATTGAGGAATTCCAGTGAATTTTCAGAACTTTTAACTAATTACAGGGTATGTATCCCTTATTTGGAATTCTGAAATAAAAAATACTCCAAAATCCATAATTGTCCACATGAGTGACTGAGATAGTGACACGTTTGCATTCTGATGGTTACAACATTTTAAGTGCAAAAATTATTTTAAAATATTTATAAAATTATGTTCAGGCCCTGTGAATAAGGCGTATATGAAACACAAGTTAATTTCATGTTAAGGTTGAGGTCCCATCTCCAATATATCTCATTATGCAAATATTCAGAAATCCGAAATCCAATTACGTTTGGTGCCAAGCATTTCAGATAAGGGAGACTCAGCCTTTATTGATATTCCCCTCACCCCAAATGAACTTCAAGGATGGCATTCAAAGCAAAAAGGAAGATCCACTAGGAAATACCTCCAAAAGAGACCCAACTGGCTCATGTGAGTTTAACATGTCTTTCAAACCTGGCTGCCACTGCTTTCTCTTATCCTTAAACTTAAAAGATTGCTGAACTCATTGGACATTATCACACAGGGAATGGGATAGGGATGGGATTGCTCCCTTGGCTTTATCCTGTCCTTGACCTGAGTGAAAGTGATCGTGTGAATCACTTTCACATGAAAGCGGGCTGAAAGGCACTTTTAGCTGTCATGATATTAATGGGTTCTTCTGTTAATACAAATGACTGAAAATGACGTCTGAAAGCGATTTGTGTGATCAGTTTCACTCACGCTTCCTTGCTGGGTCAATGCTGGGTCATGTGTGAAAGTCCTTCCCGTGATCAGGCGGGAAGGACGGGACGCACGACCCTCATATGATACTCTCCCTTGAGTCCTTCAGTTGTATAGTAAGGTGTGTCTGGGGAGATTTCAGAGGAATTTTTTTTTTTGCCTTACCAAAGAGTAGTTAAATCATTGATATTTTTGATGTATTTTTAATTATTCCTCTCTTGCTGTGCTGGAGTATTATACAGACAGTGCATGAAAATAGGTTTCATAGTGTGGTGGGAAGTGTGTCATGGTACAGTATGTCATGGTACATGGTATGAGTTATAAACTTACCAGAATGCTTTCTGGTGAAAGAACCACAGAATAGCAATAGAATAATCTACATTTGTTGTTGTTGTGTGCCTTCAGGCAAGCCTGAGATCCATTGTGGTGTAGTGATTTGAGTGTTGGATTGGGACTCTGGAGACTAGGGTTCATTTCCCAGCTTGGCCATGAAACCCACTACGTTACCTTGGGCAAGTCACATCCTCTCAGCCTCAGGGGAAGGCAGTGGCAAACAACCTCTGAACAAATCTTTTCAAGAAAACCTCAATATAGGTTCAACTTAGGGTCACCATAAGTCAGAAACAACTTTGAAGGCAAACAACAATGAAGGCAAGCGTTTTCTTGACAAGATTTGTTCAGAGGGAATTTTGCCAATGCCGCTCTCTAAGTCTGAGAATATAACTTGTCTAAGGCCAGTCATTGGGTTTCAATGGTCAAGTGGGAATTTGAACCCTTGTCTCTAGAGTCATGGTCCAATGCTCAAGCCACTACACCAGGGGTAGGCAACCTGTCCCCTTTAAGGGCCAAGGGACTTCAGCTCCCAGAAGCCTCAGCCATGTTGGCCAATAGTCCCATGTTGGCCAATAGCTCCTGGGATTCTGGGAGCTGAAGTCCCTCGGCCCTTAAAGGGGAAAGGTTGCCTACCCCTGCACTACACCATGCTGGTTCTGTAATCTATATATACCTGGCCTTTTTTTTTCTGTTTGCAATATTTTATTGCATAATTTTAGTCCATGTTGAATTGAGTTAGCTCATCCTCATAGTCAGCTACTTAGATTAGTTACTGTATTATCCTTTAGGAAATCCTTCTACCATTGATTTACTTTACCTGGCTTAATTCAAGTGATATTTGCTTTTTATACTTTGCCTGTCAATGTACGGCGATCCCAGTGTTTTCTTGGGCAAGGAATATTCAGAGGTGGTTTTGCCAGTTCCTTCCTCTCAAATATAGTGTACAGCATCGGGTATGCATTAACAGTCTCACACCCAAGTACTGACCGGAGCTGACCCTGCCTAGCTTTCAAGGTCAGACCGGACCTGGTTCCTTCATGGTATTTAGGTCCTGATTTTGAGTTTGCTATATATACTCGACTATAAGTTGAGAAATTTATTCCCCCCCAAATTGACCCTAAAATCCTGGGTTGACTTATATATGGGTCAGTACACCAGTAGTGCTTAGGAAGGTCCTAAAACAAGCAAGCCTGATGCCCAAATCTCCATTTAACACCAATTCCTTCCCTCCCCAATCCGTTTTGCAAGACCTTGCTTCCTATGGAAAAAACGCCCCATTTAAAAACACTCGTTTCTCTAATTTGCAAGACCTTGTTTCCTATGGGGAAAAAACCTCTCAATTTATACTCACCTGCTTCCCTTCTCAATCTGATGTTAAAACCACTCCTTCAGCACCTGGGAATCGGTTGGGAGAAGGTGGGATGGAAGTGGTATTTCCCCCTTTCCATCCTTCCCTGTAGCCCTCTAAGTTTTACGCTCGACTTATCCATGAGTCATATCAAAATCCAGGATTTTGAGCTTGAAACTTTTCCTCGGCTTATACATGAGGTCGACTTGTACACAAGTATATATGGTACTTACTTTAAATAATTCTTTGGGATATTTGTATTTAGTGAAATTAATACTGCTTTTTCAAGTTGCTTGGTAATCATGCACATGAAACCTACTCACAATATTTTTGAAAACATTTTGATTGTAGAAGAAATATGGGAGGTATTCTGCCCCTACTTGTAAGTATCAATATACATTGTTGTGGAGTTTCAGAACATCTTCTCACATGATTTTCTTTTGATCTGATTAGCATCTGGGGAATTTCTAGCTTTTTGATGTATCTTTACATTATTATTTCTGTTATTCTTTGGACTTATCTGGATGTAATGACGAGTGTGATAACTGTACTGCTTCCGAGTCTGTAGGACTCCTCTGTTGGCCTCAAAGAGGAGATCAGAACCTTTCATTTCCACTTTAACTAACCATAATTTGCTGTTTCATTTGAACTTGACAAATGATGGTTAGTCTTCTCTGTGGTTTAATGAAACAAGCCAGACAAACTTTGACTTAATTCAATAGGTTGCAATTATTATTAAGCATTAATTAAGATTCTGCTTAATTAAGCACTAATTAAGATTCAAGGGATGCAGTAGCTTAGTGGTTAAGACACCAGTTCTGATGAGGCCCGAGAGCTGCATGATGGGGTGAGCTCCTGTCACTAGCCCCAGCTTCTCCCAACCTAGCAGCTTGAAAGTATGCAAGTAGATAGATAGGTACCACTTCTCAGTGGGAAGGTAACTGTGTTGGTGCAGTCATGCTGGCCACATGACCACCAGAGCAGTCCTCAGACAATGCTGGCTCTTCGGCTTAGAAACAGACATGACTACAATTGGTTATGACTAAACATTCATGTGAAGGGACTACCTTTATGCTTATCTTTTAATTAAGATTCAGATGTAATGCCTACAAAAATATCACTGTGCTGTTCGGATCAAGTTCATAAACCGTACACATTACTTTCATTTTCATTTTAAAATATGTACAGTTTCCCCTCCGTTCTCGTGGTCTTCATGTCCGCAGTTTTATATATTCATGTTGGGGGGGGGGTGACCTCCGTTTAAAACAATGGGGCACACCCCATTCAATCCTATAGGATTGTGTATGTATGGGGGGGGGTCAGAACGGATCTCCCACAAAAACAGAGGGCAAACTGTACTTTTCTTTTCTCATGTTCATTGGTTTCACACAATCTCCATCAACTGCATAATAAATGGATATGGCCTGATATAGACTGCAATTCTACAGAAATGTTTTTCTGCACCCTCTTAATTTATTATGATTGGCCTCCTGCAATATTTGGTATGTGCAGGGTGGGCAAAATGCATCCCAGAAATGCTGTATTTTTAGTTCAGTCCCTCCCAGACGAATCTTTTTCTGGCAAAGGGGTTAATTGTTACTCCTGTAAGTTTCCAAGAGTGATAGTTCATTTTTTAAATAGGTTGTAGCTCCCTCCCTCCCCTCCATTAAAGGGGGAAAAACAATTTTCAAAAGTAGAAGTGGACTTCTGACCAGGTTGTTTTTGGGAGGAGGAGGACTTTTGGTAGTCTACAGGGAGCTTCTGGTCCTTAAAAAGGAAAATAGTTAGGTGCATCTCTAATGTTCTATTAAGATAATAATCAGTGTTTGTACTTTGTGAAGTTCAGTGCACCCATATCCTCTCTCAAAACTTAAGCATATGTATAGATATGCAACATTTGATGAGGTGAGCTGATGCCAAATAAAGTTTGTTATTCTTTAAGGTACCACAAGAGTTTTTGTTGTTTTTAGTTCTTTGTTGGCTTTGGATTTTATCCTAGGTCTATTGCTGTGTTGCTGCTGTTGTTGTTGTGTACCTTCAAGTCATTTCCAGTTTATGACAGCCCTCAGGCAAACCTATCATGGGGTTTCCTTGGCAAGTTTCTTCAGAGGGGGGTTGCAATTGCCATTCTCTGAGGTTGAGAGAGTATGACTTGCCCAAAGGTTACCCACTAAGTTTACGTGGCTGAGCCAGGATTTGAGCCCTAGTTTTCAGAGTCATAGTCCAACACTGAAACCACTATACCACACTGTTAGGCCTGGAGAAAGGTTTAAGTGCCTGAGCCGTGATGTATATGGGTCATCAGGGTGGGAACATCAGTATTTCCTTAGGATTGGGCTATTTTTTGGGCTGTTCACAGTCACCTACAAAAATCCCAGTGCTGCCTCCTCAGCTAAACTCAGGTGCAATCCTGGCAAAGGGAGACTCAGGGCTTTACATGCAACAGGGGTGCTATTGTGACTTATTTTTCCAAGTTGTATCATCTAGAGCAGAGTTTCTCCATCAGGATTTCCTGAAACCCTGTGGTTCCACAAGAGTTCACTAAGAATTCTGTGAGAGATTGAGATTGAAAAATAAACATTATTTTTTAAAAAAGCTGTAGATACAAACATTTTTGTACAGAGGTTCCCTGAGATCTGAAAATCATATCAGGGATTCCTCCGGGGTAAAAGAGTTGAGAAATCTAGAGCTATGTGTGCATGTGTATGATGAGAAAGAGCAAAACTGTCCATGCCCTTGGACTGAGGAATCCACGATGGGCAATGCATTTTCTCCCATTCATCTTGACATTGAGCTTGCTTTCTTATTTACCCTTTTGATATCCTTCAAATAATTCTAAAAAGCTGTGTGGAGGAGAACAGATATTTCTAATATAGTGCCATCATGATTCATAATTTTATTTATTTTTATTTCTACCGTAAGGTGATTATAATCATACAAGTAAAATTATGTGTTCAGCAACCCATGTGCTTTGAAAAAAAAAAGTTGAACCACATAATTTGGGGTGGGTTTGTGTGTGTGGTGCTCTGTGTGTGTTAGTGAGAGAGAAGGAGAAGGAAAGAGAGAAGGCATCTCCTGCCTCCTTCACCAAGTTGTGTAGCTTTATGTTTTGTTTTCTAGGATATGTGATGAATGGAAGGTTAGCCGTTACATTCATTTCCAATGAAATAGATATGGGGAAAAAATAGAATGTCCCTCTTAGTATCATCTGGTATACTTTCTACCAATAACAACCGGAAATCTCTTTCTTAGCAGCCTTCAACCCCCGCCCCCCCCCCCCAAAAAAAAAAGGGTTGTGTAACCCTGCTTCCAATGAACCACATTCTGGAAATGAGAATAAAAAATTAGGAAGGTGCGAATGTGAGGGGATCAGGCTGTCAAGTTACCATGGTGACAATATATAGGATGGAGCAGCCTTCACCCAAGCGATGAACTGCCAATTCGTTTTGTAGGTGTGAGCCTTTGGTGATGAATATTTACCATATGTGAGCCAATATTTGCTGGAAACTTCCTGTAGAATTTGAGTGGCAGGATTGTAATTATATTATTAAACATGGATCCAGTTGCAGACATCTAACAGGGTTATCCTCCCCCCATCCCCACTCAACTACATTTAACTGAAAATTTGTTTAAGCACACTCTGGATTTATTTTGTTACGGATTCTGCCTGTTTGTCAAATTTCCTACATAATTAGCAAACCCAAGCACATCCTCCATTTCTCACGCAGCTTAAATATTAGCTTTGTTCAATCTCTTAAAAAAGAAATAAAGAAAGAATATATAATGTATAGGCAGACATGCTCATAGGAAGTGGGGAATTTTCCCTCTGACGACAATAATAATCTCTTAAAGCAACAGCCTAATATGTGTGCTGATGAACAAAACCTGCCTCTTTGCAGAGCTCGAAAGGCAATTGTAATATATAATAGCAGTAGAACAGCTATTGTGTACCTTGCAGTGAGTCTTGTTGCAATCAACATAACTTTCATTTCATCATTCTGCAGTGAGTGATACTTCAAGTGTAGCCTCTATAAGTCAAATTGTCAGGGAAGCAGATTCAGTCTGTGTGGTTTGATTCTGACCCTGAGAGGAGCTTCCTTTCTAAAACTGAACTCTTTTTGGAAGGAGGTAGTGGGAGGTTGAGGAGAGGATGCAGTAGGTATGTGGCATAGCTTCATGGAAGATTACAGCCCCTGAACTGCACACATCTCAGATGCTATATCTGGACTCCCGATTAAGAGTATGTGGTGGGAGGCTTGGGAAGAAACTCTGCCTATGATACCAGATAAAAGCTGCCTTTCAAGGTGCACATTGTTACACAAAGCTTGTATTTCCCAATTTAGGTCTGTCCCCCCATGGTTTGAACCACAATCCTCATCATCCACAACCTGGTTATTGGAAGCTAAGTCCAAAATATTTTAAGGGGGCCTGGATTGGGGAAGGATGTGTTAAATGTATTAGCTAAATAAGTACAGTGTGTTCTTGTTAAATGCTGGGTTTGGTTCCAGGACCCCCAGTGGATACCAAAATCTGTGGATGCTCAAGTCTCATTAAATACAATGACATAGTAAAATGATGTTCCTTATAAGATTATTAAGTTGAGGCTACTGTATTTTGGCCATGAGAAGGCATGATTCATTGGAAAACACAATATAGTTGTGCCTCTGTTCTTGCAGACTTGAGGTCCACAGTTTTGAAATATTCACAGAGGGATGACCTCTGTTAAGATCAATGGGACGCGCCCCCGTGGGTGTGCGCCAGCCCGCGGGGCGCCGCCCATTCAAGCCTATGGGGCTTGAATATCAGCGTGTCTCCATTTTGGGGTGGAGGGGGTCCGGAAAAGATTGCCCCATGAAAACAGAGGGCCAACTGTAATACTAGGAAAGGAAGAAGGAAGCAGAAAGAGAGGAAGACCACATCTAGATGGACTCTATTAAGGAGGTCATGGGCATGAATTTACAGGAACTAAGAACAGTGGAGGCTAGGAAGTCTTAGAGATGTCTCATCCACAGGGTTGCTATGAGTTGAGGGTGACTTAACAACAAACAAAAATATAAAATGGCATAATCAAAGTTTTGAAATGTATATATTTTCAAATATTTTCCAGCTGTTAATGCTTGAATCTGTGGATAAAGAATTGGAAGATACAGTGCTGACTGTAGCTTCAGTTATGTTCAGTTTCTTCACATGCTACTTCAGTATTCAGTTTGTTCCAGTTGTTTCTTTATTTCATTAGAAATATTTATATTCTTAACAATGCAATATTGTGGGACTTAAAAGTAAACACTCAGAGTAAAGCTGAAGAGTAAGACCATTAATCATTGGCATCAAATCAGTAGAGCAAGGCAGAAATCATTGGAACAAGGCATATTACAAGCCAAAGGAAACCAAGATGTTCTCACAATATGTCACAGCATTTCAGTCATGACTGAGAGAAAATAGGGAGTTAGTAGTTTTACCTATTGAGAGTAGTGCACTACTGTTTTGTGGAGTAGATTGCATATCATTCCTTGTACTGGGTGGAATTTTAAGAGTGTTGTGTGTGGCAGCAAAATTTGTTAATTTATGCTGAATAAGTGGATTAGGTTTGGAAAATCATGTGCTGATCTTAAACATTCGAGATTGGGGTATTCATTGTTATTAACACTGATAAATTAAAATAGTGTAATTTACTGATTTACTATTAATTAACTCATTGCTTAAACCAGTGGTTCTCAGAACATGCCACAGGACTCTGAAAGTAATGAATTTGTCTTTTTCCAGACTGGATTCCCCCCCCCCCCCGATGAACTACAGAGCACATAATAAGATTGTTGGCTGGGGATTCTGGGAGTCCAATATACTCTAATCATACACCCTTCATAATACCTTGTTGGTTATGGGTTAATATGGAGGGATATTGAAGGCAGTGGTATGTTTGTTTCAGCTAGAGCAGTGCTACTCAAAGAAGTGGTCTCTTACCTGGTGCCATTACCTGTCAGAGATTCTCCAGGGGCAAAAAAGAAAGAGATGTAGGCAACAGGCACAAATATGATACCTGTTCCTGGTACATTAACAGAAATTGCTGGTATGAGATAGTTAAAAAGTACTGAGCTAGATGATACTGATCCATTGCAAGTGAAGTGTTCAGTGGCTGACTGCAACGATCAGTAATTGATCTTGTGTGGTGTAGCCAATAAAGTGGAAATCCTTCAGTCAGAAATGTTATTGACTATCTCTGAGCAAATGCAGAATTTATTTCAGTAGAAATGAATCACTCCATCCTTCTGGGTCTTCACTCCCAAGCAAGAAGCTTGGCTTGTCAATCAGTTTTGTATGCTGGAGCCAGTGATCTCAAACCTAATCCGTAACATCTCTGTTTTAAATGATCTGGAATTTAAATGATCTGTGAATATTCAAAACTGCAGATATTTTAAATAATCTTGCTATTCTCAGCACCAAGGAGGTGAACATCATTTACTTTCTATACTGTTAGGAGAGCTTGCAGTTGGGGGAGAACAACTGGTTTGAGTCTCTTTGCTCTGCAAAGTCACTCTGATAGTGGTAGGAAAAACCAGTTGCTAGTCAGCCTAGATGGGAGCCATACATGGAGGTTTGAAATGCCATTTTCAGTTCATTTCTATCTTCAGTGGGCTGCACTGAAGCAATTTCTAGTCATATTTGAATTTATTTATTTGTGTATATTTATGTATTTAATATATATCTTGCCTTTCTCCCAATATTTTTCCCAATATGGGGACCCTAGGCAGCGTAAAGTATAAGATTAAAACAAAATGATGATCAGCATTTACTGGCCCCACTGCACCCCCTACAGGCTATTTTTACCTGAAAAAGCATTAAAATATACATATATCAGGGTTCAGAGAGGTCTAGCTGGCAAAGGGCACATAGCACTAGCTGGGGAATACTTGTACCCCATGGATCTCATGTTTGTCCAGCCTGTCCTTATTGAGTCTGGTGATGCAGGGAATCACTAGACATTAAGTACTGGTACTTAATATAAGGCAGAAGTGGAAATATGAAGCCCTGCAGATGTTGGACTACAAGTCCCTGCATTCCTAACTAGGATAGCAGATTGTGAAGAATGTTGGGAGTTTCATTTCAGAAACAGCTGGAGGACCATATTTTTTTTACTACAGTACTGAGAAAAAGAAACCAAGGTTTGATTCCCCATTCTGAGCAGTTTGTTGCTTGAGTTATTAAGGGATGCAGTTGTTTGCTTATATCACTCTTCCATGGAAGAACAAAAAGCTTTGAGGCATTTCTCCCTGCTGGGTGAATTTGCAAGAAAAAAGTGTTACCTGCTTGCCATTTTTTGGGCCTCGTCTTTACACCTTTTTAAAAAAGCCTTTTTGGGCCTCGTCTTTACAGCTTTTTGTTCTTTCTTTTTCCAGTGATGATGGGTGGGAAAGTATCAGTTCCGGACTCGCAATTCCATTTAGGAAAGACACTTGGGCTATGTCTCTCTTCTTTTTTCCATCCTAAGATTCCTTACCTTTCTCCAACCTTCATTCATCCTATCTCCCTTGCTTAAGGTTATATGTAGGAATTCTGGCCCGCAGGGCGTACATGTTCCAAGGGCATGGCGTCTGTTCCCCCAGTTTTTTTGGCCCATATATCTCAAAAATGTGATTTATTCTGTACACCTCCATGAGTACCAATTTTACTTTAGCAAATTCTGCACTGGCAGAAATTCCAATCTTAAAAAACAAAACAAAAACCCAAGCAGAGGTGCTCCTCCACAGAAGTGGTTCATCAAAGTTGTTGTGTGGTCCCCAGATGGTTCTGGGGCCAGAAAAATGACACCAAGACATTAGGTTCTTGCCACCATTCCTCCATGTCTAAATCATAGAGAGGAAAAAGTTGTTCTTTCCATAGGTTCTGTTGATGCTGCAGTAATCCACTGGAGGGTTGATGGACAAGGAGAATCATGAAAAACAAGTCAGAGGGTGAAGTCAGCATATCATTTTTAGCAAAAAGCTCTGTTGTGTCCTGTCTGGTGTTTTTGTGTCTGTATTTAGGATGTATTCCACTGTTTAAACCAGCATATGAATTTTTTGGGATATGGTTGACTAGATGCTTCTGAGCTTTCCAGGTTATTTGGATTTTTTTTAAAATAAATAAATAAATAAATGTGTTTTAAATAAAAACAAAACATAACAAGAGAAAACGTCAGAGCTGCCTGAAGTTAACTGTGAGTCAGAATGACATTTGGCAATGTTCAAAGATGTCTGCCAGTTATTGTAGCATTCAGTAAAGTCACAGTAAAATGGATTAATGCAGTACAGATGTTAGTGCAGCACTAAGGGGGAAAAAGTGTGACGTCTGAAGGAATGTTAATGGATTGAGAAGATGTAAAAACACCATCTACCTGGGTGTGTCCTGTGCTTTAGACTGGGGTGGGCAGCAGTTATATCTGGATCTAATTTGAATTCTGGTTGTTTAACCATAGCAGAATTAAAATGATTCTCCTGCCATCACAGCCCTAAAATACATTGTTAAAATGAGGAAATATTTGGAGATCCACGAGTGCGGTTTAAAAATAAAGGGTGTGGGGATGGGGACTATAGGCCCTATTCAGCTCTGATACTCAAAACAAATTTCCTGTCTCAGGATTTTTATTTTTATTTTAGATGTATACATTTTGCAGCTACTTTAGATGGTGGATCTTTTTAACTAGAACTTTTCTTTGGAAGACTGATGTCTACCTAGTTAAATGTGGTTTCCTGGGTGGGGTGGGGGAACAGTTTCGTAAGCTAAAAAGGAACACCTCAGAGATGCAGAAATAACTTTCACTGCCCTTTCAAAAGCGTTTTGATGATCTGGTGGTATTTTCAACCAAAGCCGCCTAACTGAGTTTTGCTAATAAGTATTGAGACTAATGTGGAAAGATCAGTTGCAGCCAATGTCGAGTGGGTGTCATTGTAATTCAGGGGTAGGCAACCTTTCCCCTTTAAGGGCCGAGGGACTTCAGCTCCCAGATGCCTCAGCCATGTTGGCCAATTGTCCCATGTTGGCCAATAGCTCCTGGGATTCTGGGAGCTGAAGTCCCTCGGCCCTTAAAGGGGAAAGGTTGCCTACCCCTGGTGTAATTGGTAACCAAAGTATGCCTCCTATCACAATGAGCATGTATGATGTGTGAAGGTAGAATTTTTGACTTGCAAAGGTCATAATGCCCCCAAACTTACCTGCTTCCATTTGAGGGCCACTTACTGTTTATGCACAATTACTTAGAAGTCCATCCCAACATGTTCAATTTACTGTTAGAGGAACAGAACTGGAGTTCTAGCATTGAGGATAGAGGCATGTTTTTTCTTGCATTTGGAAGAGTATCCCCAAAATAAAGCATATAGGAAACCAGTTGGCCCTCCACATTTGCTTTGACTTTTGCGGATTTAATTATTTGTAATTTTGATTAATATGTTCTCTCTAGGAATCTCTTAAGTCCTCCAGCGCAATACTGCTGGAAGTTGACCATAGAGTTGTGCTGGAGAACTTAGATGTTCCTAGAGAAAACACTTCTCTAGGCATTTGTAGATCCCCTCCAGCATTATTTTGTGGTCACTTTCTGGCAGATGCCGACCGTAGAGTTGCACCTAGTGGTGTTCTCATAGGTAAAAAATAGTATTTTTTTAATTTGCATTTTTTCCACACATTCACAGGGCTCCTTCACCCCTAACCCCAGTGAATGGGAAGGGATCACTGTAGAATAAACAGCACAGAGCCTAAATCTGTGCCTTTCTACTACTGACCTGACTTATCCCAGTAATCCTATTTACTTGGCTGAACAAGTGATTTTATTTACAGGAAGCTGCTGCTTATCTGACAAGTGGAGGACTGTCAGAAAGTGGAATTGGTTGAAAAGTGGAACACAAGTTTTTTTAAAAGCTTGTAAATGCATTTTGGCCACTGGAAAAGTAAATAATACACAATATGTCCCTTTTGAATGCATGCAAAAATTAAATTAACACTATACACACAAAAGTGTGTGAGTAGTCCCAAGCAAGCCTTGTAGGCCAGAAATTCTAATGAAAGATGATAACTCTTGTCAAATTTATGGGACTTGTCAGTAATTTGCAAGTGTTGAAAGAGTGTGTTGTTGGAAAGCAAGATGTCAAAAGGTGGGGAAAGCCTATATTTGTACATCCTCTACAGCAGTCTTTTCCAGCATGGCACCAGATCTTCTATACTATAGCTGACATCATCATCATTGTTGTTGCTATTATTCCCTCACAATTCATCATGTTGCTCTGTGCAAAAACATATAGAATACCCATGAGGATTACAACTGATTTTTCATATTCTTTGTGCTCACATACACTTTTTACCCTCAGTGGATTTTTTGGCATAAGTAGAAGCGATCTAGCATAATTGTGCAACATTTGATTTCCTTTTAAGAAATGAATCTACTTTCATACTATGATGAAAGGTAAGGGGAGTGGGAGGAAGTAGCTAAATCTTCTTTGTTTAAAATAGTAATGGGCAGCCTGCCCCTTCCCAAGCTATCCCACCTCCAACATGGCAGAACAGTATTTTCGGTGTAAAAATGTCCTAGAAGCCTTCTGAGGGCATGATTAGCCCTTTGAAGGCTATCATTCCCAGACTGGTTTATGTTTGAAATGGCCTTTTTAAGAGTGGAAATGTCAAAGATATGTGATCCACCAGAGAGTGGGCTCCTCTGAAGTTGTTCTGTCCTGATTTAAAACCATGTCTTCTCCTGTTTGTATAGTTTCATGCTGGGTTCTGCTGGTTGTTTGCACTAGGTAAAATGGAAGTGCACACAAATAGCTTCAGTAACTGAAATAAGAGGAAATTGGCTAGTTCTTTTAACTGAAATCTTTGGATGTTTTGGGAGACGTTGGAGCCTCATCTCTTTCCTACCCCAACAACTGCCCAATAAGGGAGAAACAAGGTGGAAGACTGTGAGAAATATTTCTATGAAAAATCCAGGTCTGTGACTGTTGTATGAGAAGAGTTAAGAAGCGTTAGCATTTTGCCAATCCCCAAAATAGAGATTTCAAATAGCCGTGTATGAAAAAGCTGTCAGCCAGAATGTCTGGAATTTGAGAAATTTATACTTACCATGGTATTTTTAAACACATACATGTAATGGAACACTCCTGTAAAAATAGTATAACTCAACTCCACAAGGGAAAGTGTTACACCTGAAATTGTAGAACATCATTCCTAAGGGCTGAAGTTGAAAACCGCTACAGTCTGTGTACTTACTGCACTGGCTGTTATGAAATAAAAATGATTGAATCATCTTCTCACTTTATACAGCAGCCAGAAAAAGATGACTTGAACCTCAGAAATGAGGTCCTCCATAGGGAATTCCACAGTCCTGGACATGTGGCAGAAATTCTCTTTAAGAAAGAAACCAAACTTTTACTTGCAACTGAATTCTATATATAAAAAAAGAAAGAAATCAAACGGTCTAGCTCACTGCATCCTTCCATTGGCCACAAAAGAATCACACTGAACTTATTGTCAGTCTCTCAGAGTCTATTGTGTTATGGGCTCTTGACTTTTGTAGTGTTTTGTAGAGGCCTGCTTTTGCTATCCATGGCTTAGTAGATTAATACTGTGACATGAAACAAAACCTGAATATACAGATACCAGCTTCCTAGCACACCAGTGGGGAGTACACTGGTAGCTAACAGCCTTGCTTAGCTTAAGGATTTACACCACACATTCTGCAAATTATGGTATCCATCTATTGAAGAGAAGAAATAGTCCAACAAGACTAATATAGCAGGGCAGACCTGAAAGAGAAAGTAGCAGAACACTTGCTGTCATCTAAAATTCCCAACTACAGGCACTCACACATATCCTCATTGGATACGCTTCTTCAGCTATTTTGGGCAGTGATGCTCTCTACAGGCCTTGGATGATAAATCTATGTTTGTTGATAGACACCCTAACTTAAAAGCAGCTAGCAACAGGTAACAAAACAAAACAAAAAATAAAAAGGATACTGGTCCAGTTAGATGCCATCTCTACCTACCCTCCAGTGTTCTGGGTGGGATAATAAGTCATAGATCTGTTTTGATTCATTTTCTATTGTAATTTCCAAATTTTTAATATGGGAGAGAGTAAAACTTGACAAATATGCTTAATCCTATTAGGGATGGGTGAGAATTCTGTTGCATTTGAGTTTCTATCAGAATTGACCACAGTTTAAATGTGAGAGAAAGCAAAACTGACCAGTAATGAGTAATAATGATGAGTAGTGACTTGCTAAGGGGTTCAGGTTCACCATCTTTGGCTTGAATTGGGACAAAAGTTTGTAAACTTCTTATTACATTACATGCCTTTGTGTCTACAAAATGTGAGAATATTTGTTTTACTCGCATCAACTGTTTTATAAATGACTACTCTTAAAAACAGGATTGTCTCTATATTTTCAGTATTTTATTTCCCTCTGACTTGTTTTCATATAGTGTGACTCATTTCGCTTATCTGTGAAAGACTAATCCATGAAAACCTATCCCATAATAGATTTGTTTATTGCACTGTTGTTTTTACTGCACCATTGTTTAAAATTGCATTTTTTCTATTTAGAAATCATTCTGCTTAAATGTTAATAATGTGGTGATGGAGAAGTTATAGAAACAGTGCCACTTGTATCCCAGTCCAGTAATTCTATGAGATGTAACTTGTAAATAATCACAGAAAGGTAACTGATTTAGATTTTTTAAAAATAAAAAATAATCTTTTAGGGGAATGATAAGGAAGGGACAGAGAGCTCTTGTCTTCCAGACATCTACTGATTTCAGGTCTGGCCACGGGAGTTTGTCCTCCTGTGTCTACTTGTTTTCCTTAAAACAGAGGCGAGATGGAACATTCCATTTTTTCCATCAGCCTGCATGCAATTTCTTGCTGCCTGTGACTTTTGGGTGAGTGGATAAATGCAAGATAGATGTGGGAAAAATATTACATTCATTGAACTTTGGTTGGGTGTATGCAGCCCTGTGTGTGTATGTGACTGAGAGCAAGTGTGATCCAGAGTTCTGTTATTTGTGTATGTTAATCTAATAGGGTCTCCCTGTGTATGTATGCATCTTCATGTCATTTCCTAACCACAGTAGATTGTAATTCAAGTAAACACTTTCTAATCTCATGCAATCACTAGTCATTGTCACTTAGAGTCAATTTTTATATGCTTCTCTTGTGTCCAGTCTTCGACTGGACTCAGATGTTACATACAGATATTAGAAGCACAAGTATAGTGTTAAATATGGAAGAGATGATGTTTGCATGCCTGGCATTATGACATGCCTTTGTCCTTTAAAAGCTTCCCAGATTGCTTCTCAAATGCAGATAATATCTGTGGCTGTGGGTAAAATTACAAATGTACTTGGAAGACATAGGTAGATGCTATGTCTTCTAAAAAATATTTAGAAGTGAATGCAGATGACCTAGTACAGATTGGGAGCAGACCATGCGGGGCCAGGTTTCTTCAGAGGTTTGCTGCTAGCTGCAGTCAGAGTTCTTCATATCTGCAATTTGCAAAAAAGTATCAGTTAGAGCAGGGGTAGGCAATCTTTTTGAGCCGGGGGCCGGGTTGCTGTCCCTCAGACAAGGGGGGGGGGCCACCAGAAATAAATAAATAAATAAATAAATAAATAAATAAATAAATATATTTTTTTAAAAATAAAATAAAAAATAAAATAAAAAAATATGTATGCACACCCTCTCAGCCCCAGAAAAGCCATGACAAAACCCCTGTGGAGATTTTGCCAAGAAAACCCCAAGAACAAGTAATAACAACAATAATCAATATCACCATGGTGGGCGGCAGCGGGGGGCGGCGGTGACGGCAACAGGACTGGCCTGGGGCTGGTCCAAAGGCCCCCGGGCCTTAGGTTGCCTACCCGGAGTTAGAATGAGTGACTACCTTATTTTCTGGCGTATAAGACTACTTTTTAACCTGCAAAATCTGGGGTTAAAGTGGGGGGTCGTCTTATATGCCGGGTATAAGGATAGGTTTGCCTTAGTGTCATCATCAGTTGGAAATGACTTGAAGGTGCACAGCAACAACAACAACAGTTTTGGAAGTCATACTCTTCCCAAACTCTATATTTTAACTGGGAAAGTGGGGAGTCGTCTTATACACCCAGTCGTCTTATACGCCGGAAAATATGGTACTTTCCTAGGCCATTGAAGCTGCAGACTTGAACCCATTTGAGACTGTAACAAGGTCAGGAGAGGATTGGGGAAAATACATAGCTATCTGTGTCTAAAGTACAGTTGGTCCTTCATATCCACAGATTCTGAAGATTATCACACGGAAGCTTACCGTCCATAAAACATCCCTAAATTGTGTGGCAAGCGTGAAGGTGTGATAGTCGGTTGCATTTGTCCCTGTGATTAAATCATCATGGAGGTGTCCCCTCACTTCTCCTGTTATTAAAGTGTTCGTGAAGCTTGCCGTTTGTTAATAATGGGAACTTGCGTTATTAACAAATGGCAGCTGTGTGAATGCTTTAATGACTGGAGAAGGGAGGGGACACCTCCACAATGATTTAATCACGGGGACAAGTGCAACTGACTATCACACCTTTGTGCTTGCCAGACGATCTAGAGATGTTTTATGGATGGTAAGCCTTCATGTGATAGTCTCCTCTATGTCCACAGATTCAAACCAGCCATACTGGTTGAAAATACTAAGATACACACATACACACAAACACACACCAAAAGCAAACCTTGATTTTACCGTTTTATACAACCGATACCATTTTACTGTGCTATTGTATTTAATGGGACTTGATCACCCATGGATTTTGGTATCCACGGGGTATCCTGGAACCAAACCTCACCAGATACCAAGAGCCCACTGTAGCATGTACTTTGATTTTGAGACCTTTCTGTTTTAGTGGCTGCTTCGAGTACTGATACCTATCTTGCATGCTTTGGTGCAGTCTTTCACATGTAAAATGTTAGATCTGCCTCTTAAATTAAGCCAATTAAATTCAATTGGGAATATTTTTAATCTCTATTTAATTTATTCTGTTTTTATTTTAAGGAGCCCAGAGGAATATATACCTTTATTCAAGATGCACAGGTCCTCTCATCTCCACCCTTTTAAAATCCATCCAACAAATCAGTGAAGTAGCTGAGCTTTAGATAATTTGACTACTCCGAAAGTACCAAGGAAGCTCTGTGTCTGAGTGCAAATTTGAACCACAATCCCAGTTCAGGACTCTGCTAGCACTGTCTCTCTTTAAAAGGAATGAGGTGTTTTGCCACAGACATTTCTTGCAGTCTCAAGTAACACTTCCAGGAATCTGTCTATTAATGACACCACTGACAGTAAAATGAGCGAAGAAATCAAATGTATTGCTGTGCCTTAAAGTGTGCAACTGCTTACCAAGCTAAGCTGGCTTAATTCTTATCAGTGCCTTGAGTTCCACGACAGAAGAGTTAAGATGTGAACGCACTAAAAAATAAAGAGAAATCAAAGAAAAATGAAGTTCTTGCGAACTTTATAAAATTGGCTATTTCTAAGCTTGGTGTACACCCTGGTTTATGACAGCAGATGGGATTCGTACCATGCTCCAGGTGTTATTGAACTGCATCGCCCATCAGCCTTAGCTATCATTGCTGCTTATCATTTGGAGAAAATCTTTTCTAATATTTGTATCTGTTTTTCCAAATTGTATCTGAACAGATGGCTGGTTTCTTATTCGTTGGTTTGTGGTGAAAGTTGATCATAGAATCACGTTGGAAGACTCAGAGATTCCTAGTGAGAATCTGTAGAAATCTCTGGGTCCTCCAGTATGATTCTGTGGTCAATTTCTAGCAGGCATTGACCATAGAGTTATGGTGGAGGATCTAGAGATTCCTACAGAAGTTTTTCTTGGTTAAAAAAAAATAACATTCACAATTTTTATATTTACTTATATTCATGGGTTTTTCCACTTTTGCCGTAGAGAGAGGTGTGGTTTCAACCCGCATGAATGTGTGTTTGTGTGTGTGTGTGTGTGTGTGTGAGACTGTATTTAGAACAAAAATATCCTACTTTGTTGGTATTTAAGTTTCTTTATAATAGAAGTTATACATGTAACCCTGCTAAAGTGGTTTTTATGCTGATTTATTTATAGTATTTTGTGAAGATAAAGAGAAGAGAATTGAAGATGGCTTGATATCAGGAGAGCATCTATGGTGGGGGTAGGCAACCTGTCCCCTTTAAAGGCCAAGGGACTGCAGCTCCTAGAATCCCAGGAGCTATTGGCCAACATGGGACTCTTGGCCAACATGGCTGAGGCTTCTGGGAGCTGAAGTCCCTCGGCCCTTAAAGGGCAAAGGTTGCCTATCCCTGATCTGTGGCGTGGAATTTTTTGGGTACATTGAAATATGGTTTATACACCCTTTCAGAGTGTTAATATGGCAAGCTTGCAGATAAATATTTCAACTGATACGGTTACTTGATATAGAAATCTTAACCTTTTTTTTTAGGTGACAATGTTTCTGGATATAAGCTTAGTCTTTGCTGCTGTGGCTTTGGGTGCCCTTTATTTGTCAGTCCTAATCATTGGCTGCTGGCAAGCTTGTCTGTCTGACGACACAGACCTTGGATCTTTGTGCTCTGGCCAGCCCCAGTATAACCTCCCTGGCAGCTCAGGCTGTACATATAAGGAGCCTTTGGGGAAATAGCAAAAGCGTTATAATTCTTTGGTTCTAACTCAGTAGAATTACTGTTAGACAGAATAAACGGCTCACATATGACAGGCCAAGCGGATTTGAGAATGTGAGTCTGCATTTAAATGAGTTTAGCTGTAGTTTATTTGTTGCAAGTATGCAAAACATTTACTATATTTTATTTTATTAAAACACTTATATCCTGTACCTTATCCCAGGATCTCAGTATCACAGGATGCCATAAACTACAAACAATTTAACACATTTGTGGATTGAAAGCATAAATAATGTATGCAATATAGAAACATTATACACACTAATAATCAAAGCTACTCTGAAAGCAACAGTTAAAGCCATGTTGAAACTACCTCCCTGGAAGTTTTAATACAAACCATATTTTGGCTTGGTGTCTGAAAGACACAAATATTGGCGCCATTCCTCCAAGGGGGTGGCATTACACAATTTGGGGAGCACAACCGAGAATGCCCTCTCCCATTTTCTTGGAGCACCACGATCACAACCACCACTATTACTTCTTCTTTATTATATTTTTATATCCTGCTTTTTCTACAAAATTATTACTTAAAGCAGCTCACAATTTAGCAGAACAATACAATTAAAAACATACAAAACAAGAGCATTAAGATGATGCAAAATATGAGCTACTGTAATGCATGGGAAGCTTGTGGATTGGCCCTTATCCGGTAAAAATAAATAAATCGGCGTTCAGTTTCGTGTTGCCTCCATTCTTTCTGATCTGCAGCAGCATCTACTTTCTTCAGATCTGGTTTCAGCTGTGACAGCTCATGTTACTCTCTTGGATCTCATAAGTCCCTTTTGGGAAGAAAAACCTCCTTTGTTGTGGTTGAGAATAGAATCTCTGGTTACAGTGGACCCTTAGTATCTACAGGGATTTGGTTCCAGGACCCTCCATGGATACCAAAAACCGTGGATGTTCAAGTCCTGGTAAATACAATGGTAGTAAAATGTTATCACTTATATGTAATGACAAAATCAAGGTTTGCTTTTTAGAATTTGTGTATGTATGTATATGTTTAGGTAGAGAATATATATTTTCAAGCCATGGATGCTTGAATCCATGGATAAAGAATCCATGGATATGAAGGGCCAACTATGGTCCAGAACACACCATAGAAATAATCCAGTTTGAGACCACGTTAACTGGCCTAGCTTGATGCTAGGGAATTATGAGAACTGTAGTTTTGTGAAACATCTAGCCTTCTCTGTCAACAATAGCTCTGGTGCCACAATAAAATACAATCACAGAATTCTCTAGCACTGAACCAGGGCTGTTAAAGCGGTCTCAAACTGGATTTTGCAGCATGTTTTGGACCTGTATTAGGTAAAGAATTGCACATATATTGTTGGTATTTAGGAAGACAGATATTTTTCCAGAATGCTGAGTTATCAGAATTATTTTGTCATAAGCTGCTGGGCATAGTAACTTGTGTCCCTGATGGTTCAAACAGTAATATTTCTCTTTTAATGTTCATTAAAAAGCCTGTTTCATTAATACATAGCAGATTACAAATAGTTACATTTTGGTTGCAAATTCATATTGAGTCTGTTGCCTTAGGGAATCTCAGATATTAATTTACGGTTGCTTAGATTAAACAGGTAAAGTCTGTGGAAAGTGCTAAAGTGTAATATAATTTCTTATTGCCTGGATACATTTCGGCTGTCAGTATTATGTTCTTTTTTTTCTCAAGGAAAATGCAACAACATTGTAAAATTTATTCCAGTTTTGTTGCATTCCATAAACCAGCATCAACAACCAAATTGAGTGGAGAGGAAAATAACAACAAAACCAAACTGTAGATATAAAGCAAGTGTGAACCAGTTGTAAGAGTTACAGATTGCTGAATACAGCTTTTTAAGCAGACTTTCCCAACCCAATGCCCCCAAATGGATTGTACTACAACTGTTGGAGGCCACTAGATTAGGAAAGGCTATTTTTAATTACCTTGTCAAGGATGATCTAAAACAGTGGTCTCCAAACTTTTTTGGGCCGCCCTCCCCTTTCCTCTTGGGAGACAACCCTAGTGCCCCCAATTCCTATTTCCTAATATTAAGTCTACTGTTCTACTGCAAATTTAAAACAACCAGTCTTGGTTGCTGCTCCCTTTGTACCTGAGTTGCAACCGAGTAGTTGGCTGGGTAGTGACCAAGAAGTCTCTTGCTGTGCCACCCTTGTAATAAGGGCCAGCGCAGGCGAGAAGCTTCTTGAAACCTCCTTTTTTGCTGCTGCTTCTTCCCAGTTGCACTAACTCCTTTTACAATCTGTCTCAAAATGGTGCCGCTCCAAGCAACAGAAATGATTCCTTGTACCCGACCATCACAGGAGTTTCCCACCACTACTAGTGAAAGATGTGGCTAAGAGAGTGAGCTCACACGGGCAAGTGAAGAACAGGAGATAACCACCACACGAACTGAGGCTTTATGGTGGTTTTAAGGAACCCTGAAAAGAAGTTTCATGTAACCTTCATCCCAACCATGGTCCTAAAGTTTGCTAACTCCCCTTTTCTTTCTTGTGAACCAATACTTTAACTGAAGGCCCTCCACCCCCTCCCCCTTTTCCCTTCATTGCCCCCTTACTGCCCCCTTTCCCACACCCCTGGATCTTTCTACCATCTCCAGGGGGGCCGTGTCGCCAACTTTGAGAATCACTGGTCTAAAAAGATCTTAATTTTTGGTGACAAGTTAATATTGGTTTTTATCACAATTGCATAGTGGAATGGCTAGAGTCAGTGATATTTGGATCTAAGTCTGTAATGAAGAGGGGCCTTGGTATCTGCCTGGGTTTGGTTCCAAAACCCCTGTTAATACCAAAATCTGTACATGCTGAAGTCCCGTTATATACAATGGCATAGTAAAGTGACATCCCTTATATAACACGGTAAAAATCAAGGTTTGTTTTTTGGAATTTTTGTGTGTGAATATTTTCGTACCATGGGTGTTCAAATTTGTGTTTGCAGAATCCATGGATATGAAAAGCTGATTGTATATTTCTGTGTATCTCAAAATGTTGGAAGTCATTTTCCCTGAGGTTTGTTCCTGGAGGCAGAGACAGATGTGCAGCTGACTAAAGCTAATATTCTATTGGCTACATATTGCTGAAGAGAAAGTTTTGAACATCCAGAAAGAAATTTGAAAAGTTGTATTTGAGTGACTGACACAGAGAGGAATGTTACTATAGCCCTGAAATTCTTAAACATGTACATGGTTTTCCTGGTGTTAGCTGACCAGCAGCCAAATTCAAGTGTGTTCTGGAAGTGCAGATTAGATTATTTTGGTATTTAGGATTCTTTGTTTTACAAGACAAAAGGCTGGGATCTAGGTATGGATGCTGGTCTTGCCAGTCCAGAGAGACTTTGTAGTGCTTACCAGATTCGGGGCTTCATCTTGTTGTACACCCTGCTCCCTCTACAGCTCAGAGGTGCTCCAAGCAGTTTATCCCCAGGTAGTTCACGAGAAAAGATCTGAATCTCATACCAGGAGATCCCTAAGCTTCCTGACAAGAGTTAATGCTGGTTGAACATGCTGAGGCCAGTTAAAAATGTGTCCATATAACCCCTTCCAGATATTATGGGTAAAAGCATTGGCCTCGTTCTTATTTGTTTTAGAGATGCTTCAGATACAGGTGGATGCTCATTAAGATTATAATATGTACAGTGGTACCTCTACTTACGAATGCTGCTTCTTGCGAATTTTTCGACTTACGAAAGGGCCCTGGCGGAAAAATTT
>JAIPUX010001880.1:109358175-109375548 GCA_020142125.1 Phrynosoma platyrhinos | reverse complement strand
CGCCATTTTTTGTAAGGAACAGACATCAACTCAGCACCAGCAACAAAAAAGTAACCAAATTATATTGGCATATTAATTTGTACTTTACTCTCTAGTATTTGTAAGGATTTTCAAGAATACAGGAAATGCTTTCATGAATATGAAACTCAGGAAAGGGTTTCATATTGAGCTATTTTAAGTGGATAGCAGTCAAGTTTGGAAGTTGAAGGTCCAAACCTCTATATGCACTTCTAGACAAAGTATCTGAAATATTTGATAAGTAAATGGATTATATGTACCTGTGGTAGCAAACTGGTCACACATAGGCTGACTGATCTGGTATTTAATTCTCTGATGTGGTATTGGCAGTGTATACCGCATTGTGTTTTATATAATACAATCGCTCCCCTGTTTTCTTGGGGGATCCATTTTGGGCTACCCCACGAAAATGGGGACTCACATATATTCAAGCCCCATTGAGCATGCACGCCATTTTAGGCAATGGGGCTCACTCCTCCACAAACAATCGAGACCATGAACTACAAGTCCATGAAATGGAGGGGTGACTGTACTTTATCGTTTTAGCTTCTTAGGTTTTGATCTGCCCTGAGGATGCATTATAGTACAGGAAGGTGATAAGGAAATATTTTAAATATGTTGTCAATGATGATGTTAACTGCCCTCAAGCCAACCCTGAATCATGGCAACTCTGTGGATGAGACATCTTCACGACTCACTGTCCTCCACTAATCTGCTTAGGTCCTAAAAATTCAGGTCCATGATCTCCCTCATTATCCATTTGGCATGTGGCCTTCCTCTCACTACTTTTTAGTTTTCCCAGCATAATGTTTTTTTTCTAATGAGTCACGCATTGTCATGATGTTACCAAAATTTGACAACTTCATTTTGATCATCTTGGCTTCCAGGGAGAGATCAGGCCTGAGATGTTCAAGGACACATTTGTTTGTTTGTTTTTTGACTGTCCACAGTATCCTCAGCACTCTTCCCCAGTACCACATCTTAAATAGTTAGTTTTCTGGCTTTCTTTACTGTCCAGCTGTCACATCTGGAGATGATGATGGGGAATACAGTGGACTAGACAATTCAGTTGTATACCTTTGCACTTTAGGAGCTTATCCCATTCTTTCGAAGCTGCCTTTTTTATTCTTAGTTGTCTTCTGATTTCTTGACTGCAGTCTCCATTCTGATCAATGTTTGATCCAAGGTATAAGAAATCTTTGGCTATTTTTGTCTCCATGGTCATTATTTTTTGTTCTCTTTGTTTTCAACGTTAAACTTGTTTTCTCACTGTCTTCTTTGGCTTTCCTTAGTAATTGTTCCAAGTCCGATGTTTACCACCATCACCTGTATATCTTAGATAGTTGATATCACTTCCTTCTATCTTTACTCCTCCTTCTGAGTCTAAACCTGCTCTTATGATATTCTTTGCATACAAGTTGAACAAATTGAGTGATAGAATGCAGCCTTGCTTCTGATCTCTTTGCCAATTGGGAATCATTCTGTTTCTCCATATTTTGTTTTAATAGTCACCTCTTCTCTTAAGTACAGACTTCTCATCAGGACTGTCAGAAGTAGTGGTACTTCCATGTCTTTAAGAGCCATCCATAGTTTTTTGCAATTTATGTAGTTAAAGGCTTTGCTATAATCTATAAAGCACATGCTGATTTTCTTTTGGAAATCCTTGGTGCACTCCATTAACTATTGTATGTTTGCAATGTGGTCTCTAGTGCCTCTTCCTTTCCTGAACCCCTCTTGCACTTCTGGGATTTCTCTCTCCATATATAATTGGAGTCTATGGCCTGGAAGAGATGAGCAGGAAAAAGCAGCTTGATCCTGTTTTTCCCAAAGCATGTCAAAACCCCACTGCTCAAATGGCCCACTCCAAAGGTGGGCCAAATGCATGATGCAGTGTCAAGCCATGCTGCTAGGTAGTGTTTTTTTGTTGTTGTTACTTCTCCACCATAAACGCACACCAGCACACAAACACACTGCCAGCAACCCCGAAGTACCAGGTGCCATCCCATTGAATGGCTACCCCTTTGGTCAGCCACACCGTCACATGTATGATGCTCTGCCAGTTTAGGGCATCGGTGCATTGTTGTGCTAGTGATACAGTGGCAAAGCAAAATCATGGAAGTCCCCCCTTACATGCCCCCTTCACCCCCTTCACGCCCTCTTGTTGTGTATATTGTCATTACATCCATTGGAGTTGTCACACTTTCATTTCTTTGCTTTGCTGCAGCCCCACACTTGTATCGCGGTGTTTATATGCACAGGAAAAAATGTGCATCTTCCAGGCTAAGCCAAACTATCCCAGGTTCTATTTGCTCCATTTGTTAGCCCCAGAGGGCAGCATCAGCCCTATCTCTGCCCACTTTGGAGGTGTGGTTCATCTAAATGCCCCACCTTCAAAGCAGTTGGAAATCACTTTATTTTGTCCATTTGTTCTATCCCTCAGTTGCAGAATGTTGAGCATGGGAACTTAGTGCTATGGTTCTATAGTTGCTGCAGTTTTTTGTGTCTCTTTTTTTGTGGATGGGGATGTATATTGGTGGTTTTGTCTGTTGGCCACTGTTTTGTTGTCCATATTTGTTGCCATATTTTGGTTAACATGAGAGTTGATTCGGTCTGTGTGTATTGTAGCAGTTTAACTGGAATATAATCTGCTCCTGGTGATTTATTAAAATAAATATATTTATTTGAAATACTTATACAGGCATGTATAGATTCATAAGTTTAGGCAGAGATCATATTGACGATGGATATGAATTAAAAGAACAGAGTTGTGATAAAGTGATGGCATAACTTCACTGGTGAGTATTTTGTTTTATTTTTTGTTTGCCTAATCATTGGCGAAAAAGCAGCAAGAGTAGGAAAGACCTCTACCATGAAAAAGGATTGCTTGTTAGAATAGAACAATCTTTCCACATTGATGCTCTCTATGTGTACTGCAGTATAGTTCACATCACCAGTAAATTTGGACAGTGTTGATTGGCACAGATGGGAGTTATAATCTTAAACATATGGAGTGCCACCAAGTAAGAGAAGCCTGTAATAGACAATTACTGGGTTACTGGTCTTACCTAGTCTTATGTTACGTTATCTACATTTAATTGAATCAAACAGCAGGATAATGTATAAATGCAAGCTTGAAGCTGAACATTGTAGGTGGCAGAATAAGGCAGAAGCAGCTTTTGTAATGGAAAAATCAAGACCAGAAAGTCATGGGTGCTACAGAATAGCTGCAAGATCAAGGTCAAAGCAGGTAGCAATCTAGATGTCATTATTATTACTGCTCCCCAAAAATAAATGCTGAATGGTAAAGTTTAGAAGAAACAGGCGAAACTGGATTGTGAGACTTCAGTGCTGGGATCCAGCTTCATAAACCATCTTTGATATAGTTCCTTATAGCAAGAGCTAGTCAAATTGACAGTTGTGTTTATGAAGCTGTTTAAGACTATCTCTGAGCATTTCTCAACTATTAGCATTGTTGGTTAGGGATGCTGTCCAGTTACATTTTGAGGGTCTCATTCTCATACCCTAAACTAAACAGTTAAAACATATCCTCTGTGACGCTGAATGCAGGACATATCACAGTATCCTGGCTTCCCAGCCTAGGCTGCATGGTCATATTGTGTGTATTGGAGAAGCTATAGACAAGGCTGTGTGTGTGCTACATTTTCAAGGGTATGGTGCACAGTAAAATTCAGAATATACCCTTAGGCACAAAAATCAACTTTCTCAGAATCTGCCTTCATTTTGTTTGATTTGTACTGTTCCCACCCTGGGGAGAAGACTCAAGGTATCTAACAACAACATCAAATAAAATGAGTGCACTTAAAGATGCAACACAGGATAATTAAAACATGAGGTAGTTTTAAAAGCAATTAAAACACATTAAGAAGGAAAAGAACACCACCCACTGGATCAAAAGCCTATTTTGCATCAATCCAATTTTAATTGTTAAAAAATCTTCCTGGATGAAGAGGTCTTTTGCCTGCTAGTGGAAGGAGAGCAGGGAGAATGCCTACCTAGCCTTCTTTGCTAGCAAATTACACAGCTCAGGAGCAACCCTGAATAAGTCCTTGTACTTATGATGGAATTGATCTTAAAAGTATGCAAAATAAATGCACGCTCAGAGAGATAGCATCCTCTAGTGCGGTCTTCCACAACTTGCCACTTTTAAGTGCCATCTCCAAAAAATTGAGCTATGCAGTCTGGCCTATTTGAAAGGAATGGGATTGGAGAAAGCTCAAGGAGAATTGAACATGAAAGCATCCGGTTTGGGATCTCATCAGTAGAGAAACAACAACATAGATGAGTCACATTACTCCCTAATGGCCTCTATGGCTCTCACTCATGGCCAGCTGCATAGAGCCAGTTGGAGTGTTCCAGACCTGAGTGCTTGGGAGGGAGTCCCGACCATTTAGCCATACTTTTTCTCTTCCTCTTATTTCTTTCCCACTTCATTACTTTCATTCGTGCCCAGTTTATGCTGCATTCGTCTTGACTTCAGTCTACCAGTTATCTTGATGCCACTATTAATTCCTCAGCAGTGTTAAGATTCCTGTGGCATGCATTTGCGAACAGTATGGGAATAAAATTTCAGGTACTGACAGTCAGTCTGCCTTTTTTCTCAGCCATGGCGAGGTATATATAGTGGGGAAGTTTAAGCACTGCCACAAATTTATTTATCAGTCACTCTGTATTTGTGCTGTCTGGCTTACGGTATTTGCTGTGAGTGGGGTGATAAAGATATAAGAGGCAGCTTTCACATCATCCCCTCCCCTACCCCAATTTTTTTTTTGCTGGGAGTTTATTCATGGTTCCCCACCCCCCTTCCATGACATCTTCTTTAGCCAGACTTGGAAATGTTAGTCTGAAGGATTCAGAGTATCAGCCATCCACAAAATTAAAAGGAAGTGTTCTTTGTTACACAAGGGATCTCAGCTTAACAGAAATAAGAAAAAGGATATAAAGAGAAGATAATCAATTTAAAGCCCCCGAGCACGCCTCCAGATCATTCATACCAATGCAGAATGAATTACTTTCACCTTCTTCGCTCTCCTTCTCTGTTTCAGACTTATTTTATTTATTTATTTATTTATTTATTTATTTATTTATATCCCGCCCCTCTGCAGAGCAATTGGGGCGGCTTACAACATTAAAATCTCCATACATATGTGTTAATACACTGTAAACAAAACCTAAAAATTCCGAAACCCACCCGCCCCTTAAAAAGTGAGGGTTCTTCTTCTTAGGCTAGGCCTGATGGAGATGGGCCTGCATCTCTCCCCCAGATGATGTCGGATGGAGTGGAGGGAGGACTCTTCTACTTAGGCTAGGCCTGATGGCTTGACCAGATCCATCCTTGATATTGTGGACAAATCAGTCTTCTCCAGTCTGTGATGCTGGAGTTGATTCAACACAACCTACAACTTTGAAAAAGATGTTCTTCAGGATATTAAAAAACAACAACACCCACTTTCTTTTGAGGAGCATTGATTCCAAGATCTTCAGGCAGATGTCCAGCTGAATATGGCTTTATGTTTAGAAGGGGAGATATTATCCCTCTGGGAACAAGCCCATCACAAAGGCACTGATTCATCTTCAAGGTATCCATACCAGTGCCACTAGTGTGCAGCCAAGCGTTAGTTGCTGAGCTCTATGTACTTCACTGTATTATCTCAGAGTCACCTGGAACAATTCATGGACTGACTCATATGCCACACAGTTAAGAGAGCCCTAGTCTGGGACTGATTGCTGCCACGATAGGATCAAACTCCTGTCTTCATTTTAGTTCTTCATACAAGCCCAGTTATTTCCCATCACTATGCAGGGGAATTCACAACTTCCAAGTGATATTAATGACTGTATAGCCCTAAAGATTGTGGACCAGAATGATGTCATTGCCTGCCAGGCCCTGATGTACATCAGCCATTAGCAATCAGTTCCAACAGTCTGGGTTGCTTCCACACTTAGCTTGAGTAACCATGTGTCTCAAGACCATCTTCTTAGGCTTCATATTCATTGAAACAAATCTCCCAGCAAAGCAAATATGAAAGTTCTGGCTGTAAGGGGGGGGGGGGGCAAAAGCAAAAACATCCCCACCCTCAAAAACAAACAAACACTAAGTATATTTGCCTTGACATCACCAGTGTCCCAACATATTCTTCCATTGTATTATTCCATTCATTGATTGATTTTATTTCTATGCTGCCTTTCTTCCAGAAAGGGACCCAAGACAGCTCCCAGATAAAATTATTTTAAAAACTTGATAATCACAGTTTAAAAGCAATTACAATAATCTAGCTAAAAAACCAAAATTACATAAAATGTACAAAAGTTAAAAAATATAACTGGAGCACACCCCATATAAAAACCATCCTGACATGATTATATATTTGAAACCTACTTGAATATAAACATTTTTGTCTGCTGGCAAAATGAAAGCAGGGAAGGGGGCAGCCTAACCTCTCACGGAAGGGTGTTTCAGAGGGTGGAGGCAGCCACTGAGAAGGCTCTTATGTCCTCACCAAGTGAGCCTGTGATGTTGGCAGGACGGAGAGAAAGCCTTGTCCTGTTGATCTTAGAACCCTTGCAGGTTCATATGTGGACATAGGTCTTCCATCATCATTGTCACTATTGTCTGGAAATACCCTTTCCTTCCTCCAGTTACGTGTTGCTATCTCATCTGTCATGTGAATCACAGATACCATAAACAAGTTGCTTACCTGTAATGGTAGTTCTTCAAGCAATCTGTAAATTTAAAAACTCACCCTCCTTCTCCCCATTTTCTTTTTCTTGGTTTCTGCTTTATCAGACCAGGCATTGAGATAGTCAGTGAAAGCCCCATTTAGTCATATATACTCAGTGAACAAGGCTCCATTAGACCAAAACATTATGCTCTAAATTATTCTGACAATCTTTGTACAGGTGCAGGGCAACCTATGTGTGGGCCTACAAATGTGAGCACTCAAAAGAGCCGCATTTACAGCAACGTATTCTTCCATTGTACAATGTATATAAAGTACAAGAAATATGTGTCATTTAATGCTTACAGCCTGTCATTTAATGCTTACAGTCTGAGGTCAGTAACACTGTACTGTAATTCCATAATAGGTAAGGAAGGAAGAAAGCTGAAAATATAAGTTCAAAATACATATTCAGAATAGAATGTGGAACTCAAAGAACAACTCCCACATTTCTCATTCAGTAATGTCTTCCAAATGGTAAGATACAAAGTTCTTCCCTATCAAGCAATTAAGTGCTTCATTGAATATTCTCTCCCTGTCAACATTGAATATTCTCCCCCTGTCAAATCTTTTAAATTAAATTGTTTTAGCAGATTTCAGATGTCACATTGAACCCTTCCTTTCCTCTTTGTTCTCAAAATGCATAGGTAATGCCTGCTAAAATGTCCAAAGATAAGAGAGAGCTAACCAAGTCAGATTTGAACTAAGTGGGTATGGGACTTTCTTTTTCCTGCATAGCTCCTACCTTTGCCCATCATGAACATATCCAGAATAAATTACTTGAAATAGTAAAGGGTCCAGAATAAACTTTACTAAAAAAACATAAGGAAAGAATATGAAAATCTGTTTGCACAATTTATATAGGATACACAAGATGGTATCTTGGCAGTTGATTGCCCAGATGCAGAGTTCTTGCTAGTGAGGAATGCATGCAGCATCCTGTAGTAAAATGGCACCATAACTCGCTGCCAATTGCATGGTTTTCCTTTCAAGCAGCCTTTTGAGATTCTGGCTCACTGATACCAGAGCACAAGGCAGGGAACACCAGAGATAGTAAAAATATGTATTACAATAGTTGCTAGAAATTCAGAGGAGACAGCATTGAAAGTGATGGATACTTCAAGAACATATTACTACCTGTGTTAACTGGTATGGCTGCCTTGATTACTATAGTCAACTGTTGTTTCAGGAGCAAAATGGGCTTTCTGTCAAAGTGCTTGGTGGCATATATCTCTGGTGTACTTATGTTCTTGTCTGATTCAACAAAACCAGTGGGAATGTGATCCTGTCTGAAAGTTAATGTCACCCTAAATCTAATATAGATTTTGATCTAGAAATGGGACACTTCAGGCTCTGGTGCTGGCAAATGCCACTCTTTGTTCCCCATAACATATTGTTTGGCAGTTTTCATGCTTTTCCTGATTGCAAAAGGCTGAAATGCCGATCTTAAGGTTTACTTAGTGGCAATAAAAGATTTAAGCTAAATTATTCTGAATTTTTTGATTTCACCCTTTTTGTTTTGACAGTGCCCATCACTAGAATGTGACCCCTTAAGAATTTGCTTGAAATAGAACGTGGTCCTCAGGTTGAAGAGGTTCCTCATAATTGTCCCAGTGTGTAGCCTTTAATTATTTTTACCCTACAAGTCAGGAATAAACTTGCGTATTAGACACAGAACTTAAGAAATTGTTTGGAAATAGTATTCAGCCATTTGAATACTGTTTTCAACATGTTATTGCAAGTGGAGATTCCAGTTTCCTGGTGAGTTTCTTACAAAAACAATGGGCCTTTGATAGCCACCAGGGTTTGGTTCCAGAACTTGTGGATACCAAAATCTGTGGATGCTCAAGTGCCATTAAATACAGTGTCATAGTAAAATGGTGTCCCTTATATAAAATGGCAAAAACAAGGTTTGCTTTTGGAATGTATATTATTGTTGAATATTTTTGAGCTGTTGATGGTTGGACCCGTGGATAAAAAAAATCAGTGGAAACAGAGGGCCAAACTGTATGTGCCTATTCTAGAAACAAAACAGGAAAAAAATTGTGGTGGACATGCTGTGGAATTCCATAATGTCTTGTCTCACCTTTTGGCCGGTGTTTATAAAGTAGCTTAACATTTGACTGATTATAAAGATTGCATTTTTAAACATTCTCTTTTTATTGAAAGCAGTAGTTCATTTTTCATAAAACATGCAACAAATAAAAGACTTCTTGTGGAGTTTCATCTCAAGGCAAACAAGGGACACATTCAGAAGTATCAGGTACATAACACACAAATTAAAGAAGAAAATAGATGGCTAAAAGGTTAAAAATGAATGGAAACACAAGCTTAATAGTCACAAGATCAAATGAGCGACTAGTTAATTTTCCTCCCTTTTTTGGTGCAGTTCATCAGAAGTTCAAGTAATTCAACTGAGTGATTGAACTGGAACACAGCACAGTGCCAAACCCCCTGATTACTGATAGCATAAACAGAGAAATAATCAATTGAACTTAACACTCCATGCCATCTTTCACATAGGAAATGGCTTTTGAGAATGTTGGAATTCCACCTTAGTTAGAAGGAGCAACCCATATGGCATGCAAATGTTTAAAACATCCATGTTTGCAAGCAGTAGAGAGAGAAAAATTCTGCTAATGAGCAGTCAAGCTGGATTTAAAACTGAAATGGCTGAGGAAGAAGATATTGGAGGATACAAAGATAGGGACTTCATATTAAGTGTGGAAATACAGTGTCTGGTGAGATTTTTAAAAAATACATAACATAGATGAAATGATTTGATATTCAAAAAATATTTAGTTCTTGGCCCAAGAGGTCTTTATGCAATATTAGACATCAGTATGTAGGGCCTTTGCAGACTGCTAGAAATAGTGCAAATTGAGTCCACTTTAACTGCCCTGACTCAGTGCTAGGGAATCATGGGAATTGTATTTTTTTCTGGGACATTAAGCCTACTCTGTCAGAGAGCTCTGGTGCCACAATATACTACAGTTCCCATGATTCCCTAGCACTGAGCCAGGACAGTTAAAGTGGACTCAATTTGCACTATTTTTGGCAGTCTGCAAAGGCCCATAGTCAATTTACCATAATCTCACCTTTCCTCCAAATTCCAGAAATGTTATTATCTTATTTATTACCTTATTTTGGTATGTATATAATTTTACCTTTTAAATACTTTTGTTGTGTACCTTCAAGCCATTTTTTACTTATGGCGACCCTAATGTGAACCTACTGCTGGATTTTCATGATAGAATTTATTTAGAAGGAATTTGCCCTTGCCTTCCTCTGAGGATGATAGAATGTGACTCGCCCAAAATTACCCTGTTGGGTTTTCATAGCTGAGTGGAATTTGAACCCTGTACTCCATTGTTTTAGTCTGATACTTAAACCACTATCCCACACTGACTCTCCATAAATACTTAGATACAGTGGGCACTTGGTATCCTCTGAGGTTTGGTTCCAGGATCCCCTGTGGAAAACAAAACCCATGGATGTTCAAGTTACACTAAATGCAATGGGACTTGACACTTTAAAATGGTATCCCTTATATACATTGATTCATTTAAAAATATTTTTAAATTGTGGATGCTTGAATTATGTGGATACGAAGGGCTGACTGTATGTGTGGTGGTGTTTGCATTCAATTTGTTTTCAACTTATGGGGACCCTAAGGCAAACCTATCACAGGGTTTTCTTGGCAAGTTTCTTCAGAGGAGGGTTGCCATTGCCATCCTTTGAGGCAAAGAGAGACCATAACTACCTATACTGTAATGTGACTTATAGATCGAGAGTAACATTCCTTCATTCTGGTTTTTTTAATGAAGGTTTGGCCATTTGCTTGGAGGATAGACTATCCAGACTGTCTTATGCCAGTGTATTGCCACATCCACGTGAATTATCCTCCACTGATGGTCATCAGACCACAAGCAGTGCCCAGATTCACACAGTTGCAGTCTCATAAGGATGAAGAGCTGAATGAGCCAATGCTAGCTAAGAGGAGGACTGTTACCACAGGATCAAGTATAAATCACAATTCATGCAGTTGACTAAAGCTTTACGTACATTATAGGCTATGAGATAACAGTTCTCTTGTCACTCTTTGCTGTTTCTTCTGTGCTTACATAATCAAGTGATTAATTGGAGGCAGAAGCAGGGGGAATGCAAGCACTTCTTGTTAATTGACTTGATCTTATCCATCCTGTATTCATATAGTAGTTATATGGTCATTCCAGATATACAGAAGTGGAAAGGACATCAGAATATGGTAGGAACTAAATATAGTTAAAATCAGTGTGAGTGAGTGGTTCTGAAAATCTTGAAATAGGTTGCCTAGTTGGAAATCCTTGAAGATATGCCATACCTGTGTAAAATGCCTTCTGCAAATTAGGGTTGTAGATAAATTAAATAATTTTGATTGATTTCCACATCTCGATTTCAGTATATCAACATGACACCAATATCTTAATATCTGCATATTTAAATATGAAATAATTTAAAATGTAATGCTGAAAATTGGAAATATACATCATTTTCTAATATTTTCTGTTTCACCTGCACTTGCATACACCAAGCCAAAAGTAGCTTTAAAAAAAGTCCTATCCTAAACATATATCTCTTCAGATTAAATTTATAATCAATAATGGAAGTTTTCTTTAGGGACATTTGTTTGTTTGTTGTTTGTTTGCTTGCTTTAAAGCCATCAGCTATGTCAAAGGATCACGTTTGCCATTACAATAGATAAAAGCTTTTGAATTCACTAAAATCAGTTATGTTGAAACCACCTAGAGGTTGGAGCTCCTTGCTTAGGAATGAAGTACTAAGAATTTATGACTTTCAAAGATTTTTAGAACAATGATACCCAACTGAGTGATATTCAGTTGTTTTTGTACCAGAAGTCAGCCACCATATTGATTTGCACTTACTGGACTTGTAGTCCAATACATTTGGATGGTGATAGGTTGCCTATTGAGAGCCAGTGTGGTATTGTAGCCTAAATCTCTGCTCGGCCCTGGAAACCCACTGAATAATTTTGGGCAAAGCACACTCTTGCAGCTTCAGAGGAAGGCAAAGAAAACCCTGAGGTCAAGTCCCTGCTAGGCCATGGAAACCCCCTGGGTGATCTTGGACAAGTCACGTATTTTTAGCCCCAGAGGAAGGCAGTGGCAAACCCTCTGAATAAACCTTGCCAACAAAATGCTATGACAAGTTCACCTTGGTTTCACCATAAGACAGCACAGAACAACAGCAATACAGTTGCCTACTCCTGGCTTAGAAAAAAAGGTGGCTGAGACAAGGTGGAGGAGGGATGATTAGGGGGTTCTAAAATTATGGATAGTGTTGATAATAATAATAATAATAATAATAATAATAATAATAATAATAATAATAATAATAATAATAATAATAATTAATAATAATAATTTGTACCCTGCCCCTCTGTAGGTAGAGGTCCGCCACCCAATTTTCATGTAGTTACTGTTTCCTTACCATTATGGCAGTGAGTGGATATTCTTCATAGCAAGATTACTTAGTGAGGTTTTGGTGATAATCTAGTTAAGGAGTGGTTCAGCAAGTCACCTGGGTGAAGGCAGGAAACCAAGACAGGTATATGTACATCTTCTTACAATTAAGGAAGTATCCCTCTTATCTCAGTCATGATGCAGATTACAGACAAAACAAAAATAAAAGTTGGGCTTGTTGAATATTAAGTGTTAGGAAGGAATCCATACAAAAACTTCCTCACACGATTCAGACATAATACATTTTGCTACCTTGGGATGTGTTGATGACCGTGAGTTTTATATGGCTTCATAGAAGGATTTGCTGGATTTGCAGATATTGAGTCTATTTGCAATTGTTAGATGGCAGTCACAGTAGATAACTGCTTCTTCTGTGCCCCATTTTTGTTAATTTCCAGTAGCTTTACTTTGCCACAGTGGAAAACAAGAAGCTGGATTAAATAGACATTTGACTCAGTAGGAATGTCCTCATCTCCTCCTTAGAAGCTCCAATTCAAAGTTGTTGTAATAATGTGACTTTAGGGCAGGGGTCGGGAAACTTTTTGGGGGTGGGCCAGTTCCGGTGTCCCCCGATCTTCGGCGGGCCAAAGGGGCGGAGACACATGCGCACACATGCGCACTACCCCCCGCCGTGGTGCGCAGGTGTACGTGAGCGTGGGGCGCCATTTTGCTTTCCAAAATGGCACCCGTGATTGCGCACACATGCTCACTACCCCCGCCGTGGTGTGCATGTGTATGCGAGCGTAGGGTGCCATTTTGGAAAGCAAAATGGCGGCCACAATTGCACAGGCATGCTCACGATCGCAGCCGCCATTTTGGAAGGCAAAACGGCATCGCGAGCGCATGTGCACGACGCCAGTGCTGTTTTGCCTTCCAAGACAGTGCCCGCCATGGTGCACATGCGTACGCGAGCGTGGGGCACCTTCCAAAATGGTGCCTCGCACACGCATGCGCACGACGGCGGGTGCCATTTTGGAAGGCAAAGCGGCACTGGAGTCGTGCGTATGCACTCGCGATGCTGCCGCCCTTTTTGCCTTCCAAAATGGTGCCCTGTGCTCGCACACACCTGCGTATGACAGTGGGTGCCATTTTGGAAGGCAAAAAGGCGTTGGCGTCGTGCGCATGCGCTCGCGATGGCCATTGCCGTTTTGCCTTCCAAAATGGTGCCCCGCACTCGCGCACACATGTGCACAGTGGCAGGCGCCATTTTGGAAGGCAAAACGGCACTGACATTGTGTGCATGCGCTCGCGACACCAGCGCTGTTTTGCCTTCCCAAATGGCGCCCACACTCGTGCACGCATGCACACGATGGCGGACACCATTTTGGAAGGCAAAACGGGGCTGCCGTCGTGCGCATGCGCTTGTGACGCCGGTGCCGTTTTGCCTTCCAAAACGACGCCCGCCTTCGTGCGCTTGCGTGCGCGAGTGCGGGAGCCATTTTGGAAGGCAAAATGGCGTCTAGCGCTTGCGCACGGCAGCGACAATGACAGCAGCAGCAGGACTGACCATGGGTCAGTTTGAAGGCCTCGGCGGGCTGGGTTCGGCCTGTGGGCCGTAGTTTGCTGACCCCTTGTTTAGGCTGTTTGCACCCAGAGTGCATCCATACATATAGATACAGATATATGATCTTTGTGATGTTCTCTAGAATACACACATGAAGGTGTTTGGTTATACTGCATTGTGACGTATGGGATATTTTTTATTGGTTGCATATAACCAATTAATTTAGCAACAGCAGAGGTATCTGCTGGATTTTGGAAGGAGTTTTATTGCCCATCTATTTTTTTATACTGCTGCTACTTCATCTACAATTGACATTTTACTAGTGGGAGGCTAATTGCTTATCTAAAAGGAAATAAACCATAGATCATACACTGGTAACAAATTGATATTTAAGCATATGTGAGGCACTCAGTTCCTCTGCTCATTTGAAGGACATTGTGATTTATCTCTTCTGCTTTTACAGAAGAATTTAATTCCCCTTCCCCCATTCAGATAAACGTAATCAGTATGTTGATAATGTGCAAGTATTAGTATCACATTCTTATTATGAAAGCTCATTTACTATAAGAATAGAATTGCCAAATGCAAACTCACTTTCAGATTATTGTTTTGAAAATGTACAAGCCTTCAAGCCAAGTGACTTCAGACAAATTTGAAACAACAATAGGTAGACATTTTGGCATACCACATCCCAGTTCAGTCTCTGGCAGATGACTTGCACAGATTATTGTATTCATTTTAAATACTTTATACCACCTTTCCAGGCAAAGCCCTCCAAGGCAGTCTATAAAATAAAACTAAAATAATGCAGTCTATAGAATAGAACTAAAATAAAATCAGCCCTCCATATTCACAGATTCCTTATGCATGGGTTCAAGCACCCATGTCTTGAAAATATTTTTTAAAAGCATAAATTTCAATTTATCTATAAAGAACACCATTTTACCACGCCATTGTATTTAATGGAACTTGAGCATCCATAGATTTTGGTATTCATAGGGGGTACCTTAACGAAACCCCAGCAGATACCAAGGGCCCACTATACAATTAATTAAAACAACATCTATGTCATGTCTTCTTCCCAGGACCCAAGTTCAGACTAACACAAGGAAGCAGAAAGGCAGGAGAATGAGCTTAGTTCAGACTATGATGCAAAAATGGAAACAGAAGGATAGAAGGCCATGTGAGCAGTCGAGACCAACAGTGACACTCCCCAGCAGCCATAACACAGACATGGACTCAGTAATACCGACCTTAATGGAAGGTAGATGAGTTGGGAACATTAAGATGGGAAATGTTCATTAATCAGGCAACAGCTGTGGGAGGCTGCCAAGACATAAATAATCCAGCAACTCTCTCAGGAGGTCATTGCTGACAACTATTCTTCCATGAGGAAGCAGCACTCTCCCCTCTTGATTCCTGGCTCATGTTTCTGAGGCACCTTGGACCTTGCATTTTTGATTGACCACACTACTGTAAAATCTCTTGGACTGACATCTATTGCTGTACCCTATTGACTTGGGCTGCCTGGCCTCTGAGAACTGTAACTAGTTGGTACGCTTCTGTACACAACTGGGTCTGCTACTGTCTCATTTCTAACCAACTCTGCTTAGTATTTGGGACCTGGCTGGCCCAGAAGACAGAACCATTTAGCCCTTTGGTAAATTTTGGAATTCATGTTTATGATCAGTGTACCACTTCAGTGACCTTAAACATGATTTTCAAAATTTATAATGTCATAAGTCTGACTTATCTCATTGTAAATACTGAACAGGGTACTAGCCAATGTTTCTGGCTTATGCCAACTCTGAAGAGGGACAGTGATTTTAGGGTTTTTTGGCAGAAAGGAGAGGATTTCAGTATTTCCCTCTGTGCTTGAGTTGGAAAGCTGCTAAGCAAAGTGCCAAGAGATTTCCATGGTGCTTGTAGGGACCAGCTCAGAGTGTAAATATGTGTTCAGTATGCAAAAGAAAACTCTTTTGGCAGAGCATATACTACCATTAACTCAGAGAAAAGACACACATTTTCACTTACTATAATTTTGCTTTAATCAACTGAAGGAAGCAACAGTTCACATCTTAGAAATAAAACAATTTCTCCCAGCTTCCCCAAATGCCACTGTGGTTGTTCTTCAGGCATGAACATTGTTTTCAAGTTTATAATCCCCACTCCTCTGAATTATTTGTAGTGGCAACACTATTACATGGAAGAGGTCATGCTTTTTTCAGTTCACATGCAGGTTATTTTTTTAGTGGGTGTCCCAGCAGCTTGCATTCAGATGTGTAGGCTTCTATTGCTATATTTGTACACATAAGATGTTCAAAAATTCTTTAAAGTATCCTATTTTGGAACCTCATTTCTTACAAACATATTATATTTGTACACGTGAGATGTTCAAAAATTCTTTAAAGTATCTTATTTTGGAACCTCATTTCTTACAAACATAGAGTTGGAAAAGACCACAAGGGCCATCCATTCCAACCCCCTGCTGTGTAGGAACTCAAAATCAAACCATCCCCGACAGATGGCCATCGAGCCTCTGTTTAAAGAGCTCCAAAGAAGGAGACTCCACCACACTCTGAGGGAATGTGTTCCACTGTCAAACAGCTCTCACTGTCAGGAAGTTCCTCCTAATGTTAAGGTGGAATCTCTTTTCCTGTAGCTTGCATCCGTTGTTCCGAGTCCTATTCTCTGGAGCAGCAGGAAACAAGCTAGCTCCCTCCTCAATATGACATCCCTTCAAATATTTAAACACGGCTATCATATCCCCTCTTAGCCATCTCTTCTCCAGGCTAAACATCCCCAGTTCCCTAAGTCGTTCCTCGTAGGGCATGGTTTCCAGACCCTTCACCATTTTAGTCCCCCTCCTCTGGACACGCTCCAGTTTTCAACATCCTTTTTGAATTATGCTGCTAGAACTGGACACAGTATTCCAGGTGAGGCCTGACCAAAGCAGAATACAGTGGCACTATTACTTCTCTTGATCTATATACTATACTACTATTAATGCAATCTAAAATTGCATTGGCCTTTTTAGCTGCGGCATCACACTGTTGACTCATGTTCAACTTGTGGTCTACTAGGACTCCTAGATCCCTTTCACACATAGTCTCGTTAAGCCAGGTGTCCCCAATATTATATCTATGCATTTCATTTTTTTGCTCTAAGTGCAGCACCGTATATTTCTCTGTGATGAAATTCATTTTGTTAGCTTTGGCCCAGCTTTCTAATCTATTAAGGACATTTTAAATTTTCATCCTGTCTTCTGGGGTATTAGCTATTCCTCCTAATTTGGTGTCATCTGAAAATTTGAGAAGCATGCCCCCTATTCCTTCATCCAAATCATTGATAAAGATGTCGAAGAACCCAGGGCCCAGGACAGAACCCTGTGGCACCCCACTAGTCACTTCTCTCCAGGATGAAGAGGAGCCATTGTTGAGCACCCTTTGGGTTTGGTCACTCAACTAGTTACTAATCAACCTAACAGTTGTATTGTCTAGCCCACATTTTACTATCTTGTTTGCAAGAATATTGAGGGGGGGAAACCTTGTCAAAAGCCTAACTGAAATCAAGATATGCTATGTCTACCACA
>JAIPUX010001880.1:109345918-109358075 GCA_020142125.1 Phrynosoma platyrhinos | reverse complement strand
CTAGAATCTTTCCCGGTATTGATGTCAGACTAACTGAACGATAGTTGTGGGGATCCTCTTTTCTCCCCTTTTTGAAGATGGGGACAGTGTTTGCCCTCCTCCAGTCTGCTGGGACTTCTCCTGTTCTCCAGGAGTTTTCAAAGATTATTGCCAGTGGCTCTGAGATTACATTTGCCAGATTTTTTTTAATATTCTTGGATGTAGTTCATTATGGTCCTGGAGACTTAAATTCATTTAGGTTAACCAGGTATTCCTGTACTTCCTCTTTACTTATTTTGTGCTGCATTTCCCCTATTGTCTCCTCTGCTCCACTTTCCTCTTGGTCCCCTGAAGATTATTTTGTGGCTCTATATTTCTTATTTTCTAGTTTTCCTGTTTTCTTCAGTTACTGTAAATCTGAGATTTCTGTAAAATGTATGAGTGTGTATCATTAAATTGTAAAAGAGTCCTGGAGGTGCAGTGGTTAAATGCCTGTACTACAGCCACTCACTCACAAACCACAAGGTTGTGAGTTCAGTACCAGCCAGGGGCTCAGGCTCAACTCAGGACTGCATCCTTCTGTGGTCACTAAAATGAGTACCCACCTTGTTGAGGGCAGTTAGCTTATACATTGTAAACCGCTTAGGGAGTGCTTAGATGCACTGATAAGTGGTATAGAAATGCACTTGCTATTGCTATTGTGTGCAGCTTTTTCTGTTTACCTCTCCAGATATTTTGGGTCATTTTTTGTTGTTTCAGGGTGAGGGGTACCAGGAAACAGGCTGCAATAATGACACTGAGGGTTTTTAAACTTTAAAAATGTGTTTGGCAAAACACAGTTTTGGGGTGAATTTCCTGAGTCTTTGTAGGATTAGGGGTCCCAAAATCCTCATAGCCACCTCTGAGGGCTGCATGTAGCCTATTGGCCACACAGTTCCCACCCTTGCCATGGACATATCAATCAGACCTATGGGATTTCAGCTACCACCTATACATTGCATGGATAACGCATCTTAAAAGCAATCAGGCAGATTCATCTTTGTTCAGTTTTCCCCTCCATCACATTTGTTGATAAAACACTTTTATCTTAGGGCTAGAATGAAATGTTACTGATGTTGCAAAAGTCTCTTGAGTGTGCTGTGTTCAGTTGTGCCTGCATTTGTGGTAGTAGCTATGAAATGTTCCCAATGACCTATGCATGCAGTCCCGCTCTATTGCCAATCCCAGAGGCATTTTCTTTGAACTTAGTTCATAGAATTTTATAGCTATGAAAAGAACAGTGTTAGAGAAAGAGAGACGAGTTGTGTGGGGCAGAAAAATACAAGCCCTTCTTTTGCAATAATTTTACAGTATGGTGCTTTCATTATCTTGATGTTCTGTTCATTCTACACTTGTCCCTCCACATTTCCAGCATTGACTATTGCAGGTTTGATCATTCATGGCTTTTATTAATAAGTTCTCTCTAGGTCCTCCAGCGCAACTCTATGGTCAACTTTAACCAAAAGTCACACTGAAGGACCTAGAGATTCCTAGACAGAACATTCCACTGGGCATTTGTAGCTCCTCCAGCACAATTCTATGGGCAATGTCTGGCAGATGTTGACCACAGAGTTGTACTGGAGGACCTAGAGATTCCAAGAGAGGTGTTCTCTCAGGTAAAAACATAGTGTTTTTGTTATTTGCGGTTTTTCCACATTCATGGGGGTCCTGTGCCCCTAACTCCAGCGAATGTGGAGGGATGAGTGTACTCTGTTCCTCTTGACCTTTGCACATTAAGTGAAGAGCTGGGTTTCTTGGACAGCTGGTATATCTGGAATAGTTTTAGCAAGTTTTAAAATGCCAGACTGAGCCTCTTGCACTTTGGGTTCAAATCCTGTCTCTCTTTCGGCTGTGTAGCATGTGTGCACAACTTCAATGGTATTCACACCACATGTGAGAATTACTTACCAAAATCGTGGTGCATGACATAGGCTGTAGCTAATTTTCATTACAGTTTTGGATTATGTACACTCAGAGCTTGTAAAGTAATAAGTTACAGAAATTTGAGGGCTTGTAATTAATTAATTTATCCCTGTAAAAATGTACCTAAGTTACATCATGAGTGTGCATTTTGAGAGCACATTTTGTACAGTAGGCTAGCAGTGTGTTGCTTGACAAGGGGATTAGATCACACATTTTGGGGTGTAACTAACTTAAGTAGGGATGTAAAGAATACAACATTTATTGTCTTCAATGAGAGGATGTTTTGACATGTCAGGACAACCCATTGAGTAAATTGTCAACTAGCTTTAGCTTTTTTCTCCACGTGTAAAAGAAAAAAAAGTCACTGTTCCTCATTTTCATTTTTTGTGGGTTTTTCACCAGTGATATGGATCTTTGGAAGAAATAGAATTGGAAAATATTGAGCAATTTTTGTTTGGATAATTTTCTAAATGTTATCCAATTTAGCATGTTTTGGTTAAATATTGGATTCAAAAACACTCAAAGCAATGTGGAAATTATTTTATTGGAATATTTGTAAGAAGATAAGGTGAATAGCCTCTACAGATTCTGCATCTACAGATTCAATTATTAATGACTTGAAAATATTCCAAAAATTTAAAATTCAAAAGAATTCAAAAAGAAAATCTTGATATTGACATTTTATATAAGTGATAGCATTTTATTACCCCTTTATATATAATGAGACTTAAGCATCCATGGATTTTGGTATCCTTGAGAGGTCCTGGAAGCAAACCCCAGCAGATACCAAGGGCCCACTATTCTTTTCTTTATTTATTTTAAAGAAACTACTATACCTTAAAGAGAGTTGTACCTGATATATCTGATACCAGAAATTTAGCTTTCTCTTGTTGTGATATAACTATACAGTGAACTCTCCACATTCGCTGGGGTTAGGAACACAGAACTCCTGTAAAAGCTGAAATACCTTAAATAAAAAGCAGTATTTTAAACCTGAGAGAACACCTCTCCAGGAATCTCTAGATCCTCCAGCACAACTCTAGAATTCTGTGATCCACTTATGGTCAGCATCTGCCATAAGTCGATCATAGAATTGTGCTGGAGGATGAACAAATGCCTAGAGAAGTGTTCTCTCTTGGAATTTCTAGGTATTCCAGTTCAACTTCTGGCAAAAGTTGGCCATAGAAACACACTTGAGGATCTAGAGATTCCTAGAGAGAACATATTAATCAAATCTGACAATAAATCCACAAAAGTCAAAGCTGCATATGTGGAGGTTGAGCTGTAGTACCCTCACTCATTCTCCACTCTGTCAGTTCTGTTCTAAGTTCAGAGAAAACATTAATTCAGTAAAACTAGTTTAACATTCTAGTTCATCAAAAGATAGATGTGAATCTGTGGACACAGCCAACTTATCATATTTAATCTTTACTATTTGTACTTGTAACTGATTAAGAAGCAATAAATGTTATGAAACAGAAACTAGCTTTGCTGTGAATTCATTTGCCAGTCTGTTCCTCTAAGCCAAGGGTCCCCAACCTTTTTGATCTGGGGGCCGGTTCGCTGGCCCCAGATCTCTGGGGGGCCGGATGCGTGCGCATGTGCACGGCTCAGCCGCCATTTTGTTTTCCAAAATGGCGCCCGACTCTGGGCACCATTTTGGAAAACAAAATGCCGCCGGAGTAGTGTACATGCGCGTGATGTGGGGCACCATTTTGTCTTCCAAAATGGCGCCCAGAATCGTGCGCATGCGTGCGTGATGCTGGGCCCATGCGCACGACTCCGGACATCATTTTGGAAGACAAAATGGCGTCCGGCGGTGTGTGCGGGCAGCAGCAATAGCTCTAAGCACTAAGATTTGTCAGTCTTTGTTTTAAACAGGAGTGCGCAACAGTGGCAAGAACCAAATTTTCCCCACTCTCACTTTCACCCCTGACGGGGCACATCAAAGTTACCAAACATCTTAAATATAATTTTAAACATTATTCCAGGTAATTCTTTATTTGCAGTTGTTTGTCCATCCCTCCATAGCTCAGAACTACTGCAAAATGCAACAGTTTTGCTCACTTGCATACCTTAAAAACCTATACCAAACTAGCCAACACAGATGAGTAACAATTTAATTGTTAACAATAATCTCAAGTTTCAAAAACAGTGTGCACTGTTTCAAAAACAGTGTAGCAGGCACATAGTAAGGTTAAGACAATTACAAATTGTTTATACAGATGTAAAAACATCAGGGATATTGAATCAATCAATTAATGGGGGGATCATTAAATAGACACTAATCCTTCTTGCATATTCCCCCATCCTTGCCATACAACAACAGAACAATACACAGATTAATATGCAAATCACATCCTCTCAACCAAGGGCCACACAATATAGCTATACCACACTCACTTCCATGTCACTGTTCTCTGAAGATGCCAGCCACAGATGCAGGCGAAACATGAGGAATAAATTCTTTTATTACTATTATTATTATTATTATTATTATTATTATTATTATTATTATTATTATTAGTGAAAGTGTATAGTTACAATGCATTACAATTCTTGTATGCTTATCTATCTAATTTAACATCCAGCTTTATATATATATATATATATATATTAATAAAAAAGCATTAAAGAGAAAGTAAGATGAAATTGATACACTTATATTTCTTAACTATTATTATTATCTTCTATAGTATCTTTTAACTTTTTATCTTTTTAACTGATTAAACTTCCATTGCTGACATATCGTGTGGTTATTTATTAAAAATTAGCTTCACTTCTGCTTATAGTTATAATCATTGTTAAGTTCAGTATTTCACTTGCTTTCTTAAATTTTCCCGGTCTATTAACCTTAATATTGTTATAATTATTGTTATTACTTTTCTATTTCCATCTGTTTTTACAATATTTAACCATCGTGTCCCAGTCATTCTCTGTCTCTTCTTCTGATTTTCCATGTATCAGATTTGTCAGTCGATCCAATTCCGCCATATCCTGCAATTTTAATAACCATTCATCTGTAGTTGGTAAGATGTTTGTTTTCCATTTTTGCGCCAAAAGCAGTCTTCCTACCGATATCATATATAAAATTATTTTTGCATATTGTATTTCTACTTTTTTGGAGCTTGCTTGTCATATTTAAAAGATATATTTGTGGAATCATTTCAAATTCTATTCCCAACATTTTTCTTATCTCTATATGAATACAATTTCTGATTTTCTTTATTTTTGGGCATTCCCACCATACATTATACCATGTGCCTACCGCAGAGTGGCATTTCCAACATGTATTTTTCATCCCTTTGTAAATTTTTACCATCTTTGCAGGTGTGAGATACCACCTACATTCCATCTTCTTACAGTTCTCATGAAGATTTTCATTTCTTGTAAATTTTAAGGTTCCTTTTCTGGCATTTTGCCAACTTTCCAAACTAATTTCCCTACCCAAGTCTTTTGCTCATTGCAGCATTGGTTTCTTTATTACTTCTTGCTCTAGTTTTCTTTGTAATAATAATTTATATAATTTTGATGTTAATTTCTGATTTTCTTTTAGTAGTATATTATCTAGTTCATTTTTTTTCATTTTGAAATTCTCCTGCAACAAGTCTATTTTGAATCTCTCTGAGAGTTGGTGATAAAGGAATCAATGTTTCTGTATTTCTATCAGTTCAATTTTTTCAACAGTCTTAAGGGTATAAGTGTTTTGGTTATTTTTGAGTATGATATCCTCATATCTTAGCCATCTATACAATTGGTTCCTATTTAAAAAAAAGCTTTGTGAGGTGAGATCCAACCAGGGATTTTCCTGTAGAATAACTTTTATTTTGGTCTAGTTTGCTAGAATCGCTCTATGGATGAAATGATAATCAAAGTCTCTGTTGATTTTATTTTTCCCATACCAGAAGTATGCATGTCATCCATAATGCAAATTGAATCCCTCTAAGTTAAGCAGTTTAGTGTTGTGGAGGTTCACCCATTCTTTCATCCAAGTCAAACAGTTAGCTTAAAAGTAAAGTTGTAAATCTGGGATGTTCCATCCTCTGTTTGTGTTGGTGTCTGTTAATGTTTTCCACTTTACTCTCAGTTTTTTCCAGCCCCACAGACACTTTCTTAATTACCTGTTCGAATTCTCAAATATCTTGTTGTTAGAGATAATCAGAATGTTAGCGAATAAAAAATTGAGTTTTGGGAGAACTGTCATTTTAATCACTGCCACTCTGCCAGACAAGGATAGCTTTAATCTGGACCATTTTTCTAAATCCTGCTTGATTTTTTCCATGAGAGGGTGTAATTGTTCTCAAAAAGTTCAGTGTTTCTGTTTGCTATCCATATTCCTAAATATCTAGTCTTGTTTACAATCTTGCAGCACATTACATTTTGTAGTTCAGCCTCTTCTGAGAATCTCATGTTTTTTGTAATAATCACTGACTTTTGGGTATTTATTTTAAAACCAGCTATCTTGCCAAAATTGTTAATTCTTTCTATAACTTTGTGTATACTTTTAGCTGGGTCTTGTAAGAAGATGACAAGATTGTCTGCGTAGGCTTTCAGTTTGTATTCATATTTCTTAATTTTAACACCTTTTATTTCTGGATTTTCTTTTATTTTGTTGTTGAATGTTTCCAAAACCGTTATAAACAGTAAGGGTGAAAGGGGGCAACCCTGTCTGGTGTATTTTTGGATATTGCACTGTTTAGTGTTCTCTCCGTTGATTATAATCTGCATGGTCTGATCTTTATATATACTCCTTATCCAACCTTGAAACCTTTCCCCTACCCCCAATTTACCCAGAGTCTGTATCATATAATCCCAGCTAAGGTTAGCAAATACTTTATGCACATCTACAAAAAGCATTCCAAGTTTTTTGTTGTTATTTTTTTAATAATATTCAATCAAGTCTAACATGACTCTTATATTTTCTTTTAATTGTCCAGAAATCCAGTTGTTTTTCTGTTATTTGTTTTATTAGTACAGATTTTAAATGTTCTGCAAGAATAAAGGCGAAGATTTTATAGTCTAAGTTTAGTAGGGAAATTGGCCTATAATTGTCTAGTTTGGTGTTATCTTTATCTTCTTTAGGAATTAATGTTATGTGTGCCATTTTTCATGAATTTGGATACCATCTGATATTATGGCATTAAAAGTATCTTTTAGAGGTTGTACCAAAATTTATTCTAGCTTTTTGTAATAGCCAGTGGTGAAACCATCTGGGCCAGGATATTTGTTAAGTTTCAGATTCCTGATTGTCTTTATTATTTCTTGATCTGTGAATTCTGCATTAAGGTTTTTCAAGTCTTCTTTTGGTATCTTTTTCCAACTTTGTTTTGCAATGGCTACTGTTAGTGTCTTGTTTTCTGTGTCTTGATGATCCTCTTTGTATATTTAGAGTAGTAATGCAGAAATTTAAGTTTGATCTTTCCTGTGTTGTTACCGCTTCAATGTCATCTCAGATTTTTTTTCTATTAATTTCTTTCTTTTGTTTTGTTTTAATTTTAGTGCCAACCATTTTCCTGTTTTATTGGCATACTCAAAATTCCTTTGTCTGGCCTTTTTTAGATTTTTTTCAATTTGTCTTGTCAATTCTGTTTTTAATTGCTTTTTCAACAGCTTCAATTGATTTTTTAAATCTTTTGAAGTTGTGTTTTGCATTAACTCGGCTTCTTCTCTTCTTCAATTTTTTTCTTGTATTCTCTTTCTTTTTCTTGTAAGCTCCTCTCTGTATAAGTAGTCCACGTGCAAACGCCTTGCTGGTGTCCCAGAGTGTATTCATTTTTATTTTGGAACTGATGTTATCTTGAAAAAATTGTTTGAGTTGACTTTTCATCTTCGCCAAAAAATCTTCATCTGCTAAAAGATTTTCATTTAATCTCCAATTATATTGAGGTCTATATGCTTTTAGTTCTATACATATTGGATTATGGTCAGATTCTATTTTTGAGAGTATATACATATTTTCTATTTTTGTCAAAAAAATGTTAGATAACATGAACATGTCCATACAAGAGGTCGATTTATATTGTTCAGAATGAAAAGTGAATCCTGGTGTTTGTCCATATAATTTTGTCCATGTATCTTCTAAGTCAAATTGTTCACATAAATTGAAAAAAGATTTAAGGAACTTCCCTTGATTTCTTTTTATTTTTCTAATGGATTTATTTTTATCTCTGAATGGTTCTATGACCCCATTCCAGTTGCCTGCCATTATAATATTATTAATGTTTTGTTTCTCAAAACAAAACAAGACACACTGTGTCTTGAATTTTCACTTCAACCACTATGTAGTGACCTTCCTCATCTTTAAAGCATTCCTTAGCTACAAATTTATTTTGTATGAATAAAAATACACCACCTTTTTTCTCTCATTATTTGAGCAGAAAGCTTGTTCTAATTTCCAATTTCTTAGATACTTAGAGTCTTTTTTCCCTAATCCTAGTTTCTTGCAAGCATAGGATATCAAAACATTTTTTTTTCTAAATAATGGAAGATATGCCTCCTTTTATCAGGAATAAATTCTTCTAGAACACAGCCTCACAGCCCCAAAAACCCACTCCAGTAGAATGCTTTGCAGAAGTAATGCCATGATCAGGACAGAAGATCCCAAGAATTATACTTTTCCTTTCCAAAGCACAAGTGTCCTCGCCTGAATTACATGATATTGTGAATGTAAAATCTTAGATTCATATTCCAAATATGGCTTCCTTATGCAGGAATTCTGTAAACAATTTGTAGCGGTCTTATCTTTGCTATGTGCCTGTTACCATTTCCACAAAGTGTTTTTGAAGCTTGAACTTATTGTTAACAATTTAACTGTCATTCACCTGTGTTGGGTATAGGGAATTAGAGGCTTGGTGTGGTTCTTAAAAACCTGCTAAAACCCTCTCCCCGCCCCCCAGTCTATCAAAACTGAAACAGAAAGTTTGTGACGTCACTTCCAATTTGTTCAGAGAAGGTTTGCCATTGCCTTCTCCTGAGGCTGAGAGACTGTGACTACCTATACCTAAAGGAAGAATGAGGGATCCTTTCTTGTCCTCAGAGCTATGTTGGCATGTGACTTGCCTCTGGGTTTCATGGCCAAGCTGGGAATCAAACCCTGGTCTCCAGAGTCAGTAGTCCAACACTGAAACTACTACGCCATACTGTCTCCCCCCCTCCCCCGGTACTATATGACATAAATAATGCCAGTTTTTGAAATGCTGAATCCACATGACTAATTTTGGTACCCTGTTGCCCACACAGAGTCCCTAGGGCCGAAAAGTTGTCCCCGGACCTATTACAGTTGACCATCCCTTTTGTCCACAGTATGAGTGCTAGGGCTACAGTCAGCTTAGTCAATTTAAAACCATTGATGCCAGTTTTCCTATCTTTTCATTAAAAACTCTGAGTAGCCCAATGTCATGGCTTAAAACTAAGGACAGAGAGAAATAGCACAGATAGATTACTGCACTCAGGAGTTATATTCTGGACCAGAAAAGTTATGCTTTGGAGATGGCTTACCTTAAAATTATAGTGTCTCTTTTTTGTCCAAATTGCTAGTTTTTCTCTGCTATATTAAGTGAGGGAGATGCCTTGAGATGGAAAATACATAGTAGGAAATTCAAAGCATCTTTTCTTCATTTGGAGAAAGGGAAATAAAGTATAATTTATCCATTTTTAATTATTACAAGTAGTAGAGCATTTGGGTTCATTGATATGTCACTCTCTAAAGTTATATCTAGACATAGGGCACTTTTAGACAGATGGCTCCTAGCAATACCATTCAAAAGACACATTGTAGCTGTTCCATATTTTCTTAATTAATGTGTGTATCTGTGTGTGAAAGAAAGAAACAAAATAAGTAATGGGAAAACATGAGAGGGTTACAGATAGGAAATGATTTTTTTCTAGATCTTCTATAACACGGGTAGGAAACCTTTTTGAGCCGGGGGCCGATCCCCCGAAGTCGTCCATTCTGGCGGGCCTGGGGGGGGGGGAATAGCGGCGAGTGCGCTCACGCGCGCGCACACAACCTCCCCCGCGTGCTGCCATAGCTGCCTCCATGCATGTCGCGGCCACCATTTTGTTCTCCAAAATGGTGGTCGCGGCACGCGCAGCCGCGCAGCAACCAAAATGCATGGTGGTGGCAGGGGTCCTCCTGGGCCGGTAAGTGCAGGGCTCTGGGCCGGAACTGGCCCAGGGGCCATAGGTTGCCGGCCCCTGTTCTATAAAATGGTTTGTGAATGATGCACAGTGACTGTACAATAGAGTACTGCTATTCTTAACTAGAGTAGACCCATTGAATCAGGCATATTTAACTATGTGCTGTCTCACCATCAGTAGATTGAATGGATGTATTCTAAGCAAGGAGATGCAAGCCATCTTATCTTAGGGACCGCCTCTCCCCGTATGAACCCCCCCCTCTTGCCCTTCGGTCCTCTGGGAGGAATCTGTTACAGCCAATAAAGACCAGGCTGTCCCAGACCTCCCAGAGGGCCTTTTCCGCTACCGCCCCCAGGCTATGGAATGGCCTGCCAGACGAGATCCGTCTTATTTCCACGCTCACTGCCTTCAAGAAGGCAGTGAAGACAGATCTCTTCCAGCAGGCCTTCCCAGAATAATATCCTCTGGAACATACCTGCCCTGGGAGACGAATTTGTCTGTCATTTAATTTGGCCTTCCGCGTGCAATATTTGTGTTAGAACTGTGTTGTTTTTATTTAATAGTTAATTGTTTTAATCTTTTTTTTCTCGTTTAATACTGTTTTAAGGGGCTGGGAGGTGGGATTTAGGGTTTGAGGTTGTTTTTACATTGTTCTGTTTTTAACTGTTGTAACCCGCCTCGATTGTTGGTCAGAGAGGCGGGCTATAAATAAAAATTATTATTATTATTATTATTATTATTATTATTATTATTATTATTATTATTATTGAGTAGATGTAGGAATAATAGAACACATATTTACCTTGTCAGAGGACCCAGTGTTGCCCTTGGACTTTCACCCACCATTTTGGTCCAAAACCACACATTTTGAAGGACACATTGTGGGCTGCCTTGTTCCGAGTTCCATCATAGGAAGAAAGAAGGATATAAATTAAGCAAACAGATAAAAGTTGAACCCCTTATGAGAGGCTATTGCATGGTCTTTTGGGCTGCCTGAAAACAACTAAAACAAAACTTTAAAGCAACCAGAGTGGCAACTAGAACATGACATATCATTTCTTCTGTTTTCCAAAACTTTGGAAGCACCAAAAATCCAGTGGTGTGGCTCTCTGGGTTATGAAGAGTGCATAGTCTAAAAGAGCCCAAAACTCTTTTATCAAATCATGAATATGTTAATCAGCTAAAATAGTTGATAACTCTTGTATGCTGCTGCCTTGAATATGGTGGTATTGAGCTAGTGTTTCTTTTTGGTCATCCTCCTCCCATTTGTTTTATGAAATTTAAAAGCAAACAGAAGATGCCCTGCTATGTCTGAACTAAAGATCCTCAGACATGAAAATGGCAGATGTGGCTCATGTAAAAGTTGATAACCTTTGCCAACAAGTCCTGACACAAGATTAACCATGCCATGTTCTTCACCATTCCCAAAGAGAGTAAAGCCTTTATTAAAAAAGACAAAAAGACCCAAACTATTTTTGTAAGCCTTTCCTGTGCATACCAACCTGCCATCATTTTTCATAGAAAATTGAAATTGTTTGTGGGTTTTATTTATTTGATATATTTTTTAAAAAAAATATCAGTATTGTGTAACACATTGAAATTGCCAAATCTAAACATGTAATCATAATTATAAACATAGGTAAAGGTAAAGGTATTTCCCATTGTCAAGGTTGTCAAGTCGTGTCTGACCATAGGAGGTGGTGCTCATCTCCGTATCTAAGCTGAAGAGCCAGGGTTGTCAGAGACTACTCTGTGATCATGTGGCCAGCATGATTGCACAGAACACTGTTTACCTTCCCACCTAAGTGGTACCTATTTATCTACTTGCATTTGCATGCTTTTGAACTGCTAGGTTAGCAGAAGCTGGGACTAGTGACAGGAGCTCACTCTATCATGCAACATATAACTCATCTTTATAAACATATTAACATATCTTTATAAACATATGGGACTCAGGGTAGCTTGCATAAAGTGAAAACAGACACAAATACAAGAGGTCAGCATAGGCTCTTTAAGGTACATTAGGAAGATAATAAATAGATAGATAGATAGATAGATAGATAGATAGATAGATAGA
>JAIPUX010001880.1:109333630-109345818 GCA_020142125.1 Phrynosoma platyrhinos | reverse complement strand
CTGCAGAAATAATCCAGTTTGAGACCACTTTAACTGCCCTGGCTCATGTTAGGGAATCTTGTAGTTTATTGTGGAACTAGAGCTCTCTGACAGAGAAGACTAAATGTCTCACAAAACTACAGTTCCCAGAATTCCCTACCATAGAGCCATGGCAGTTAAAGCAGTCTCAAATTGGATTATTTCTGTAGTGTGTTTTGGACCTCGATGACCTTGGGCAAGTCACACTCTCTCAGCCTTAGAGGAAGGCAATGGCAAACCTCCTGTGAACAAAAATAGCCATGAAAACCTTGTGCTGTGACAGGGTTGCCATGAGTCAGAAATGCTTTGAAGGCACACAGCAACTAATATCTTGCACTGCCTTGTGCTCTAGTGTTGATTACATCTTTGTTAGTGCTTTTGTGATCCATTGCCATGTTTAAGGGGGTGGACTTTGCTATGGAGGAGAGGCTGGTTTCCTACAGGAAATGTAGCTCAAGGAGTGGCAGGGTAGATGTCACAGTTTGGTTTACCTTTCCCATTCTCAACTGAAAAGCTGAGTTTTTGGACTCTTCGGCTCTAGCCATTTGGTTTAAGCATCTCAATGACATATCTTTCTTATTATGGATGGAAGGAATATTCAAAGAAAGATGAAATATCCTATTCTCCCTCACTTCCTCAAGATGATTTTTTAAGAGCAGTGTTGTAATCTTTACATGTTTTAGAAAAATTGTACCAATTTATAGGGTGTGATTTAGATGGTGAGAATGTGTATGGAAACTATAAAAATGAGCTACAGTGAGTTTGGTGACCATACATATGCCATTCCTAAAATCTCTTCCTTGTAGCCTGAGCGTCATTTTTGTGTGTATGTGTGTTCTGTTGGTTTCTGTCTCCTGCTTATTCTGATATTTTGGGTAGTACTCCTTAAAGCTTGTACCATCTTATTCATCTTTCAAGTCTTTGTTGAAAGCTTCTGAAAATAGTGAACTGTGTCAGTGTGTCGATAAATCTCTCTATGGCATATGTACGCACCTTTCTGTGTTAAATTTAGACTGCAATCAAAACCAAATTAATAAATCCTTTAAAGAAATTTATTAGAAAAAATATGGGAGGGGATTGAGGGAAAGTAGAGATGAGGTGGATACTTTAATTATAGCTCAGAATACCACACTCACATCATATTTGCTGATGATAATCTCACACAGATTCATGCTCAGAAACATGGAGAAGGCATGTTGCTGCTAACAAGGAAAAAAACTATTTGGAAAATTTCATTTGTAAACATGACTAAAATACTTGTTTTGAACATTTTTCTAAAAGTCTTTTAAGTAGTTTTAAGCAATTCAAGGATTCCTCTTGAATAAAATAATATATTTCTGCAAAGAGCTCTGTCTTTGACAGAGAAAGAAAGAAATGAGAATTCTTCTTCGTGGTCTCTGTGAATCACACAGATGGGTTATTGTGCACCTGTGCAGTAAGTGTCGGAACTTTCTGGAATCACTAGGGAAGACTTTTTGGTGGTAGCTCTACCCATCCCCTATATAAGGTCCCAATCTTCCCATCCTTTCTTTTTGTCCACTGCACTAGTAGCTTAGAAGGAACTGTGCTTGATTGGAATCGCTTGTTGTGATAATGACCTAATGGCTAGTTTGAGTATTCTTACAGACTTTACACTTCAGAATAACTTCAGCTGGGAGATGTGTTTTAATCTGTTGCCCTGATTTCATCCTATGCTCTTATCTGTTTTTAATTAATGTGGCATTTTTAATTTTGATTGTGTTTAATTCTTTTTTAAGGGGATGGGAGGGTGGGATTATGGGATGAGGGATTGCTTTTTAACTTTGTTTGTTTTAAACTGTTGTTCCCTGCCCCGATTGCCACGTAGAGGGGCGGGTTATAAATAAAAATTATTATTATTATTATTATTATTATTATTATTATTATTATTATTATTATTACTTAAGATTGTTGTTGACTAACTGACCTTGGATTATCTTGACTAAGACTTTTCTTATTGGACTGAATGATGTTATTATTCGGAGTAATGGTATGGCTTCCTGGTCTACCTCCTTCAAACGCTGTGTTAAATGTGTGTGTGTGTATGGGGGGGGGAACCCCTGGGCGAAAGCCCCATAACACCTGCTTATTATGCCTTCGAGTGGGTCACAACATGGCTGCGTATGCCCTCTGCAAATCTTTGACTCCTCAGGCCCACAAGAATTGGGACAAGAGACTCAGGGCAGCCCTATACCAGCAGGCCTTACAGCCGCCCTTGTTTTCAACCATCTTAGTATCAGGCTTGGACAAGCTGAAGGAGAAGCTCTCTAAGGATAAAACTCCCAAAGAAAAATCTTCCAAGGTTGATAAATCTGATCAGAACTGTGGTTTGGACCATGAGTCCAAGACAAAATGCTCCTCCAAACAGAAGCATCATGAGGAGAAGGGCTCTCCCTCAAGATGAGACACGTCTTCTGATTGCTTGGCTTCAAAAAAGTCTCGCTCATTCTCTCCACATGGGACCGAAAAAGCCAGTTCCCACAGGACTGAGAAGGCCAATAGAAAGAAAAAGGCCACCTCTGTGGTCATTGGGGCTGATCTAGAGCTGTTGTGGATCCATCTAAACAACCAGGCTGTCCACAGAGAGTCGGGTCTCCTAGAGTGTCCCCTGCAAGGGTCTTCCAAATTGTCCATTGGACCTCAGGTCTGAATCAGGAAGGGGAAATTCGAGACCTGGATCCACCTATCTTAACACCTAATCTAGAGCACATGGCTTCTACCCAGACTGCCCGTGATCGACTCACAGCATCCCCTAAGCCCCTTTGGTTGGTCATCTGTACCGAGCAGCGAGTTACCAGCCACCATGGTACCAACCCTCATTTTCTGGAAAACGCTATATTTCATCAGTACCCTGACTTGGTGTATGATGAGGAGACTGGCCTTTACTATATGCTGGTCAATCCCAAGCACCTCCATCAGTCCTGTATATATCGCCATAGATCTCCCTCACTAGCGCATTCAGTGGTCTTCCAACCTGCTTCAGCTTCTGGAGTTCACACTGTCCAGGCACAAGTGGTTAGGGCTACCTCGCAGATGCCCCCGCCAGTTCCAACGTGGCACCAATACTTAAAAGAAAAGCCTTTCCTGAGGAATTGTGAAATCTTCCCACTCATCCATCCTGACTTCAGGGTCAGTGAGGCCGGCCTCACTTTGCCAAGCCCTTGTGCTACAAGAGACAGCTTTGCCCACGGACAACATAAAGTCGTTTGTGGAATAGGTAGTGTGGATGGAGAATGCCCTCAATATTGATGTTACCCCTACAGAGCAAGATGATGAAAGGGTCCACAGGAAGGTATCAACTCCTGCATCCATCAGATTCCTCCCTTCGATGGAAAAGATAACACAGTGTTCCTAGGAAGATTGAAAACTTGTACCAGATAGCACCCTCTTCATCTTCCTGGCTTTTTGAGCACCCCAAGCCAAATTCTGCTATTGTGGAGGGAGCTGAATTGTCTTTTATGCCAAAGACCTATATGACTATGACTGATAAAAAGGGCAAGACAGTTGATGGGTTGGCAAGGAAATTCTTTGTGGCTGCAGTCTTGGACCTCAAAGTGGCTAACTATGCTGTCTGTATGGGGGCATACCAGGGACATCTCTGGGAACGTATACTTCCCCTCATAGACAACCTGCCTGACAACAAAAATCCCTTGGCTGTGGCCCTCCCAACCAGAGGCCCAGTCCCTCAGTGGCTAGCAAATCATATCAGCCCTGCACTCGGCAGATTGTGCCACCAACATCTTGTCGGGAGCGATAGCATTTTGTAGGTATGCCTGGCTTTGGTCATCTGATCTTATTCCACAGGCCCATGCTATAATTGAGGACACATGCCCTTCAATGATTCCAGACTCTTCAACAAAGACTCTTCAACAAAGAGATGGATGAGAAGTTGAACTTCCATTATAAGATGAGAATGGCTGTACAGAAGTACGGTATGTCCGCCTCTTACTGCTAGTACGGAGGACAATGTTCTGCGTATCCTCCCTACCAGTATAGGCAATACCAGCCTCAGGAGCAACAATACCAGCACCCTGAGCAGTCACTGCAGAGTACCCATCTCATTCCTCTTCTTCGTCTGGCTGCTGTCAACCTACCTAGCCTCGGTACCAACAAGGCTTTTGTAAAAAGAATGCGGACCAGGGAAAAAAGAGGCTGTGATGTGTGCGTGTGCACTTTGTTCTACCACCTTTTGGAAGACAGGCTGACCCCCTTTGTCAACTCTTGGGCCACCATAACTTCCAACTCTTGGGTCTTTAGCATTGTTTGGAGAGGCTACGCCCTCTGGTTCCCATCCACCAGAGCTATCATCTTCACCTCCCCTTTAGATACCCTACTCAACAAAGTGTGCACTCTTTTACAGAAAGGTGTGATGAAGCCCGTAGACCCCGCTTGAGCCCAAAGCTGCTTGTTCTCTCACTATTTTATTGTTCCTAAGAAGGATGGCAGCCTCTGATTTATTCTGGACTTACACCATTTAAACTCCTATATTGTTTATCGTTGTTTCCACATGGCAACTCTCCTCTATTTTGCCATTGTTACAGAAAGGGCAATTGTTTTGCCACCCTCAATATCAAGGACACTTACTTCCATGTTGGGGTCAGGCAGGATCACAGAAAGTTCCTCACATTTGCAGTCAATTCAGACATTTTCCAGTTCAGGGGGCTTCCCTTCGGACTCTCCATGGCACCGAAAGTCACCAACAAATGTATGGCACCCATCACAGCTTACCTGCACCAGCAAGGAATCACAGTCTTTCCATACCTGGACGACTGGTGTTTTGCGGCCTCATCATGAGAAGAGTTGATCAGGGATGTCAAATTCACCTTATTCCTCTTGGGCTCACTCGGTCTGATGGCCAACGAAGAGAAATCCAGTCTGACCCCTGCCAAACAAGTCAGATGTATCGGGAACATTCTTGATTCCGAGAGGTCTATTGCCTACCACCCCTTGGCCAGGTTCCAAGCTTTCTCCAGAGCCATTCCGGACTGCCTGGCTCACAGGAGAATCATGGCCCACACTGCCCAAGTAGCCCTTAGATACATGGCCTCGACCACCTATGTTACTTTATGGACAGGACTTTGACTCTGACCCTTCCAAGCCTGGTTCCTTTTCCTTCTTCGATCCCATGATGGATCATCCTAAAAAGTGGCTCACAGTACTGAGACCCATAGACAAAATGCTATGATGGTGGCTTGATCCCGAGAAGGTTTGCATTGGGATGCCATTTCTTCCACCACAGCCCCAAAGCACTCTGGCCACGGATGCCTCCATGGAAGGGTGGGGCACTCATACTGCAGACTTTACAGTCAGAGACAAATGGTCCCCATTAGAAAGATCTCTCCACATCAGTGCACTCGAGATGCTGACAATTGAAAAATCTCTCAGAGCCTTGGAGCCCCTCCTTCGATACCAAGTTGTACTTCTACTGACAGACAACACCACTGTCATGTACTACTTTAATAAGCAAGGTGGTACATGGTTGCAGAGGCTCCTCGAGATCACCCTCTGCATTTGGAACTGGTGCATTCCAAGGAAAATCATTCTACAATCCGTACACCTCACTTGGCAGATGAGCTCATCAGGTCTTCGGGCTCATGCCACGAATGAATGCTCCATCCTGGAACAGTGTAGAACCTGTTTCACAAATGGGGCAAGCCCAACATCAACCTATTTGCGACTCCCCTCACCAGCCACTGCAGACAGTTCTGCTGCAGGACTCGGTCCCTGGCTTCCGAGGAGATCAAGGCAGCTTACAGATATATAATGCAGATTAAAACTATACATTAAAATTATGACAACAATACAATACTCTTGCTTCTTTTTTTAGAAAAAGGGAAGTACAACTATGTAAAGTGTGCTGTAGCGTAGCTCCATTTACATTTTAGCCTAGATCGTTTTCCCAACCAGAGTACATCCTTTGAATCAGTAGAACTGACATAGATATTGATTTAATAGGTTGCAATTGATCTCATGATTACTTGAGTTGGGACTAAAAATAGAGTTTAGATCTTTTGTCACCAGGTAGAGATACATCAAGGTCCTGTTAGCTGATAAGTGTGCTAAATCTATTACAAAAATCAAGGGGATCAACAATATGCTTGTTTATTTTGTGTGGGATATTGCTCAGGGACACTTTTATAGCAGGAACCTCTGGTTTTGAAATTAGAGTTGTTCAGATTAGTGCACTTTCTGCACTATATAATAAAAATAATTTCAGACTTTTCTAAAATGAGTTTTATTTAAAACTTTAGCCAAACACTTATTTGAGGAGGGGAAAACTCACTGTATGCTAGAGCTTGTACACTGGGATTGCTGGAATAATTTCATGCTGTAGACAAGAAAGTTAATTGGTTTTCCTTTAAAGCAGAATTTTACTTCCTCCTGTTCCTAGTGGACAAGTAAATTCAGATCCCCTCCCACCACCAAGAGCAAACTGGTTCATTAGTAAGTACACACTGAAACTATTGATAAGTCCTCTGCCTTCTATAAGACAGTTGGAGATTCCACTTTTCAATCAGAAATGAATGTGAAGCATAATGATGCTCCTCAATGAGTATAGTAATAGCAAGTACATTTCTATACCACTTATCAGTGCACTTAAGCACTCCCTAAGCAGTTGTAAGCTAGTTGCCCCCAATAAGCTGGGTACTCGTTTTAGCCACCTCAGAAGGATGCCAGGCTGGGTTAACCATAAGCCCTTGGCTGGTATTGAACTCAAAACCTTGTGGTTTGTGAGTGAGTGGCTGCAGTACAGGCATTTAACTACTGTGTCACCAGGGCTCCTAATACCATGAAAAGTCACCAGTAAGGTTTTGTTCTTGTTTAAACCATTCATTTCCATTATGAATGTCCATATCTATCAATTAAGAAGCCATCTATACATCCTGGAGTGTTGAGTTGTTCCTGGCACTATGCCACCTCAGAATTCTGGTAAAGGTTTTTGCTTTTACATTCACTTTTGTGTAAATACATACAGAGTTTCTATCATGTTGTCTTCCATCTCTGTTCTGAAGTAGTACAGTCCCAAAGGGGCTGTATTGCATGCATTTTTCTCATCCATAAAAGTTTAATGCCTCCTCCTTTGGGGCTTTCCAGAGTTGAAGTTAGTAGTGGTGGATATTTCACATTAAAATTAAGCATGGGGTGGTATTTTCAGCTGCATGCCACTATTTAACAGCCCTTTCCAAATCACATTGATCTAGCTTATATATAGTTCACCTTGTTGGAAATGGAACATGTGATACGCTCAGGTTGCTGAACTTTATGGAAGAATTTGATGAATTTGTGGTGCTGGTTTGTTAAGGAGTCACCCACATAAGTCCAGCTTGGACATTCTGAAAACTGTCATTAAAAACCAGGAGCCTTGCTGTGATGCTGGGCAAATGATGGTTACAATGAATTTACTTATTGGTTACGTTGAATTACTTAGGCAGCATTGGTTACTTCTTAACATGGAATGTAATTCTGTGGGAGAAGAGGATAGGAGCTGATAATTGTTGAGCTAGCCAAACATTTAAAAATCAGTTAATCATAACTACTTCGATGACACAGACAAGGCTATCCAATGTGAGTTATCCTATTGGGACAGCCAAGACCCATTTTTAAGTCAGAAAGCACATTTTCCTGGCCATCACTTGACTCTTAGAAATTCATTATGAGTTGATAGTTATAAATGCATTTGTTTATCAGGAGCTTCATTATGAGTTTAAACTAAACTTTCTGCAAGCTTCTATATGGGAAAGTAACTGTGGAAGTTACCTGCTTTATTTTTTCCTTAACAAAACCTTAGGTGTAATTGAACAGAGAAGAGAACAGAAAAGGGAATGGGCAAACCTTTAAAAATGATCATCATTGTCTAGGATATTTCTTGACTTGCAGTATGTCTTTTTCTGTGTCTTTGGGTACTGTAGTTACATATTTGTGCAACAAGCTAATCTGCTGGACTTAAGTTGATTTGCAGTTTTAGTACAAGAGCTTGCAGACAGGCAGCTGTATTTTTTGCTTTGCCCTTTTGAAAATGAGCATTGACAAAAGGTATCATCCTATGGTTTGTGTTACAGGTGGTGTAATATCAAGGGCTGCACTGCTCCCACATCACAGTTTTGTGAGGTTTCAGAGAGTAGTTCTGGTAAGGACGCTCAGTGATTATATTATATTATTTGATTCGATGAAGGAGAATTGATATATTCATGCTGCATCATATATTATACTATTTGATTCGATGAAGGAGAATTGATATATTCATGCTGCATCAGGCTAAATGTGCGTTCATTTATTAGGTGAAGTATAAACCCTTCCAGATGTCTAGGGATTTCTCCTTTTGAAGTCATTGAAGTTGAATATGTAAGTACCGTATATTCTCTGGGCTTTTTTTAAAAGAGATGTCTTGAGAGGAATCAGCATGGAAATATGAACTACAATAGCCCCTCCCAATTTGTGGGGGATCTGTTCTGCCCCCCTCCATCAAAATGGCAACTCACAAATATTCGAGTCCCACTGAAAATAATGGGGCTCCCCCTTGCATCGCCATTTTGTCCCTCCCCAAAAAGCAAGACCACAGACTTCATCAACGGGAAGGGACGACTGTAGATCCTTGATGGCTTGATTTACCTGTCATTCATGGAGTATGGATTTTTTCACAATTTTAAAATACGATGAGGAAATTTTTGGTCCACCATGTTAAATAGTTTGAGAAGCACTGTTCTAAATGGCACAGATGTTACAACAATAGCATAAATACAGTTTCTACCGGGAATTGCTGTAACCTCACCAATTGTTTTTGTAATCTTTTCTTGAAATCATGAATAAGAATGTTTGATGCATGGTGAATTGAAAGTGTTAATGTGTGTGTGTGTGTGCGCTCACACACACACACACACACACACACACACACACACACTGAACTTTTAAATGCATGGTGAATTGAAATTGTTATATATATACTGAGCTTTTAAATGATTTGAAGGGCCATGGTTCCTTAAGGATAATGCATGCTTTGCACACACAAAATCCCAGGTTAAATTTTTACCATCTCCAAAATAGGGTTGGAAAAGGCTCACATCTGAGATTTCACAGATTAAGATTAAGATTAAACGCAGATTAAGAAAAAGTCTAAATGGATATAGTGGTGGAATGGAGTAATAATTTATAATATCCTTGTTCCATAATAGGTTGCAAAAGATACTGTTAGTGGAACAACACACATATTTTAGTGTGTACTTTCTCTAATGTACATATGTTTGAATTAGAGTTAGGGTTTTTTTTTACACATTTTCTACATTGACTAAAACACATTTGTATGATTTTTTGGGGGGGGGGGGGGGGAGAATGTATGATAGTTCAAAAAGGAAGAATGAGAATCTGCCATGTATGGTTTCATCCCAGTTATGGGAAAGTGACAGAATTAGGGACATTTCAGTAATAATTCCTAGATACTTTTATTTATTATCAATTTATTTGCATCTTCCAAGGATAATCGATAATGGGGGACAACATGCCACTTGTAGATTCTTACCAGTGATACAAACCAAAAGAGATGAAAATAGAGTATAAGAGCATATCTCCTCTGCACAGCATTTGGATATCATAAACTATTATGGCTTTGACCTATAAATCTAAGATTTATAGTATGCCTATGGATTTAGAGTTCTGTGTTGGAAAGCTCTAGTCTAGTGCACTCACCTGAACCATAGCAGAGGATTCTAGTTCCTTACCAAAGTATGAATCCCAAGATATCCTCATAGTGACAGTGGTATCAAACTGCTATAAAAGGTTATTTCCCAACACCCTCAGAAAACATGAACTAATATATTTGTGAAAAAGAAATATTGGTTAATGAAGATTATTTTTCCGTCTGTGCTTGATATGGACTTTGTACTGTTTGCAGAGTGGTGGGTGGCCAAGAAAAAAGCCTTCTTTCCCTGATTATGGGCTGCCCAAAAGTTGGTCACTGTGGGAGACATGGCACTGTGAGATGTACCTTTGGTATTGATCCACCAGGGTTTGTTGTTGTTAACTGCCGACTAATTGAAAAAACAAATTTTCACGATGCTAAAATGGTAAAATAGAAATCTTCTTTTTTTAAAGAATTGCTCACATCTTCAGAAAAATCTGAGTCTGGAATCTTTGAGAAATGAAAGAAGAAGGCCTATTATATCCTCTTCCTCAGTCAAGATGCTTCTGTTATCTCTTTTCAGCTCCCAGGCTACCTGAAAGGGGCTGTTAAGTGTTCAGGATTACATCACTTTTGAAAGAGAAGCTCTACTATAGTCAGGATAGTGAAGGATAATGGCCATTTCTTGTGTGGTAGGAGAATTGTCCTGATCCTTTCAGCTATAGATTAAAAATAAAAAGGTTTAGTTTGTATCTTCAGAAAGTTTAATATAACTGAATTAAGGTCTTATCTAATTCACATTGCAATCCTTCCTTCCTTCCTTCCTTCCTTCTTTTGGGGGTGGTGGTGGAGGATGCTAGAGGCCATTTGAATCCTGAAATAATCATTTGTAAAGCTGGACAAAACTCATAGGCCTGTTGTTTGAATGCTTCCTACTTCTTTTCCATATGAGATCTATTTCACTTTCAAAAAAAGTAAATAAATCTCTGAGTATTGCCCAGAGCTTGGAAATGACTCCCCCCTCCCCAATAATTACCTGAATTAGTGTTGTCTTTTGCCTATAAAAGATAGGTCTGTAGATCATTACACTTTAGTGATACATAACAGGGGCTCTACCTTTTTTTTGGTCATAGTTATTCTCAGTCTGAGAACTGGATAAGGGAAGAGGAATGACCACTTGGGATGTTTATGGGATGTTTAGAGTTGTGCAGGCCTGGAAAAATACAGGGGAGGGGCACATCCTCCCCCCCAACTCCAAAACCTAATTTTTCCAGTAAAATTTGGTAAAAATAGATTACGGCATATTTTTTCTTAAATGATGAATAGAAGAAAACATATATTATGTATACAAACACATATTAAAATATAATAAAGGATTAATATATTCTGAACACATATTTCTAAAAGAAGAAGCAAAAAAAAAAAAAACTGCTGTACACTAGATGTCTAGACAAGACTGTATACAATAGGGCTACTCAAGAGTGGTCATCTGTAGACCAGTGTGAATACACAAGCAATTTTGTGTCCATCTATGTTGAGTTTCCAGGACAGAAAAAACAAACAAACAAAAAAAAAACAGTTGTCATGAGCAAACACAAATATGTACTGGTCCCTGATATATTAGTAAAAATGCCAATTTCCATACATCAGATAACCTGAAATGCACTTAAGTATAACATCAGATCATTGTAATTCCTGGTCCTGATCCCTCCCCCAAGTTCTTTTTATGGAAATGAGTGATTTATATCTGTTTGACACTATGGAGGACTAAAGGAAACAAAATTATTTTCCTTGTGAGTAATGTGAAAAGAGAAATCTTATGATATAATTAAGATGTACAGTCCTTGAATAAGTAAATCCTGGAATTTGGCTTTCAACCATCTTCCTGCTATTTCTACCACTGCATGTCCATTGATTACACTGATTTATAAGTAGACAGTTCATGATTTAAATAGTTAAATGATGGAACTGATGCCTTTGTAGTGGAGTCTAATATCCAGTGGTATTGGTTTCATTTCCCCTTTGCACATCAAACGGCATTCACCTGTAGTCTTCCCAACTCTTCCCCCTCCCCAGTTGGAACTTTCCAGAGTAGAACACAATGAGGTGCAAGAGGTGGATATTTAGAACAGAAATTCCCCATCAGTTTCTGCATCTACCATATATGCTTGACTGTAAGTCAACCTCATATATAAGTCAAGGGCAGGTTTTGGAGCCAAAATTATGGATTTTGATATGACCCATACATAAGTTGCAGGTAAAAGCTAGGAGCACATAACAAATAATGACAAAGAATTTACAAAGGTCCAGCAGGTATAACTATTTATGGTCACACTAAAGGCAGAATGGATGAGAGAGTAGCGGGGGAAGTGGGTCAGTGCTTCAGAACACCTTGTACTCTTGCCTTTCACCAAATAATGGTTTCTTTTTACGATAAGAATTAAAGTGCAGTGCTTCCATTGACTCATGTATCAATCAACACAATTTTTTGGGGTCATTTTTTGACTAAATTTTTTAGACTTATACATGAGTATGTCGT
>JAIPUX010001880.1:109295545-109325318 GCA_020142125.1 Phrynosoma platyrhinos | reverse complement strand
TATAGTTTTTTCTGTCCAGGGGGTCTAGGGAAGGTTTTTTCAGGAGGGAAAAGATGAATGTACAGAAAGACCTGGGGTGGTATAGATGAGAGCTAAATGAAAGAGAATTCAATGAAAAAATAGAAAGATAGTGAAGTAAGGGCCTCTACAGACCGGCTCAAAGGGCCAGCCTGCAGGCAGAGATGGGGAAGGGCAGCCGTACGCTGGCTGCCCCAACCCCACGCCGAGGACATCCTGATGTCACGCACCATTATGCACGGCGTGCAATGTCAGGACGTCCTTCCAGCACAGCATTTTGACACACTGCACTTGAAAGGGCACTAAAAAGCCACGCGTTGGCTCTTAGGGTGGCATTTTGCCGCTCTTTTCCAGGCGGCAAAAGGGAGGATTGAGGCCATGCAGTCCGGCAGCTTCGGCCCCGATCTGCCGCTTCCCGTCTGCAGAGGCCCAAAAAGTCTCAATTCATGCTTGAAAATAGTTCAAGCAGCTCCATAATTTTATTTATTCATTCATTTAATTTATATCCCATTTTTCTACCATTACTTTGTTCCCTTACCTAATGTGTGGATCTCTGCATTTTCTTCCTCTCCTTGTTTTATGTTGGGTTGAGGAATTTTATCTTTTATTTCTGCCCTGAAATTAATGCACATTTTATGGATTTTTCCCAATATACACATTGGTTTTGCAGATTACCTAATTCATACAACTTTTCCTTACTGATTAAAACATGACTGAGATTATTTTTTTGACCTATTAACCATTTACATATTAAAACATTGCAAATGTCCCATAAGCCTTATAAGTATGGGAATGTTTGAGGTAAAACTAAACCCAGTGCCCATGCCTAATGTATGGACCTGGGAATGGAGCCAAATGCTTCTACGTATAACACCCCATTCCCACTATTCACCTGTAAAAGATCCAGTGTTTTATAAAGGGGGGGGGGGTGTCAAGAAAAAAGTGAACTATATGGGGAGAAAATAAGGGTTTATAAAGCTTTAAAAGCAGATACTGAGTGAAAGCTACAAAAAATGTCATTTCCTTAAGTTAATGTAATGATTCTTCCCTCTCCGGTTATTTTGAGTCTCCATCCTTGCACATTTTAGCTCTTTTATTCATGCCAGCGAGCAACCTATATTTGGCCTTGCTGTTGTTAAATAAACAGCAGATGAAAACATTTGCCTTTGAAATTATCATTTAATCCAAAAATTATAAATCCTCATTTTATTTGATACTTCTCTGAGTGCAAAACATTGAATGGGTTGCAGTCTAATGATGGGCTGCCTCTTCCCTCTAACTTAACGTGTTGTTTCCTCGGAGAGCTTTTCCATTTCACCCTTCCTTCTTTCAGAGGCACTACTTAGTATGCAACAGAACACCTGCCTCGGGAAACATTTGGCACTTTTATGCACTCAGCAGAGAAATTCTGCAGGGGGAAAAAGATTTCCTATTCCCAAACAAGAAAACTGACAGAGATGGTAAATCCAAACCCTCCCCTTCCCCCATCTTCAGGATTAGAAGTTATAGGAAGATATCAAGCTTAATAACAAGGAAGCATGCCAATTTTATTTGCATTTAGAGTAGATCTGTCTCTTCCCCCACCTACTCTGTAAATGAAGACACCCAGTTACTGCCTGCATTATTTCCTCCCTTGACAGATGTGTCTTGTTTCTGATGTTAGAAGAGTTGCCTTGCATAACATACTGTATATACTCAACTATAAGTAGATCTCAGGTATAAGTTGAGGGCAGGTTTTGGGACCAAAATTATGGATGTTGATATGACCCGTGGATAAGTCGAGGTTAAAACTTTGGGGCATGTAACAAGACAAAGTTTCTAAGAGAAAAGCAAAGGAAAACAATGCCAAGGAACTTACAAAGTGTAGCAGCCATAATTGTTTGTGGTCACAGTAAAGGCAGGATGGATGAGAGGGTGGGGGGGGGGGTCAGTACTTCCAGGACAGATTACGCTTTTGCCTTTCACCAGGAGAAGGTTCCTCTTTTTATAAGAGTTAAAGTACAGTATTTGCACTGACCCGTGGGTATGTTGACTCAGGTTTTTGGAGTCAATTTTTGACTAAATTTTTTATTCTTATACGTGAATATATACAGTATAGACCACTAGGACTCTTAAAAGGGCTGTGAGGCAGGAGCTGCAGTGTTTTATTCCTGTTTACAAGACCAAAACATCCCCAAAACTAGCAATGAGAAACCCACATGGATGTCTCCAAAGCTCTGCATTGCAGGATGTTGTGGTCGATGGGCCAGAAAGATTGTTCTAGAGTTCCTGAGCTTTATGGTAAAAATACACTATATAAATTGGACAATATGCAGTGTAATTCTGAGCACACTTAACAGGAAGTAACTTTCATCTAAATGAATATAAGGTGATTTAAAATATAGTTTGATTTGCATGTTCACACCCTTGGCCACTTGTGTTTCTAAAGCTGTTTTTTAAGATTGTTGCTTTCCCAAGATAACTTAAATGCACTAGGCAAATTGATTTGTATCTCTGATTTTAATTGGTTGTTTTTATTTTCTTGGTGGTATGAATCAAGGTTTAGATCTCTGATCTAATCAGAATTTAAATCATTCCACCATGTGTTATAGAGGCACCAAAATAATTGCAAATGAAAATTAGATGGAGAGTATTGTTGAATTATACTCAATGGATGAAAAAATAGCTTATTATTCCTTAGCACAGCTGCCTGTTGTTCATTTTATCTCCCTCATCTAAATTCTGCTCCATTATAGGAGCATTAAGGAGCCCTTAGTGGAAAACTGTTTTGAGAACTATAGCTCCTGTATCATTACTGTCAAGTCAATAATATAAATATCTTGATAACAAATGGAACTTGTTGCTGTTATGATAGGTTGCTTAATAATTACTAGAAGAGAATAAATAATGTAGTAAGAGGACTGCAGTACAGAATAGTTAAAGAGATAGTAAAGGAATGTCTGGCTACTCTAAATGAATTCATGTATCCATGGCTGGATGCACTGCATTCATAAGTATTAAAGGAACTTCCATATGTAATGTCAGAAACAGTGTTAATCATGCTTGAGAATACGTGGAGGATAAGAGAGGTCCCAGAAGACAGGAGAGGGGTGAATGTCCTCATATTTAAAAAAAAAAAGTAAAAAAGAGGAGTCAACTTTGTTGTCCACCTGCAAGTCATTTGTTCAGAGGATGGTTGCTTTTGTTTTTGTGACTTGCCCAGGGTCACCCAGTGAGTTTCATGGCAGAGCCAGCAGTCAAATCCTGCTTTCCAGAGTTGTAGTGCAAGTCTCAAAATCACTACACCATGCTGGCTCACAGTCAAACAACTACAGACCATTCATTTTCATGTTGATACCAAGAAAGGTTTTAGAATAAATCATTAAATAACTAGTCTGTACGCACTTAGAAAGAAATGTTGTAATTACCAAGAACTAACATGGGGTTCTCACAAACAAATATCTCTTTTTAAGTAGAGTTACAGCCTTGGTGAATCAGGAAAGTGCTGGTGATGTAGCATGTCTTGATTTCAATAAGGCTTTTGAAAATGTCACCCATGATATTCTTGCAGGCAACTTGTTGAAGTATGGGCTAGACAGTGGACCTGTATGTTGTTGATAGACTGGCCTCAATGGTTGTCTTCATCCTGGAGAGACATGACAAGTGGGGTACCTCGAGGTTCTGTCCTGGGGCCACTGTTAACATCTTTATAAACGATTTAGATGATGGAATAGAAAGCATGCTTATCATATTTTCAGATGACACCAAAGTAGGGGGGGTAACTAATACCCCAGTGGGCAGGAAGATATTTCAAAATGACCTTGAAAGATTGGTGAGAAGGGCCAAAGCTAACAGAATGGATTTCACTAGGATAAATGCAAGTTTCTGCCTACATCTAGGCAGGAAAAATGAAATGCACAAATATAAGCTGAGTGACACTTTGCTCTACAGTAGTGTATGCAAAGAACATCCATGCAGTCACAAATGATAATAAAAAAATCCAGTACAGTCCTGGGTTCTTCAGTAATCATATAGTGTCCTGATTGAAGGAAGTCACTCTGTCCAGTGTTGATCAGACATCACCTGGAATACTATGTCCAGATATGAGCACTACAGTTCAGGAAAGAAATTGACAAGCTGGAATGTCAAATGCCTGGAAAATCAAGCTCAATGGGTATGTTTAACATGGAGTAGAAAAGATTGAGAGGTGATATGATAGCCATCTTTAAATATCTGAAGAGGTTTCATGTAGAAGATGGAGCAAGTTTGTTTTCTGCTGCTCCATTGACTAGAATACGAACCAATGGATTCAAATTATAAGAAAAGAGATTCCACCTAAACTTAAAAACTGTTTTGGAGGGTGGTTGACTCCTCATCTTTGGAGTTAATTGATAAAGGTATATTGGCACATCTTTAGAAGGATGTGTGTGTTTGAATGGAGGGATGGATGAGTGGATCTGTGTGCTTTTTAAGGCTTAGTAAATGAGACATTTGATAACCAACTAGATTTTAAATAAGGATGTTAAAAGTATCAGTTTTAATATAATGGTGTTTCTCCAAATCCAGTCTTCATTTTTGGCCAGTTGTTGTTTTGTATTGGATTGGTGAATTTTGTGTTTTATTACTTTTTTTAAACATTTTGTTTAAACATTTTGTGTTTAATGCAGGTAATTATGTGAAAAGCTTTTGAAAACTGAAGCAGAACTTACTACTCTTGTTAATATGCTTAATTGTTGATGTTCTAAAAATGACTACATTCCCTGGATTTATCTGCCTGGCTTAATTTATTCTTCAAAGTTAGCCACAGTACTTTGTGCTCCTGATGGACTCCTCAAAACCACCACTCTTCCCATCTTTATGAGATGTGGCTGTGTTTTAGTGGGTCAGATTCCTGTCTGGAGGTATACAGAAAAAGGACAGGAAAATATAATACACCTGTTCCAGTTTGGGACGTGAACAGTATGGGGTAGTGGTTTCAGTGCTGGACTGGAACTGGAAGATCAGGGTTCAAATCCCTGCTCAGCCATGGAAACCCACTGGCTGACCTTGGGAAGTCACACACTCCCAGACTTTGAGGAAAGCAATGACAAACTTCCTCTCAAGTAGTCCTGCCAAGAAAACCTTGGGATTGGTTGTTGTCAGTTAGATGTTTGTGACCGAGAGGTGAAGTAGATAGTTTGGCATTTAGTCTTGAGACTAAATTGTTGTCTAAATTGTTGTTGAGACGGTTGTTGTCTAAAAATGTATAGGAAGGTTGATGCAGAAAGATTTGAATTTTTGGGGGGTGGTTAAGCAGACTAAATTATGTTGTGAAAAAAGTTGCTGTTTGAGCTGTTATTGTTGTTGTTCTGTATCTTCAAGTCATTTCCAACCTTTGGCAACCCTAAGGTGAATTTACCATAGGGTATTCTTGGCAAGATTTGTTTAGAGGGGGTTTGTGTTTGTCTTCCTCTGAGACTGTGAGGGTGTGATTGCCCAAGGACACCCAATTAGTTTCCATGGCTGAGTATGAATTCGAACTCTGGTGTCCAGAGTCATAGTCCAACACTCAAACCACTACAGTACGCTGGTTCTCTTTGAGTGACATTGATAATCAGAGAACCAATAAATCATTGGGTTATGAGCAGCCTTGAAAGACAGGACCCCATAGATACCAAAATCCATGGATACTCAAGTCCCTTTAAATGCAATGGCATAGTAAAATCGGACCCTTTATATAAAATGATAAAATCAATATTTGCTTTTCAGAATGTATATATTTTAAAAAATATTTTAATGTGGATGCTTGAATCTATGGATAAAAAATCAGTGGATATGGAGTGCTGACTGTATGATGTGTCCTGATGGATAGGCAAACAGACTTACATCACTCACAGTGGCTACTGGCAGGATTGGGGCAGGATCAAGCTGGAGATGCTACTTCATTAAAATTTCATTAAAATGAACTTAACTAAATAGCTGATCTAGACTCTAAGCCATGGTTTTTCACTTTGTTTTGCATGGACTTCAACGAACTGTAATCTTTCTTAACTAAATACTTAACCAAATAGCTGATCTAGACTCTAGGCCAGGGGTGGGCAACCTTTCCCCTTTAAGGGCCGAGGGACTTCAGCTCCCAGAATCTCAGGAGCTATTTGCCAACATGGGACTATTGGCCAACATGGCTGAGGCTTCTGGGAGCTGAAGTCCCTTGGCCCTTAAAGGGGAAAGGTTGCTTACCCCTGCTCTAGGCCATTGTTTTTCACTTTGTTTTGCAGGGACTTCAACAGACCTTACTCCAGGGGTAAGCAGCCTTTCCCCTTTAAGGGCCAAGGGACTTCAGCTCCCAGAAGCCTCAGCCATGTTGGCCAATAGTCCCATGGTGGCCAATAGCTCCTGGGATTCTGGGAGCTGAAGTCCCTCGGCCCTTAAAGGGGAAAGGTTGCCTACCCCTGCCTTACTCTTTCTTTCATTTTGGACTGAAAATAATTGTTGGCAGGGTAGAAATAATATCTACTCACTATAGACACAGAGAGAATGAATTTTTGTGCCATTATTTTTGTTCCTTCTATGAATTTTGCTTAGTGGCATTGTTTCCTTTGCTGCCACTATTTCACAATCAATGTTTTCTCATTGTCTTAGAATCCTTCTGCATTTTTCCATTCAAGGAATCCTGACAAATCACAGATTGCTTGGGGGATATGGCTACATCATAAGATTGTGTAGCCAGTTAGATTTAGCTTTGGTGGTATGTCAAGATAGTTTAAAGTGGAATGTAGTGTAAGTGAAGTAGGAAATCTAAGCATTTTTTTAAAAAAAAATATTTATTATTAAATTGCATTAAAAACATGTATCACACAATACGACACACATTACAATCAAAAACAAAAAAAACAAGAGAAAATACATAATACACATTGCAAGTACTCTACATCATTAATTCAAAAAGTGAAAGAGAAAAATAACAAAAGTAACATAATTACCCAAAAGGAAAAAATGAAAACATAAGCTAATTAAACAATATAAGTATGCTACTTATAACAAAACTTAAATGTTGATTAATCCCTATTTCAAACATTACAGAATATCCAAAACTTCAAATCACTTCCTAAAATTTAATTTCCCTATCTTGTTGATGCAGATAGAGTTTAAGGGGGAAATTCTTCTTACCTATAGTCCCATCTATACCTTCTATACCTTCAATCAATCCACTCCTCACTTCTTCCTTCCTAAACTTTCTCTTCCTTCTCAATCTTAATCTCTAACCTTCTCTAACTAGGTTACCTTCCCTTAACTCCATACATTTTTGACCCAGAAATGCCCCCCCAAAAAACAACTAAATGTATTCTCTACTCAGCCTTAACTCTATTACAACTTCACAAGAAATGTATCCTTTGAAAGTGTGCTTAATATTCCATAAAAGTATTCCACAACTAGATAGTCGCATATAAAGCACATAGCTTTATAACTTTTAATGGTAACTGTACAGGCTTATGGGATTCCATTGATTGAATATAGAACAGTATCTTATTAACCTCTGGCTCAGATACACCATCTAAATAAGTACCTTAATACAAAGTCGTTAAAAAGATATTTTTTGCTCAATAGCCTTGGCTATTAAAGGAATGTGAATGGGAATTATATTTATTGTGTTTTCTTTATTTCAAAGGTCACATCCAAAAAAGAAAATAAACCATAAAAGCTAACATTGGAAAGAAAATTATTTATGCACAAGAAAGAATTAGATTACTTTGAGTTATACTTGTGGTAGATGGTGTGTAAGCCACAAGTGACATCTGGAAATGTGATACTGCATCTCAAAAAACATTCCTAAGTTTGGTGTAGGATTCACTACATTAACAGATTCTGATTCCAAACAAGCATATTGGGAAAGCAGACTGGCAATTTAACCAGTGGTGTGGCTGCATGCCCTGTCTCTGCACCCAATCTGGTGTCATGCCACACACCTGACCAGTGAGCAGAGTTGGGGCATTCCTGTGGTACAGCGACCAGGAGCACAGAAGAGCTGTGGTGGCAGCAAAAAGAGCACCTTTTTCCTGGCACAAAAAGGAGCACGTGGATCGGTGCCACAGCATGCAGTTGCCACAGTGCTCAAAGGGGCGGCATTAAGCAGCCCCTTTACGTCTGTCTGTTTAGCCCCATTCTTTTTCTAATTAGATGATGATGGTGGTGGTGGTGGTGGTGGTGGTGGTGGTGGTGATATAATTATCTCTTACTTACTCACCTTTGAAAACTTGGACTTACCTATGATACTTTCAATAAACTTCTACACATTCTTCTTATTTATATTGTGCCATCTAATACACACTGCTTTTTCCAAAAACAGGCATGACTGGTGTCAGCTGAAAATAGATACAATCAGCCACAGGAATTGTGGAAAGGGAGATGGGGAAGGTATACATGATTACTCCAATAATACATAGAGTCTGCCCTCTGTATCCATGGATATTTTTTTTTAAATTCTAAATTCCAAGAAGCAAACCTTGGTTTTGCCATTTTATATAAGGGACACAATTTTATTATGCCATTGTATGTAATGGGACTTGAGCAGCCACGGATTATGGTATCCATGGGGGGTCCTGGAACCAAACCCAGCGGATACTGAGGACCCACTCAACTTTGGCTTAGTTATTGGAAGGGTCTATGTCCATGATGGCGAAACCTATGGTATACATGCCAGAGATAGCACGAGAAGCCATTTTCCCCAGCATGTGGGGGGGGGGGGAGGAAGAGGTGCATGCTTGTTTCTCTTCTTCCCCCCTTGCCCTCCCCTGGGCCTTCAGCTGTCTTTGGAGAGGCAACTGAAGGCCTAGGAAAGCGGGGAAAGATGTTTCACCCCAGAGGGCGGATATCCTGCCCCCAGCACCAGGTAACACCCAATGCCGGAAGGCCTTTTAGTTTGGGCAGTCAGCCCCTAAAAGGTTCACCATCACTGGTATGGACTTGCTTGTTTCATTCTAGATCAGGAGTAGGCAACCTAGCATAAGGGTATTTGTGGTGAAAGATATTCAGAAGTAGTTTACTTGTGCCTTTCTGCACAGTACTAACAACAGATAGCTAAAATGTAACTGCCATTGTCTCTGAGAGATCTCCACCAGCATTATCCACAATGCTGCTGCTGCCCAGTAGTTGTTTAGCACTTTTAGTCTGGGTCTTCAGGGAAAGCCTGTATCATGATAGGGTATTTTGGATGTCTACAATTTATAGCGTCGCCATACGTAAAGCTAAGTTGACAATATTTAACAACAACAGTAGACGTTGTTGGAGGTTGTGTGAAGGAAGCAGAACAGCTCAAATAAAAGATGGGTTCAAGTCCTTCAGGTAAGATATAAGGTAGCTGATTGTACAAAGACATTGCAGAAGGCTGTTCTGGGTACAAGGAAGAACAAGAGAAAATGGACAGTTTTTTAATGTGTTTTATTAACTACTGTACAATAAATTATGAGGGGCATAATTCTCACTGACAAAGTACAGTCAGCTCTCCTTATCCACAGATTTTTTTTATCCATGTATTCAAACATCCACAGCTTGAAAATATGTTTAAAAAGTATAAATTCCAAATAGCAAACATTGATTTTCCATTTTATATAAGGAACACCATTTGCTGTGCTATTGTATTTAACAGGACTCAAGGATTTATGGATTTTGTTATCCATGGGGGGGGGGGGGCTACTGGAACCAAACCTCACTGGATAACAACGGCCCACTGTACACCTTTGCATGCAAAATGTCCCAGGTTCAAACCTTGCCATTTCTGATTCATAAAGTATGGTGAAGTAAAAGTTCTCTGTGACCTGTTTCCTGGCAAATTAGTTAATAGTGAGCTACTGACATGAGAAATAGTCAGGCCCATTCTAAAGCAGCTTTCTATATTCCTTTGTCTCTTCTCTTGTTTTGTGTTTAATTCCAGACCATTTATGGTAGTGTTTCTAGGGAAACAGTATGAAGCTTATACAGTGATTTCTAAGACTAGTTTTTTGGGTTTTTTTAACCATGTCCAATTCTAACAGCTGCTGCTGCTGCTATTAGAACAACTACTGAACCTTTGTTTTGTATCCATATTTTGCTTGGCACAGTACAGTAGAAACAGAACAATCCAGATATGCTGTTCATGCTGGAGGTTTATGGACTTTCTTCTCCAAACAAGGGCATGAGTGTTTGTGCATGCACTCATACACACCTAGGCAGTTCTACCAATGAGAATGATGGGGCCTCTTATACATACATCTCCTTCATTCATGGAGGAGGTTTAATGGATATAGGGATCAAGTTTACAAAGAGTCAGCTAAATACATGGATAAGGAATGTGAAGAAAGATACTCAGTATAAACTGGATTTGTAAGGACTTACCCTGGCATCTACTTTTTACATTCCAGATGGGCATAGACACACATAATCATAGAGTTGGAAGAGACCTCATCATGTCCAATCTTCTGCCATGCAGGAATACGCAATCAAAGCACCCCCACAGATGGCCATCCAGCCTTTGTTTAAAAACTTCCAAAGAAGATGACTCCACCAATCACTAAGGGATAACTGGCAAAGCTTTTCTTAACACTAGTTTCTGCATAGATGTTCTTTCCCCCCTTCCTTTTCTTTTAACATCTTGAAGTGAGAAGACAGTGCTGTAAACCAAGAGTAGGCATCATGTGGCTTTCCAGGTGCTGTTGGACTGCAACTCCCAGTATTCTTCACAATTGGAAGTGCTTGCTAGGACTCCTGGGACTTGCAACAACACTGGAGGGGCACATGATTCTCCGTCTCCCCTGCTGTAAATAGCTTCTTGCCATGTTGGTAGGTGATTACCAGGAAGCAGGGGAGAGAGAGCTGATATGGGATAGTGCTGGAGGTGGGGTAGTGCTGGGAAAGTTACCGTACTTTTCTGGATTTTTGTTCCCAGAACCTTCTAGCTGTTGTAGCCAGGTGCACCATTGCTCTGTCACAACATACCTGTTGTGTTGATGTTGCAGACATATCTGTTGCATTGATATAGCAGTGCTTATAACTGCTTTGGATTGTGCCCTAGTTGGGGTGCTTTAACCAACATTATCAAATGTGGGTAGAATATTTTTGCTTCTTTTGAATGTTTTGCTATTGTTTATTTAGGACAGCCATGACCATGTCCTTTGAATTTTCTATACTCAACTGCGCTCAGCGTGGAAGATAAGTGAAGTTACGCAGGATAACTACACCCATGACTTCAGTCTTTCATTCTTCTTCCTCTCTGTAGGTTCCAATAGAGTTAGTAGCTTTCTCAAGACCTGGGATCAAGGTGAGACTTGTGGCTCAGTCTGTTTGTGAGATTCTGGCAGGCTTTTTGAATGTCAGCTATTTTATTTATCACAGCTGTGTTGTTTATGCTGTTTCTGCTTTCGAAAAGCAAGGAACAAGAGTGCATTTAGTCTGGAAGACCTAATGTAGTGCTGTGCTGACTAAGCCCAGTTCTCCCTATGAATCTTAAAAGAACAATTCTAAACGCTTTCTTAAAACCAGGGATCAAGGTGATATGTGTGACTTGGTCTGCTTCTGAAAGTCTTGCAGGCCCTTTCCATAGAGTTTACAAGGGACCTTTCAGACAAGATTTCAGTGTGGAGATTCTAATAATTTGGCATCTCAATTCCATTTATTTTAGCATGGCAGATTGTGGAATAATTACCAGGTTGTGGAATCTCTCCTTTTCCTTTACCAAGAGGTTAAGACCTTTCTTAAAGTAGCCAGTGTCATGTAGTGGTTTGAGCATTGGACTACAACTCTGGAGACCAGGGTTTCCACTCAGCCATGGCAAACCACTAGGTGACCTTAGACAAGTCACATGCTCTCAGCCTCAAGGGAAAGCAATGGCAAACCTGCTCTGAACAAATCTTGCCAAGAAAACCCCATGATAGGCTCATCTTAGTGTTGCCATTAGTTGGAAGTGACTTGAAGGCACATAACATATAGGACTTTCTTAATCAGGATGGTCTTTGGCTGAAAATCTATGTGACAGAAAGAGTTTGTGTTGGAGTATTTATTACTACTATTACTACTGCTGCTACCATGATCAGTGTTTTTATATTGTTTTAATCTTGTTTTGTAATTGTATGTTATTTCTTTTTAAATTAACTTTAATATTAATGTTTTAATTATACCTTTTGTTTAACGCTGTAGGCTGCCTTGGGTCCTGGATAAGGAGAAAGGCAGGTTTTTAATTAAATAAATAATGGTAGCTGGGATGTTTCTCTCTAGCAAAATCATCTTCTGAATTTCAAAGGCAGCCCAGGGTTTTCTTCTTTTTTTCCCCCTCCAGAACATTAGTGCAGAGATTTTCCTGGGTCACTTAGGATTTCTTCCTCCTCCACAGAATAGTACTAGCTCAGTAGCAAAAAATAATGCTTTTGCTCCAGGCATATTTGAGAAGTAGACCTTATCGGTGTTCACTCCTGTTAGCGCTAGCAATTTAAAAGTGATGTGACCTGTTTCTGGGAACATTATGCCCAGTGAGGATGTGGTTAGTATTTTAGCATTTCTTTCCCCGTCAGATAAGTTCTTCATATCTCTTTTTTTAAAGCAACCTGTCATTTTCTTACTTTCAAAAATTCCAAACTAGCTGTGTCATATTGTTTGTTTTCTCTGTGCAGATTGGCCCGGAGAGGTGGCGTTGGTTGCCTTAAATTAGGTCACCAACGCTTAAGGATATGATCACAGACACATAACACTCCTTCAAAAATCCATCAGTGGTACCTTTGTTGGCCAACCAAAATGCACAATATACTTGTTGCAACACTCCCTGTGTAAAATTATTTTCCTTTTCCAAAATTGGGGAAGAAAGTTAATTTCCTTCTTTTTTCACATCTTCTCCTGCTTTGGGTTTCAGATTTTCTGCGCATTTGTGTTAATGTTCTGGTGACAATCATCTGGTGTTTTGGATTGGGAATTGTGGAGTCCTCCAGATGTTGTTAAATTGCAACATGTTAGCAGCCCAAGCCAATGGAGCTAATAGTGAGAAATGCTGGGAACTACAGTCTAACATTTTAGGGAGGGAGGGAGGGGGAATTTGAACAATTCCCATTCCTGATTTAGATGGAAGAGTATAAACAGCGATTATGTTGATTTGTAGGGAAAATGGGATGGGATGATAGTGAGCGGTTTAGAAAGGAGCTGTCTTTGCACCTCCTTAATCCTGATCCTCTCTACATCAATCTTCCTGTACTAATAGCCTCTAGATGTTTTGGATGCCAGCTCCCATAAGCCTTAGCCCAGGGGTAGGTAACCTTTCCCCTTTAAGGACCGAGGGACTTCAACTCCCAGAATCCCAGGAGCTATTGGCCAACGTGGGACTATTGGCCAACATGGCTGAGGCTTCTGGGAGCTGAAGTCCCTTGGCCCTTAAAGGGGAAAGGTTGCCTACGCCTGCCTTAGCCAGTATTTCATGAATGCTGGAGGTTGTTGTCCAAAACATCTGAAGGACACAAGGCTGAGGAAGAATACTTTATTCTAATGATTGTTACCTTTCAGGGATTTTGTAAAAAAAAAAAATCATGCAAGGGAGACAAGCTTTTAAAAAATATAATGGAAAGTTTCTCAGTATAGCTTTAATGAAGACATTTGTTAAAAGGGTCAGGTTGGCATAACACTGTTTTGACTATGTTTAAACAATCAAGTGTCACAGTAGACCTTTCAGGCTTGGATAGCTTGAAAGTGAGTACTCGAATGTCAATGCTCTTTTACACATGACATCAAGTGGTCAAACGCACTGCAGCTTGGATTTTGTTCTGCTGGCATACTAAGGGCCCTTTTAGAAGCAGCTGTATAATGGCTTCCAAAACAAAACAAAACAAAAAAAGAATTGTGAATGCAATTAATGAAGCAAACAACATGGGTAGTGGCCATTTTGAAATCAAATGGTAGAGATCTTGTAGTTTGTTTTGATGGAGGCTTTTTAAAATGTTCCCTGTTAAGAAATTGCTTCATTTACTCAGAAAGGGGGAAAATATCCTGGAGTGTGGCTTGACATGGCTTTGTGAGTACACTGGCAGCATTAGAAGCCCCTGTCCTAAGGACAGGAGAATAAAAGCTGTCAAATAAATGTATTTAATTAACTTTTTGTGTACTGTAGTACAACATTTATGGGTTGAAACCATAACTTGAGATTATGCTCAGAAGCAAATTGTGAACAAATGAAGTTTAGAGTATAGATGTAATATGCTGTAGTCTACGTCATATTACATTTTTGACTAAAAGTATGGATGTTGCATACTTCACTGACCAACTTCCCATCTGGCACCCCCCAGGCATTTTTAGCCTGACTATTAAGCTATCCAGAGTTGGTGAACATTTTAGTCCAGAACATCTGGATGCCGACATAATGAAAAAAGCTGTTGTTGGTGTTTGCCCATGATCTGAAGATGTATAAATCAGGTCCAAAGCACACTGCAGAAATAACCCAGACCACTTTACCTGCCCTGGCTCAGTGCTAGGGAATCCTGGGAATTGTAGTTTACTATGACACCAGAACTCTCTGACAGAGAAGGCTAAATGTCAGGATCGGAGGACCCAGTTCCCAATAACCAAGACAGCATCGTTGTGTAGTAGAAACTAGAGATTTGTTCTCGATATTGAGACAGAAAGTTCCCCATCCCAGTTCAGTGTTAGAACTGAAGAAGATTACTCTTGGACCATCAAAAATACATTCTCCTCCTCCAGCTCCCCTTTCCAACCTTGATCTCTTCCCTTTGATACAGATCAAAGGGTCCTTAATGTTTCCCGCTTCCCCCTCCTATGTTATCTTTAAATCACCCGTCTGGAAGAAAATCATCCCTGTTTCACAGCTCTGATCTGTGACAAGAAGATTGGCGTCATTCCGCCACTGGTCATCTCCCCCTCCCATTTGTTTCCCAGGCTTGGATTTTACATATTGAAATCCCCTTCTCAATAGTTCAAATACTATACAGCATTATTTCACCATATCACCATGCCCTCATATATTCATTCCCTAATATCATCATATCATGACAGAACTATACATATGGATTCTGACACAAAACTACAGTTCCCAAAATTCCCTAACATTGAGCCAGGACAATTAAAGCGATCTCATACTGGGTTATATCTGCAATGTGTTTTGGACCTCTCTTGCCAGTCTTATACATACATATTTACTTGGGAGTACGCCCCACTGAATTTGGTTTGGGAAGCATTTTTAGAAGTAGATAGACAGTTCTACGGCTGAAGCAAAACATGGATTAGGGGACGCCATTGCTGCTGGGACTGAAAAATTGCAGGAGGAACAGTAGAGCGAAGTTGGCTAGAATGGAAACTACATATGGTGACCCTATCATAGAGGGGTTTTTTGGCAAGATTTGTTCAGAGTGGGGGTTTCCCATGACGTTCCCCTGAAGCTAAGAGGGTGTGACTTGCCCAGGGTCACCCAGTGAATTTCCATGGCTAACTGTGATTTGAACCCTGGACTCTGTAGAGTCCTAGTCTGATGCTCAAATCACTACTCCACACTAGCTCTCGTAACAAAGTAGTTCACACCTTATTTTGCTCATGGTAATAAATACCAAGGTGTAAAATATGTGCTTAAATATGCGTTCATTTTTGACATGGTTGCCTTTGAAACAAGCAACATGCATCTAAATAATATAAATATAAATCAAAACCAGAATTACTTTTTTCTATTTAAAGTACGGTAGTGCTTGTCTCTTTAATGTACTTTGAATTTTAAAAGAAAAAGAGAGACATGGGGTAAGACCATAATATATCTTTACCATGTTATATATTTATTTTAAGAATAATCTGGATATTGAAGCATTTATATAGTTTACATCAAATTGGTTTAAATCATGATTTAAATTACTTCTCTAAAGGACTCAATTTTCATGGTTTAAATCGCAGGTTAAATTACTAGTGAAGAAGTTTATATTTAGCATTTTAAATAGAAGATATATCAGATATGAACATTGGATCAGATGGTATGTACACACCAAGCAATTACTTTGAATTATTTTCAAATTAATTTTCAATTAATCAAAATCGTGCTTTCATGCATTTTATATCCAGAATCTTCTTCCTGTTCAAATCTATTCCCATTGCCACAAATTCTCTATTCCTTCTCCTTCTCTGTCTTTGCACCAGGGGAAGGCAGCACTTCACAAATACCACCTACAGACTAAAGACTTTTCAGATCATCTCCAATCTCCCTAAACTACTGCATTTTTGTAGAATACAATCAGAAATATTATTGTTAGTATTTATGATGATATCTTCGGCCTAGGGCTGTGATGGCGAAACTATGGCACACGTGCCATAGATGGCACACGAAGCCATTTTCCCTGGCGCGTGGAAGGCAGGGAAGAGGAGGAACAGGCAGGCGCCTGTTCCTCCTGCTTCCCGGCTGTCCCAGGCCTTCAGCTGCCTCTCTGGAAATATTATACAGCATTATAGTCTCCTCTCTGGAGGCAGCTGAAGACCGCGGATGGTGCAGGGAGGAGGTGGAGGAAGAGACGCACATCTGTTCCTCCTCCTTCCAGACCCTCTCTGCCTTTCAGCTGCCCCTCCAGAGCAGCTGAAGGTCAGGGACGGTGCCCCTCCAGAGCAGCTGAAGGTCAGGTCAGCTGAAGGTCAGGGACGGGAGGAGGAGGAAGAGGTGTGCAGGCATTCATCTTCCTTCCAGATGCTTCCTGCCCTTCAGCTGCCCCTTTGGGGGCAGCTGAAGTCTGGGAATGGAGCAGGAGGAGGAAGAGGTGCGCAGGTGTTCCTCCTTCTTCCCGGCCCTCCCTGGACTTCAAGTGCCTCTCCAAATGGTGCTGGAGGGGGAGGAGGAACACCTGTGCACCTCTTCCTCCCTGTCCCCCGTGCCTTCAGCTGTCTCTAGAGAGGCAGCTGAAGGCCTGAGAGGGCAGGGGAAGAAGTCCAACCCTGGAAGTCCCTCCCCTAGAGGGCGGAAGTCCCAGCATCAGGTAACACCAGGTGCTGGAAGGCCTTTTAGTTTGGGCACTCAGTCCCTAAAAGATTTACCATCACTGACCCACAATGCAGAATTAAATTAGTTTGACACCATTTTTACTGCTATGACTATATCCTGTAGAATCCTGGGATTTGTAGGGTTGAATACCTCACCAAAGTATACATCCCAAGATTCCACAGGATGGGTGCATGACAGTTAATGTGATGTCAGACTGCATTAATTCTGCAGTGTGGCTTTATCCTTAGTAAAGGATAAAGAAAATTTTGAAATGTGATTTAAATAAAAACAACAAGGACCAAATTAAATTAAAAGTCTATTAATTTTTTAGGCCTTTTAAAATAAGGGAGCTGTTTTTTAAACAAACAAACAGCTATAGTTAACAACAACCACAAAAGCAACCCCTGAAATAACACAGTCTTGGCTGCTTTCAGAAGTGCAGTAAGAATGGAGCCAGCCTTTCTTCCCTTGGGAGGAAGTTCCAACACTAAGGTGCTACAATGGAAAAAGTCCTGTCTCAAGTTGGTTTTATTGTTTTCCTCTACCACACAGAGATGCCACATTTTACTTTTAAAAGTCTCTCCCTTTGGTAGTGAGAAAAACGGTGGCAGAGCAAACTATGGAGTATGTTATGTTCACAGGCATGTGATTCTCTATGATGTGCATCCTCTTTGTTTGGATTGTGGCCAAAACAATTGTGCAGGCAGATCTCCCATCGTGTTATGAAAGTGGGTGTGCTGTAAGTTATAGAACATTTTCTCTCACAGAACAATATCTCTGGACTCCAAATGCCCATTCTGTGTATTGTATCTTCCCTTGTGCTGAGCCATTTTGTGAATGAACCATCAGAAAACCATACTATTATACCAGATCTTGTACAGTGGGCCCCTTGTATCCTCTTGTTCCAGTATCACACACACACATCATAGATTTCAAAATCCTTGAATGCTCAAGCCCCATTAAATAGTGTTGTAAAATGGTGCCCCTTATATAAAATATTTTCAAGGAGTGGATGCTTGAATATATAGAATCAATAGAAACAGTGGGACAACTGTAATACTATTGAGATGTACTAAGATATAGTTAAATAAACAAAATAGGGACAACATCAGGTCTGTTCTTATCTTTGTTTATTTTAGGGGTTCAGGCTTCAGCCAAATCAGTGCATTAATAACCTAAAGCCTAGCTGGTTAGAAGTCATTTTTTTTTAATTTTTGTTGATAGTAGACCTTCTAATGGTTCCTTCTTAGAGTGGAATCATTCTGGAAAACCCATGTGTGTTGACTTCAGTTTCATGGGGAAGAAATGTGATATAAATGTAGTCAAATTAATGAAGATTTCCTTTGCTTCTAATAATTAATGGTAGCTTCATCTTAGTAAATTGGATAACTTACCTTATGCTTTCCTCAATATTTATAGTGTGGTTTGGCAATATGCAAGTATAGTAAACAGCTGGATTAAGAAGGCATAACCATCTAAAAGTTTTTAATTAACTGTCAGCCTTGTAAATTTATTTATTTACTGAGAAATTTACCTGGGGTTGCCCAGGGTGATACTGATGATTTCACTTAACAACTTGAATGGCACCACTTGAAAGCCTTAAAAGTATGTTTCACAGAGATTTCAGGCAAAATGGACCAAAAGCAGCAACGCCTCCTCCTTCCCACTCCCGGCAAGCCAGAATTGACTGATCAGGTCCAAGCTTGCTTAAAAACGAGTGTAAATATCACACTTGGAAAGTATTGGTTTGTAAATGCATTTTAGTGAAACAGAAAAAATTCCCCCCACAGAATTGTCCAAAATCTTACTACATCCTTCATTTTTGATCCCATCTGACAATACACAGTTTGATTATCAAGTATATGGATCTGTATAGCATAAAAAATGGACAAACACTTATATGTTATAATACAGATATACACTCGTTCCCCCCATGTTTGCTGAGGTTAGGGGCACAGGACCCCCATGAATGTGGAAAAACCACAAATAACAAACACACTATGTTTTTACCTGAGAGAATACCTCTCCAGGGACCTCTTCAGGGGTAGGCAAACTGTCCCCTTTAAGGGCCGAGGTACTTCAGCTCCCAGAATCCCAGACTATTGGCCAACATGGCTGAGGCTTCTGGGAGCTGAAGTCCCTCGGCCCTTAAAGGGGACAGTTTGCCTACCCCTGCGTCCTCCAGTGCAACTCTGTGGTCAACATCTGCCAGACATTGACTGTAGAATTGTGCTGGGGGAGCTACAAATGCCTAGTGGATTGTTTCTCTAGGAATCTTTAGGTCCTTCAGTGTGACTTTTGGTTAAAGTTGACCATAGAGTTGCACTGGAAGACCTAGATATTCCTAGAGAGTACATACTAATAAATCCCATGAATAATCAGATCTGCAAAAATCAAAGCCGCAAATGTGGAGGGACAGGTGTATCTATTTTCTTTTTTTGTAACCTCCTTCATCTACCAGTCAGTTCATAAAACTATATAACTGGGGGATTCATATTCATTGAAAGCATGAATATTTTATATTAAGACTGTCCAGAGCAAGGCTGGTAACACCTTTTGTATGATTAATCTTAGAACTCTGCCAGGAATGCCAGGCTAGAGAATTCCAAACGAGAGAAGCCATCATCGCCTCTCTCTCTTTTCCATCATTCCTTTCCCCTTCCTTCTTTTTATCAGGCAGTGGAAGACAAATCATTATTCAGTGACCAGCCAGTTGCCAAGGTGGAAAGCCTAGTAATAGGACATAAATACAACAACACTTACACATACACACTGCAATTCCCAGCAACTGAAAGGAACATAGGAAGCTGCCTTAGGTAGAGTCAGGCCATTAGATCACTTAACTCAGCAGTTCTCAAATAGTGGGGCGGGCCCCCCAGGGGGGGCACGAGACTCCATAAAGGGGGGCCCGTTACAGCTGGAGAGAGGGAGATTGTCCCAGCACAGCCCCAGTAGCTCTATCCTGATTGGCCAAACCCGCCCATGTGATCGCGCGGGGGGGCACGAAATGTTTTCTTCTTTCCAAGGGGGGGGCGTGACAGAAAATAATGGAGAAACACTGACTTAACTCAGTGTTATTAACTCTGAAAGGAAATGGCTGTCCAGGATTTCATCAGGATTATTTCTTGCTGGTCTCCTATCTGATCCTGCTTAGCCTCCAAAATTAGATGAATGTGTTCAGGATGGTATGATGGTGATATACTGGAGGCAATTTGTATCAGTTGGGGACTAGTAGCCACAAATAATCCTATCCCCCTTGAATATGCCAGTATCTCACTAAAGCCATCCAAGTTGGTAGATGTGATTTTTTTTTAAAAAAAGGGGGGGGGGAATCACACCTAGTCAGAGTTTTAAATACTGAGGAGCCCCCAAAGATTTGAAAATGTTCCTTTTAGGATTCAAAACAGAGGCTTTTCCTCTACCAACATTGCTCAGCTTTAGAAAAGCACCTTGCAAAGCTCATTTGTTTTATACCCAGGAAAAATTTGAAAGCCAAAATGTGACAGTTTGGAGGAGTTGATCAATAACATCAGCAGGAGGCAATATTTAAGAACTTAGGAGGAAGTGATCAGGGGGAAGAATGTCAGTCCTAATTCAAATTGATACTAATAAATATATCCCGATAAAACATGAAATGCATTTAAAATGTATGAACTACCTATTCATTATACAAATTTCCTTCCTTAATGACTTTTAGATGGATGAATTTTCACTCAGCTTCATTTCTCCTTTGAGTTATGCTAGGGCAGTTTATTGAAACTTGGGGGGAGGCTCACTGGAAGTTATGCTTCTGCATAAACTTGGCATAATTTATTATATTTTACAGATAAAGCATAAGAAGACCTTGATTCTGTCATGGACTAAACTGCTATTTAAACATGCACCAAGTAGTGGCAATGTGCATGGAAATTTGGCCACAAAAGTGGAATTTGGCCATAAAGATGAGCAATAGCTGACTGGATAGACAAGTGCCAGATGTCACATGCCGTTGAAGATAGCTTTGTTCTACCTCCTTTTTTGGTAATCTCTGTTTGCCCCCAGTCTCTATTTTTGGGAGTATTAAGAGAATCAACCCATAAAATGCCATCAAAATACTGTTTAAGATCCATAAGGCCTTATATGGCCTTTGTCTAGGCCAGGGGTAGGCAACCTTTCCCCTTTAAGGGCCAAGGAACTTCAGCTCCCAGAATTCCAGGAGCTATTGGCCAACATGAGACTATTGGACAACATGGCTGAGGCTTCTGGGAGATGAAGTCCCTCAGCCCTTAAAGGGGACAGGTTGCCTACCCCTATACTATATTCTCCCGTACAAGTCCTCCCAGACTCTTAATATTTCAGGGGATGCTCTTCTCTTGTTTTGCTTTGCTTTTGGTAGACGTTGGGTAACAGAGTGTGTATTAAGAAAGTGCTTTCAGCAGGTGCTTTACTATTTTTATTTCTTGCTCTTTCCATATACCTGTATGTTTTTGTTTTTAGTTCTGCAGAAAATTATTTTAACAATATTTTTATATATTTTTCTCATATGTGCTTTTTATCTGTATTTGTTTTAATTTTTGGTAAGCTGCCATGAATTCCAATTTGAGAGAGAAAGCAGAAATTGATAAATAACAACCGTGGTAATGATGTAACACCAAACCAGAAACAGGTTGTGCAATATTGTTTCCACTTTTGTTGTTGTCTACAAAATGCTTCCCCATATAATAACTTTGGAAGGTACCTTTAAGGCTGTGGTGTATAGGAAGGTATCTTGATCCAGAACTGGGAATAGTTCCAGGCCTCTCCAATAGTTCGTACACTGCCAAACACTAATATATGCTACTGCTATAGTGTAAGTTGTGTTGATGGTAAATGATGCAACAGATGGTACACAGCAGAGAAGCATTGCAGGCTTTTTGCTGACGAGGTCCATCATCCCTCATGGCCAATGACAGAATTGGGCCTCGATGCAAATACTATCCAGGCTTATCCCTTCAGCCGGCAATTGAATCAGATCCTCATTGTTGGACATATAGGGCACATGGGTTAGGCTGATGGAAGTTGGGCTCCCAGGGATAATATAGCAAAAAAAGGAAGCAAAGAAAACCAAAGTTCACAAGTATGACATATCTCCCTTTTAACAGCAATAAGAACTGTGCAAGCAAGTTAGCAAAAGAGAAAAGTTAACTTCCCATTTGTTTCTCAGCTTTCATATCTTTCCCCCAGAATCCCATGCAGAAAGTCACTAATGCAAGTTATCACTTCCATGCCATTGGACAGCTATTAATGTTTGGCCATGATGCTAACTAGCACTGGGAAGCCCATCTGCTGGGTAACAGAGACCAAGCTTACTATGGAAGGGTATTTAAGAGGCTTTTGGTGTGTGTGTGTGTGTGTGTGTGAAAGAAAGACAGCAGGTTTCCAAGGGTAATATGGTAGTTGTTGCTAGCAGAGTAGTTGTTCCTTGTTAGCCCGAAAACCAGCATAGTTTGAGTGCTGGATTAGGACTCCAAGAGACCAAGGGACCATTCAATGACACAAATATATTATTCCACTTTAACAGCCCTGGCTCCAGCCTATAAAATCCTGGGCTTTGTAGTTCTGGAAGGCATTAGAGGCACTCTAGCTGAGAATTTTAAATATTCCTCCCTATACTGCTGGTCCCAGGTTTCCGTAGCATGAAACCATAGCAGTTAAAGTGAAATAATAGTGCTATAATTGTGTTGAATGAATGGACCACAGGATTCAAACCCTTGTTCTGTTCAGTCATAAAAGTCCCTTGGGCAGACGTCACCCCTTCAGCACCAGAAGAAGGCAATGGCCAATCCCTTCTGAACAAATCTTGTCAAGAAGCCCCCATGATAACTTTGCCTTAGGGTCACCGTAAATCAAAACCAGGGGTAGGCAACCTTTCCCTTTTAAGGGCCGAGGAACTTCAGCTCCCAGAAGCCTCAGCCATGTTGGCCAATAGTCCCATGTTGGCCAATAGCTCCTAGGATTCTGGGAGCTGAAGTCCCTCGGCCCTTAAAGGGGAAAGGTTGCCTACCCCTGATCAAAACCAAAGGCATGCAACCTCTCCTACCTTCTCTGGCAAAATATTTTGGGAAGGGAAAATGAGCTGATGTGATAATACTTCTTTGAACTACAGAAAATGTATTCATATGTCTTAATTTTTATTTATTTATTTACTTACTATATTTATACCCCGCTCTTCAGCCAGAAAAGCTCTCAGAGTAGCTTGCAGGTAATTAATTAGACATTTCCCTGTCCTCGGGCTTACAATCTAAAAAGACATGACACAAAAGGAAAAGGGAATGGCAGTGGGGAAAGGGAATAAATCCAGCAATTCTTCTCTCCCTCCCAGGCCTGGACCATGGCAGATGGACTGAAGGGAGGACTCTTCGTCTTACTTTAGGCCAGACCTGATGGAACTGGCTGGCCTTTCTCTCCCTTTGAGGCTGGATGATGTCAAATGGCAAAGAGGGAGGGCTCTTCTTCTTACTTTATGCAAAGTCTTAAAAGAAAAGAAAACAAAAAATGTACTAGGATAAGTCAGAGATAGTAGGTTAAAGGGCAGTTGGAAAGCTTTTGCTGCTTAACAGAGGCCTGGATTCAGATATTCCACATGTGCTTCGTCCCTTGAGGAAAGTGACAGGCTATGTGTAATGTGCTTCCTGCTTCACACTGTACCCGTGATGCCTCCAGGGAAAGGTTTACAATAAATCCTGTTTGCTGTGGAAATAGGAGAAGATTTTCCATCACTATACCACTGCATATTTGGGTTTTGTCTGAAGCTTGAACAATCCTTCTCATAAACTTTCAAGAACACAGCTGTGAGATTTGTGGCAAAATTTGTATCAGGCTATAACTTTCACACCCTTAAGATCAATATAAACACTGTGTGCAGTACATAGATACTCTAATAGGCTACATTTGCATTTTGGCTGTTGTATTTCCCCATTGTGAGTTAGGTGTAGTGTACCAGTAACATCCACCCAAGAATTGAAGCTTGGCACCAGAGATGGAAATCTGATGTAACTGTTTATTTGAAGCAGTTTGACTTGCCCAGCTAATGCTGTTGCTGTGTGGCCTTCATCCATTGACAGGCAGGAATAGTTATCGACTTTCTTAAGGGAAAATTCAAGTGAAAATCTCCACTCAGTTTTACAAAGTCAATTACCTGGCTCTGTTCGTTCATGTGGGGTTTATGAAGATAAAGTTTAAGCAAAGGTGTAGTAAGTGAATTTGCTGGCTTGTATTTGCTGTGATTTCTTCACTATGCCTTGCATGTTGTCCCTTACCAACTGTTATGACCATCTTTAAAACTGAATTTGCCCCTATAGCCACAGATTTTACATTTCTGTTATTGTACTATTCACATACACACACCTTGCCTATTCATTGGTACAAAGGTCTGTCCATAGGCACTTTACTCCATGCATCTGATGATGTAGACCTAGTCTATGAGAGTGTGAGCTGCAAACTTCTTTCAAGTCTCAAAGGCAGGGGTAGGTAACCTTTCCCCTTTAAGAGCAGAGGGACTTCAGCTCCCAGAATCCCAGGAGTTATTGGCCAACATGGCTGAGGCTTCTGGGAGCTGAAGTCTCTCGGGCCTTAAAGGGGAAAAGTTATCTACCCCTGCTCAAAGGTGTTACACAATCCCTTTGTATACTGATGCAGTCTAACACAGCTATGTCTTTGACTGCCATGTCGCAAACTGTGTGGTACATGAAGTATATGTGTATGAAGACATCTCCATGTAGGAAGCATAACAATTGAATCTGTTCTGTCCCTCTGTAGCTAGTTTGCCTCTCAAAATTTTTAGAGCATTAATCCAAGACTTTCTTCCTTTTTACTATTGACAGCAGTGCGTCTGTGGTGCATTCAGGCTACATTAGAACCTGATTCATAGAAACGAAAAATTATGTGGAAAGCATATGGGACAGGAGAGACATTAGGTCCCTGCTGGAGCATGGAGTTTACTCACAGTCCATCAGCACTTAAGAACAAGCGGACAATCAAGTGCTGATAATCGATATTCCATTGAGAAGGGGCGGGGGGAGAGAGATGCCTTAACTCTAGTTCATAACTGAAGGCATTGGGGGATGTATTTCTCAAATATGCAATTTTCTTTTTTTGTCATCAGCCAGACCACAAACTCAGTTAGCTTCTGTAGTCTTGTGGTTCTTAAAAGTACTTGGTAAATTTCAGCATCAAATAAACCACCACAAGCCACATTTTCAGCATCAAATAAACTATGACATGCATCTTAACTTTGCAAGAAATGTCTGCTGTAACTTTTTTTGTTTGGTGTTTATCAGGTTTGGTTTTATTAGATAGTTATGATACTTGCAACAGCTGCTTTACAGTTTCTTTGGGCTGATTTAAGTGGTGGATTGTAAAATGGAACTTGAAGATCTTGAACAATGGTTCCTGAACCTAGTTCCAGATGCTGTTGGAATTCCAAAAGCCAGAATTTACAGCCAGCCTGGCCATTGGTTGGATTCTGGGAGTCTAACAGTTTGGAAGGGTCCAAATTTGAGAACTACTGTTGTGAAGAGTGTGTCTCATAGAGTTTTTTTTTTAAAAAAAAAGTAATAGAAAAACTGCAGAAAGAAAAAGTCCAACGCCTATTTATAATTAGTTTGGAAGTGATCAAAACACATCCCCATCCACAAAAACAGAGACAGAAGAGACTGCAGAAACTATAGGACTATAGTGCTGATCTCCCACGCAAGCAAAATCATGCTCAAAATTCTGCAACATAGACTCCAACCATACATGGAGAAAAATCCCAGAGGTTCAAATGGGGTTCAGGAAAAGAAGAAGCACTAGGGACAACATCGCAAACATACGATGGCTAATGGAGTGCACCAGGGAATTCCAAAAGAAAATCAGCATACGCTTTATAGACTATAGCAAAGCCTTTGACTGCATAGATCCTGAAAGACTATTGAATGCCCTTAAAGACATGGGAGTGCCAGCACATATGATAGTCCTGATGACAAATCTGTACTCAGGACAAGAGGCTACTGTCAGGACAGAACACGGAGAAACAGAATGGTTCCCAATTGGCAAAGGGATCAGACAAGGCTGTATCCTTTCATCCTGTCCGTTCAACTTGTATACAGAACATATTATAAGAAAAGCAGGCTTGGACACAGTAGAAGGAGGGGTGAAAATAGGAAGAAGGAATATCAACAATCTAAGATATATAGATGACACCATAATACTAGCAGAAAACCTTCCCTGGAATACCTAGGGAAGATCAAAGAGGAAAGTGCAAAGGCAGGCTTAATGTTAAACATAAAGAAAACTAAAATAATGACCACTGAGGACCTTCATGAGTTCAATTAGACAATGAAGAAATAGAAATAGTAAAAGAATTCTCATATTGATAGACATTAATAGAAATGGGGACTGCAGTCAGGAAATCAGAAGATTAAGAATGGGGAAGGTGGCTATGAAAAAAACAGAAAAGATTCTAAAATGCAAAGATATACAACTCAGCCCAAAACTTAGAATCATATAAGCCATTGTATTCCCTATTACCAAGTACGGATGTGAGAGCTGGGCAGTTAAGAAAGATGATCGGAAAAAAATCAATGCATTTGAGATGTGATGCTGGAGAAGAATGCTGAGGATTCCATGGACAGCCAGAAGGACAAATAAGTGGGTTCTAGAGCAGATCAAGCCAGAAACCTCCCTGGGAGCCAAGATGACTAAACTGAGGCTGTCATACTTCAAACACATCATGTGAAGGGATGACTCATTAGAAAAGACAATAATGCTTGGAAAAGTGGAAGGAAATAGGCAGAGAGGAAGGCCACATACCAGATGGAAGGACTCTATGAAGGAGGCCACAGGTATTAAGGGGTTGCAGGATTTAAGCAGAGCAGTGGAGGACAGAAGGTATTGGAGATGTCTCATCCACAGCGTCGCCAGGGGTCGAGATCGACTCCAGGGTAGTTAACAACAAATTCATATGTTCTAATAAAGTGTTTGAAAAATAAATTATTCTTAGTAGTTTGGGAATATGTTTGCATTTATGTTCTAAAAGGGAGCTCATGTGTATGCCAACTAATTGACAAACTGATTAAATAGATACATGAGATACATGGAAATTTAAATACAGATTGTGAGCCAGGATGGTCCATAGCTGGTCCAGAGTGGCTTTCTTTAGACAAATTTTAAATAGGGCATGACAAAATGTTCTCAGAATTCTGCTCATAAGGAAAAGAGGGGAGTGTGATACAGATGTTTGCATCTCTCCATGGTGTGCTTTTCATTTTCTTTTTGAATGTTTATGTAACATATGCACCCATGTATGTGTGCGCATGTGTGCCTTTGCATCTCACTTGTAGGAGCTAGAAAATGATACACCAGTGTGACTACTCATGAGTACATTTACTCATACTAGGTGCTGATAGTTTGTGCCTTGAAAAGTAGTAGATGAAATTCATCAGAAAATCTTCCAAGGTATTATGGAAAATACTGCTGAAAAGTTAGTGTCTCTTCAACAATAGAACGACTTCTCCCTAACAAAAACTCAGAAAAAGTGAGGGGGTGGATATTGATTACACAAGCTTTGTGTAGAACCATTGTGTAGAAATTTACAGTTAAAAGCCTTAGATCGGGGGTCGGCAACCTACGGCCTGCGGGCCGCACTTGGCCCACCAAGGCCTGCCAACAGACCCCCCCACCGCCACGTGCGCCGCGGCTGCCATTTTGGAAAACAAAATGGCGACGACAATTCGGCGCTTGCGCACTGCGCATGTGCAAACAAGTCGCAGCCACCGTTTTGGAAAACAAAATGGCGGCTGCGATGTGCGCGGTGGTGGCCACGCGTGCCGCCATTTCCCCCACCACCACCATTGGCCCGCGGAAGACCCGGGGATCCCTGGACCGGCCCCAGGTAAGGGGAACTTGCCGACCCCTGCCTTGGATGCTTAAGGCTTTCTGTGCCATGTGTAAAGGGAGGAGACAGTCTTTTAAGAAAAGCTCAGGCAGCACACTAAATGAACTTTATTAGTATGCTTCCCCTTTTAATAATGTTTTTGAAGATCAAAATATTTTGGAAGTTTTCATCCCTTTCCTCAGGTGTGGAGAAAACATCGGTATAAAGTCCTGCTAAAAGGACGTTTAGGAGAAAATATCTTGTAGTAAAGGGTCAGGTTTCTTTTGCAATACAAGATTAAAAGTTAACCTTGTTATGAAAAAAGGCATATTTATTTATGATGCCTGTAGCAATAATTGCATGTGTAGAGCAGACCATTAGAGGCAAGTTGCTCTGTTGGCCCTCACTGGGATTATTGCCTGTTTTTTAAAAACATGTTCCTTTCATCTTCATTCACTATTACACAATTTCAATGTTTATGTTACACTGCCACCTTTTGTCCATTAGGTAGGAAACCTCATGTCTGTCACGATCAGAGCTTAGAAAAGTAACTTTTTCTGAATTCCACAGTCAGCATGGCTGATGATCATGCTACTGAGGAGTTTGGGGAACTGTAGTCCAGCAAAGTAAAAGTTTATTTTTAAAGATCTTGGTGGGAAAATGCATTGTGTTTCTTATCCTGTTACCTCAGTCATTTTAGAACCCTTGCAAAAAGCGTATTCAGTTGTGGTAGATGGTGGAGGCTGCATCATCATCATCATCATTATTATTATTATTATTATTATTATTATTATTATTATTATTATTATTATTTATTGGACATAGACCCCCCCCCCCCATGCAAACACGCAGTTGAAACTTTGAAGGACAAAAGGTGATTTTGCAATTTTAAAAAATCCATTAGGTTTGGGGAATGTATCTGCAATTCTCATCACTCCTCATTATTGGTGATGGTGGCTAGGTCTGATGGCAGTTTTAGTCAAACAACATCTTGAGGGCCCCCCAGTTCTAGTTTGGTGCTGTTTGCTTTCTGTTTTAAGCCAAAAGTTTGATCTCTGCTATGGCTGTAAAGAATACTTGCAATTTATATCCTCAGTGAAAAATACATCCTTGGTGAAAAACATTCAGATGCTCCATCAGGAAAATGGTTTATTGTTGTAATACTCCTCACAGTTGAGTTTTTTGTGGGAAAAAAACCAATATTTTTGTTTTGCTGAAAAACATTTTATGTGTAAAACAATGTGTTTTGTGCAAAAAAAAATTATACAAAAATGCTGGGGGCCACTGCGCACACACATTTTTACAAAGTTTCTTGAAATGCAAAAAATAAATAAATAAAGATAATTGAAACATTCATAGAAACACCAAAAAGACAAAACTTTTCACATTATTCTTTCATACAGGAATGAAGGGAATACTTAAATTCCTAATCTCTGTATCAAACTTTTATTTTTTTTTTAAAGAAACATGGATTTCTGCCTATATGGTATAAACAACCTCCACTTTAAAACTTCTGATGTTTGCAAACTGGTCAGCACTTGGGATTTAAGTCCTTTCAGTAGGGTGGTAGTGGTGGATGGAGTCAACTATCATGGGATGGCTGGATTATAGTGGAAAATAGAAGTTATTTGTGAATTTATGCTAAGTGAGCAACCACTTTATCCCTGGTATTTTTCATCCTTCTACATGTGAATGCTACCCTCAAAACACTTGTTTTATCAAGGTTTTATCATGGTTGGAAATAAAATTACTTACTTTTGGCGCCTGATAAACTTGTGTTGTTTTGGATTCCTCTCCCTCTTAAAAGTTTTCTCATCCCGACAAGAAAGCTGAGGGGAATGGAGCTGGAGCTACTCATACACTGACTTCTAGCACCACCTGGGGTCCACCTTTACTGATTCCTCATCTGGATTCCTCTTATTTTAAATATCTCAAGCCATTTTAAATATCTCAGGTTT
>JAIPUX010001880.1:109254884-109293845 GCA_020142125.1 Phrynosoma platyrhinos | reverse complement strand
TGCTCGTTGGTCTTCTAGGATTAAACACTCCACTTTCTTCACTGTGGCCGCATCGTCCCTCAGTGATGGTTTTCCTGGTCTTGGCTCATCTGTGAGGGTTTGGAAATTCCTTTTCCACCTCACAATAGTGTCATAAGATAGGTGATCGTTTCCATAAACTGCCATCATCTCATTATGAATTTGCTGGGCACTATTACCTTTCAATGCTGAAACTTTATCACTGAGAATCTCAATCTTCTCTATCTTAAACTTTCCTCACTTCTGGCACAATCTGTAACAAAAATTAAAACAACAAAAATAAAGGACACAAAGAGCTGATTTTCTCAACATCATGCACTTAGGAACCAATGATGATGCTGACAAAATTTAATCAATGTACCATAATAACTTCTGGTTGATAATTATTACTTTACGATGCCCCCTCGTAATGTTGAATTATTTATTAAACCTGATCTCAGAAGGGCATAGAAAAATGGCTGTCCATGGGGTACATGTGCTTGCCTGCCCGTCAAATTCTGTAACCCTCTGAAGGGAAAAAATTATTTAAGCAAGGCACATTAGAAGCAAGTACAATGTTTTAAGAGTAAAATGTGCTCCTGAAACTGTGATTTGGGATTCAGATGAAGATGGATGTTTTCCACACACCTTTTAAAAAGAAATTTAAGGAAGGGTTCACTGATACCATAGCAAATTTGATAGGGGTGTGTGAACAAAGTGCAGACCTTTCATCCCTGGAAGTTGTCCTTTCCTGTGTTAGAAGGTATATGAAGTGGTAAAACAAACCTAGTGCCCTGGCCATGTTGGCTAAGGATGATAGGATTTGTAGTTCAAAGGCTTTTGCAGATTTGTCCTCTCTTGGTTCTTGGGGGGGCTTTCTAGCACCTTTCAAGCAGTCAGATAATTGCTTTACATTGAAACTAAAAAAAAAAAAGAGGCAGGATTTGAGGTAGTTCTTTCATGCCCTAGTTTCTCTGATTCTGTGTTGGTTGTAGAACTCATGGATATCAGCCCACTGCAAAATCCATGAACTCATTCTTTTTATGGCTGAGGAAGTTTGCAAATTGTAGGCACTGAGTACAATGAAAGAAATATTTGAATACAGTATCAGATTGGCATAAGCCTTGGTATCTTCACCTTTTAACCTTGATTTCATAAGTGCTTGTCTTAATAGCCTTTAGAGTAGTTTCAGCCTTGAATCAGTGTACACAGTCTAGAGATCTCTCCCATGACATGTCAGAAGATTCAAGCTCTTGAGTCCTCTCTATCCTATTTAAGTAAATATGCAAAAGTGCAGCATTGTTGCAGCTGGGCAGAGTTCATGGCAAGATGTGAGTCCATTGTTCATATACACTGGAAGTTTATCTGAGGAGAATAGCCCTGAGATAACCTACTTTATGGCTGTATAAGCAGGCCATTGGTCAGATGAGAAGCCACCACCACTACCTTTGGACTATCTTCTCCTTGGGACAGGAGCACCTGTTGATCCCATAAACATCTTTCAGCAGCCTTCTCAAGGACAGCTACTCCCTCAATAAAGGAAGTCTTGTAACTTCACTTTGATTGACTTAAAGATATGGGTGGAGTGTTGTCTTCGCTGAAATGGACCAAAATCTAGATAACCCGAAATCTATCAAAGAAAAAGCTAAAATTGATTACATATATAAAACTATGCATGTCAAACCAGGAGTGGGAGTGAAAAGGAAAATGGAGCTAGTATGGGACTGAAGATTTTATCCCCTACTATTGAAAACCGCCTGTTGAAAAATCATATTCCCATAACTACTGGAAATGTGACCTCTGTGTCTTCTGACAGTTTACTAGATGTGGCTCACACGATTTCAAAATCACCTACACATCTAAAAGAGCAGAAATGAAACAAGTCTTCTTGAAAATAAAAAGGGAAAAAAACTCTGATTTCTAGGAATCTGAATTATTTGTACAGTATAGGCTGTGCATTTTTTTCTTTTACATGTATTCGTGAAATACATCCATTCCATAGGAATTTACCAATGGAATAAACTCATGAAGTTAACAGCTCTTTTTTCTACTGAACCCTTGTAATAAAAGAGAAACAGTAGTCCCATTGAAGGGTTTGGAACAGTGGAATATTACCAGATAGTTAGATGCCTGGGTGCATACTGGGGGTGTGAACCCTTACCTACTTAGATCTCAACTGTGATTTTTAGAAAAAGCAGTTTTCTCCCAACTGTGCAAGATTATGAGAACTTTTGCACATTTCCCAGTGATTTGTTTCTCCTTTAAGGATTCTTTTCTGAAAATGTTGTTTTTGCAAAAGGATTGTTCCACAAAAAATATGTTTTATATAAAATAGATTTTGCACAGAGCTTACTAAAATATGAAAGTGAAGGTGCTTGTCTCTTCACTCCTGCTCAGGGATAAAAAATGTCATGGCACTTGATAATTTTTTGACACTTGTCCCTTTCTTGCCAAAGATGAGAAAATATTCAAATATCCTTTACACCCCTAATACCTACAAACATATATGGAACAGACACATTTTTAAATGGAGTAGGAGCCTGTCATTTTCCCATCATCTGATATGTGACTTTCTCTATTTTGCTATTCCATCCTAACAAGCCCTGCCATGTGTGCCAACTCTGGGTTTTTATTTCTTGTTCTTAACAATATCTGAGGTTTTACTTTTGTTTTAACTTGTCTGGGCTTTTCATGTGTTTGATTGTGTGTGTGTGTGTGATAGAGAAAGAGGGAGGATTAGGGGACAGTATTATTTTCTGCTGAAATGCTGATTTTATTGATAATTAATTTTATTATATATATGATTTTGTGAGTTTTTTTGTAAAAACAAACAAACAAATATGAAATGTGCTGAATAAATACATTGATTACTGTATGTACTCGTCTATAAGTCTAAAAATTTATACCCAAAAATTGACCTCAGGATCCCAGGTTGATTTATTTATGGGTCAGTATGGTAATGTGATAGCTGCTCTTTCAGATTTCCCCATGTGGTAGGAAGAGAGTTTCTTTTTCTCTTGAGACAAGCAGAAAGAGTCCTGAGTGATTAATTGCTGTTAAATAAAGAGTCCCTCTCCCAGTTGAAACACGGAAGCAAAAAGCCTCAAAGTCTTTCTTGCTGTGCACACACTGAAGGAGCTTCCAAGCTTTACCCTTGAGTCATGGCAAAATCCATAATTTTGGCCCCAAAACCTGCCCTTGACTTATACATGAGGTCAACTTAAGTCTAATATATATGGTAAATATATGGAAGGTCATGCTTTCAGCTCATGGGGAGAAATTCTGGTTTAATGGAGCTTCTTTATTTAAAATTGTTATTATTATTATTATTATTTACTCACCTCTCTCCAAGGTTCACGGTGGAGTACAACGAAGATTAAAACACATAAAACAATCTAAACACATAGGTTAAAACTTGTATAACTATAGATTTCCTTTAACCAGACTGTTTTTGGTGCCTCTTCACCCAGTTTGGAGAGAACCGTTTGCTGTTCCTTTTGCTTTTAAGCACCGTAGGTAATCTGCTGTTATTAGCAAACGTGACTACAAATGATCGTATGTCTCTCTGTCTCTGTCACTCACTCTCCACTTTAGTCTTGTGTGCTTTTCATAATATATAGCTATCTGGGATAAATGGTCACCGTACTTTATCTGAGTTATCAGGTTTCCCCCAATAAGCATTTTTTCTAGAAGTAGCACGGCACACAAAACCAGATACAGTTGGCCTGCCACATTCGCGGGTTTGACATTTGGTTATTCATGAATGTTAAACCCCAAGTCCCTTCTTCGGAAATGTTTCTCCAAAGCCTTCCCAGGGTAAGAGGGGCTGGAGAAAGCAAGTACTCAGCTTTCCCTGATCTCTTGCCACCCTGAGAAGGCTTGAGAGAGGCTTCTCCCGAGGCTTTCCAGGGCGGTAAGGGCTGGAAGAAGGGAGTGCTTCCCTCGATCCCTTGCCACTCTGGAAATGCTTCAGAGAAGCCTCTCTCGAGTCTTTCTCTGAAGCCTTTCCAGAACAACAAGTGCTAGAGGAAGGGAGTGCTTGCTTCCCCCAATCCCTTGCTGCTGCCCTGGAAAGGCTCGAGGGAGGCTTCGCCCGAGACTTTCCAGGGTGACAAGGGCTGGAGGAAGTGAGTGTTCCTTTTCCCTGAACCCATCCCACCTTGGAATTGGCTGCTGGGGGGGGTATTCGTGGTTTTTCCACATTCACAGGGGTCTTGTTCCCCTAACCCCCATGAATGTGGGGGGGCCAACTGTATTTTCTATAAACGCACTTTGAATCATCTAAGGGACCTTTCATTGAGGGGAAGAGTTTGAAGAGAGAAGTATTTTATTTTTTTATTAATGCTACCATGCTAGATCTGTGAACATGGAAAGCTCGCACGGGAGAAGGATTTTCCATGATAAATCAACAGCAGCAGCTTTGACTTTGCCTCATTAGCACTAGCCAGTTCAGCACCCAGGAAAGAGCTGAATACACACATTATTTCTATTGATGGCAGGAAGCCGGTGTCTGGCAGCTGCACTCAGTGTGTGTGATCTTTACACTTAGTAACGTTTTGCTCCTGCTTATCATATCTATTTTAGTTCTTCTGTCTGTGCAAAGGCCATTTCTCCTCAATGCAGTGAGATATGCCTGTGACAAGATGCTTTACACCCTCTCTCTTCTTTACACAGTCCTGCCTGCTCTTTAGCAGCCTTGTTAAATTTTGCAAAATTGTTACTGATGAATCTTAACAGCAGTTCCATTCCAGAGGCCCAGCTTTCCTTTTTAAATATTATCCATAAGAATGATGCTCATAGCAGTGATGGCTACAAAACCGCCAATGGTTTCATATGCCAATTTATTTATAGCAGCACATTATGTGACCCCATGCACAGTTTGGAAATTGCTGCCACAGCAAATAGTGGTGCTTGCCTGCCTGCTGTATATTGTACAAGCTTATTTTACTTGGGACCTAGATGTGACCTTTTTCTCACATGCATTGAATTTGGAATCTTGAAAAATTCAGACATTAAAGCTTGGATTTTTGTGGTCCATATCCTAATATGCCCATTATATGATTCCTAAATATGAAAGTGTGTTTTCTAGACTGCAGGGATGTCATTATTTTATATTAATATTTCAGGAAGTCAGTGGCAGCCCTGGACAGATCATCAGATTCAAGAAAAACATTGTATTAGTTTAAAGAGTTCATATCTTTGAATGTCAGCTCAACGTTGAGGATAGACCTTTCTTTTAAATTTTAATGGTGGAAGATGCAGTTAAAGGCAAAGATCTCCCACTGTCTTTCCTTTATCCTGTTTTACATCCTTCAAAATGCATTTCTTAAATGATTTATATGTGTTGTATATACTCATGTACAAGTTTAGAAATTTAGGTCAAAATTGACCCAAAAAAACTTGAATTGACTTATTCACATGTCAATGTAAGTACGGTACCTTAACTCTTAGTTTTTTTGTTTTTGTTTTTTTAAGAAACCATTCTCTGGTGAAAGGCAAGTGCATAATCTGTCCTGGAATCATTGACCTCCTCTGTTCTCTCATCCATCCAGCTTTTAGTATGAGCACAAACAGTTATGCCTGCTAGAATTTTAAAATTATTTGGCATCATTTTCCTTTGCTTCATCCTTTAAATCCTTTGTTACATGCCTCTGAATTTTTCCCTCGACTTAACCAAGGGTCATATCAAAATCCATAATTTTGCCCCAGAATCTGTCCTCAACTTATACATGAGGTTGACTTATAGTCAAGTATATATGGTAACTCTTGCAGTTGTGCAAAAATGGTTTATAGCTAGTAATTAAAATATAAGAAAACACCACCAGCAAAATACAATGACCATGAAGAAAAAACTCAGACTTCAGCAAAACCCCAAAATGACAACAACAGACCAAGAGGTGGCAGCCTTTATGGAAAGAAATTGATGGTCTTCATCTTTCAGAAGACACACAAGAAAACTGCATTATCCACTAATGTTTTTAAAGCAGCAAAAAAGTCACAAACTGTAAGGACAGCTGATAGGTATCCAACAGACAAATTAGCTCAAATTGGGAAGGAATGGACCTTGAGTTTAAAATTATTTGGAGGTTCTCGGAGGGGGGTTGCAGACTGCCAGAAATAGTGCAAATTGAGTCCACCTTAGGGTTAGGGTTAGGGTTAGGGAATCATGGGGACTGTATTTTATTGTGGCACCAGAGCTCTCTGACAGAGAAGGCTCAATGTCCCAGAAAAGACCCAATTCCCATGATTCCCTAGCACTAACCCTAACCCTAAAAGTGGATTCAATTTGCACTATTTCTGGCAGTCTGCAACCCCCCTAAGTCTTACATATCTTACATTAAGTCTGGATGTAGCTAAGTATTTAAAGGGCCTTTACAGACTGCTAGAAATAGTGCAAATTGAGTTCACTTTAACTGTCCGGGCTCAGTGCTGGGGAATCATGGGAATTGTATTTTTTTCTGAGACATTGAGCCTTCTCTGTCAGAGAGCTCTGGTGCCACAATAAACTACAGTTCCCATGATTCCCTAGCACTGAGTCAAGGCTGTTAAAGTGGACTCAATTTGCACTATTTCTGGCAGTCTGCAAAGGCCCAAAGACTGTTTTTGAAAGCAAAGATGTTGATCTTTACCAAATGTTGGTATTTTTCTCTTGAGGTAAAAAACAACAACACAAGTCTACAGGAGTTTGAGTGCATGATTTTGTGTTTCATAGGAGACTATTAATCTATGACTAATACTTTGGTTCAGTCTTTGGAACAAAACTTCTTCAGAATTGTCCAATTTAACATGTGCACAGAAAGCAAGGTCTTTCCTTACTAATTTAGTGAATGACCTGAGTTCCATAGTCATGTTAGAGTTTACATATGCACACCAGTATCACTTGTTAGGATTCCAGGTGGACTACTTTTGGTCACAAATTTAATGCTTTCATTGTTTATAGTGCTTCTTTCAAGTGGAGTAAGGAATGGTGCGCAGTGGTCTTCATATCTGTAACTGCAGATACCAGAGGGACAGTGTACAGTGGGGCTTTGGTATCTGCTGGGGTTTGGTTCCCTCAAGTCCCAGTATACAGCGGCATAGTAAAATGGTGTCCTTTATATGAAATGTTAAAAATCAAGGTTTCCTTTTGGGATGGAGGGGGCTGAATATTTTAACTCCACGAGTGGTTGAATCCAAATCCATGGATACAGAAGGCCAACTTTATTGGTTTTGTCCACTAGAGATGTAAATTGTTTTATTTTTCCTCATGGGCAAGAAGGAATAATTTAGTGAATGACTAAATTTCCCCCATTATGAGAAAATCTTCACAAATTATGTTTAGGGACTACAGTGGACCCTTCATATACGCGGGGGATCCTTTCCAGACACCACCACCCCTGCGTATGGCAAAAAAAGTGGGACCTCAAGTCCCGTGTTTTCTTATGGGTATGCACTAGTTGTACTGGTGGTTCTACTTACTCTGGGCTTCCATAATGAGGTATCCAGTACCTCCTTATGTAAATGGTTGTCCCAGCAGTATGATGCATGTTGGTCTAGTGGCCAAGTACATTGTCTCCCCCATACAACTAATGTAAAGTTGTGGTATGTATTGGTATGTATTGGGAAAACTCCCTGCTAGATGCTAGGACTTCCATGCTGCTGCTGGACTGGTCACCTGCTGGACTCCTGTTTATTGCCAAACAAGTAACTACAGTGGTGGAACATTACACTAAGCTGGCTCTCAACAGGATCTGAACCATAAAATCCAACACCTTTCTGCCCAGATTACATAATTGATGATCAACTTTTATGTGTCAAGTTGATCTATATGTGGAAGTTGAATTTGGTCTCTATAGACCTGTCTCAACATCCAGGAGAAGGGCCATAGCTCAATAAAATAGAATATGTTCGGTCTTTGTTTCACCTGCAAAAGGTTCCTGGTTTATTCCTTGGCTTACTCGGATAGGGCTGGGAAAGACTTATTCTTGAAACATTTGAAAGGAGCTGTCAGTTTAGACGAACTGAGCAAAGTGGAGCAAAGGTCTCTAATATAGTGTACCCAACTTTCTTTTTCTTCAGATGAAAACAGGATTTTGTCACACTCCACCCTGTTCGTGACCATAGCAAATTGATGTCTGTTAGCAAAAGACCTATGCTATAGATCAGGGGTAGGCAACCTGTCCCCTTTAAGGGCCGAGAGACTTCAGCTCCCAGAAGCCTCAGCCATTTTGGCCAATAGTCCCATGTTGGCCAATAGCTCCTGGGATTCTGGGAGCTGAAGTCCCTCGGCCCTTAAAGGGGACAGGTTGCCTACCCCTGCTATAGATGATGTATATGCAGAAAGATGGCTCATGTATCTTGCAAGGAACATGGGGCAGTCTGTGGACAGTAACACATTATTTTATATTAGCCTGTAAAGGTGATAAAGATTAGGCCATCAGGGTCCTGCTCTTGTTGCAATAGGCCTTTAGTACTCTAGATCAGTGCTTTTCAAGCTGTCTGATGTTCAGAGCATCCATGGACAGCAAGTCCTGTTGTTTTCAAGCCCTGTTGCCTCATTGGGATCAATGGGACCTGAGATCCCATGCTTTTTCTTATCTACAGGGTGGGGGTGGGGTCCCCCCCACAGATATGGAAGATATGATGGACCAACTATCAGATAGGCAATTTTCCCCACAGTGTACCAGGACAAATAATATATAACTATATATGAATACACTTATCCCTCCACATTCACTGGGCACAGGACCCCTGTGAATGTGGAAAAACGGAAAATAACTAAACCATTGTTTTTCTCTGAGAAGACACCTCTCTAGGAATCTCTAGGTTCTCCAATGTAAATCAGTGGTTAAGATCAGCCAGACATTGCCCATAGAATTGCACTGGAGGAGCTCTTGATGCCTAATAGATTGTTCTCTCTAGGTCCTTCACTGTGACTTTTGGTTAAAGTTAACCATAGAGTTGCACTGGAGGACCTAGATATTCCTAGAGAGAACATATTAATAAAAGTCATGAATAATCAAATCCACAAAAGTCAAAACCACAAATATGGAGGGATGAGTGTGTAGATATATGAATAAATGAATTATCATAGTTGTATAGTTTCCTGTTGCAGACCAATACTGATGACTTCTTTGCACCACTTTGGAACACCATTTTGAGTAGCAATGTTCTAGATTAGAGGTAGGCAACCTTTCCCCTTTAAGGGCCGAGGGACTTCAGCTCCCAGGATCCCAGGAGCTATTGGCCAACATGGGACTATTGGCCAATATGGCTGAAGCTTCTGGGAGCTGAAGTCCCTCGGCCCTTAAAGGGGAAACATTGCCTATCCCTGTTCTAGATGTTCATACTTCCAACTCTCAGGATTCCTAACTGCTGGCTGAGGCCTCCAGGACTTGAATTCCCAAACATTTAGAGAACCAAAGGCTAAGAATCACTGCCCTAATTAATTGCTTTTACTTGTTCTCCCAGGGTTGTAAATGTGGTGTCCAGCCATTGAGAAATATACTTGTTTGCATCTAAATGACTGCTTCCTGATTTCTGGGTTCAGTTATGCTTCTGTGCCTGCTGCCATGCTTATAAAATTAATCTCTCTATTTCTGCTTCATGTGCAACAATTTTAGTTCCTTCTGGCTATAAACCACTGTTTACAATGTCCCAAAAGGGAAAATGTCTGAAGTTCTAATTACCTGTGAATAGAAAACATAATGGCTTAAGATGAATCTGTTTTCCTCACAATGGATTTACCTTTGTTAGGGCAAGCAAAATAAATAACACATTAACATCCAGTAATCCTAATTTCCCTGTTTGCAAACGATAATTATGCAGCTCTTGCAATGGAATAAAGAAATAAGGCAAGCCTAGTGCTGGTGCTCGTATACAATTAAAATGCTTCATCATGAAGTTAATCCTCCCCTGTGTAGACATTATTCTCCCTTGTCCTATGCAATTTAAAAAGAAATCAAGACAGAAAAAAGTCATAATAAGCAGGAAAGTGTTGATGTCTCGACAAAGCTGTTGGGTGGGTAGATTCAACCAGTGATTGGGAAGGAAATGCAAATTGTTTCAAGGAAAAACAACAAAGAAAATAATTAGATATGACATCCTGACATATAACATCCTGACTAAGTGGATTCTCTGCTGTGGCCTTTGCCTGATGCTGTTTGATAAATAAATCTTGAGCAAACGCTATCACTCAGGAAAAGCTAGTAGTACACTCACTCCCAGACCTCTACAATTTCAGATCAGAATCCTGTGGGTGAACTTTTTCCAGCATTCGGTACCTGTGAATAGAGAAGCCAGACCAAATCTACCTGGTCTGAGCAACCTTTTTCTCCCAGGCCTCACTTCCTTCAGAGCTGCTACAGTTGGGTTTTTTCATCCTGCTCTTTATGCCACCTATACCTGTGGAATGTGCCAGTCGAGAGACATTATCTCCCCCCCTTGTCCTATGCGATTTAAAAAGAAATCAAGACAGGAAAAAAAATCAACTGCATTTCTGGATGTTCTCTCACATCTAAAGAACCCTGCATGTGAAAAGCCAGTACCGAAGAGTGAAAAGTTCTAGCCCTCTTAGCATGCTAGCTTTCCCACAACCAGTGAGTGTTGGTTTCTTTGTCTAAAACAGATTGGAAAGCTTCAGAAGTCTGGAAACCAAAAACCCACCACAATACCCCATCCCCTAGGAAGAAGCATGGGGTGGGGAACAAAAGGTGGAGGAAGAGGATGCATCTTTCCTTAAAGCAAAATCACCACTCCTGGAGGCTGCTAGGAATAGACCTACCCATTTTTTGCAGATTTTATATGGTGGGGCGCTTCGTGAGGAATCAAGTAGTACTATCTACTTCATTTTTCAAACACTTTGGTCTCTAGCTACCTAGGACCTCATATTCAGACAAATCTACTATTTAGACAGCTAAACAGAAATGTGATTTTGTTGTTGCTCTCATTTAAAAATATGTAAATGGCTCCTTGCTTTATTTACTGTTTTTATTTGTTCTTCTTTTATTGATATTTTAGCATTACACTAGGATCATTAAAAAAAACACACACAAAAAAATTAGTCAACCCTCAGTATCCCTTAGATTCAAGCATCTAAGGACGGCAAGCCTGCATTGTCCCCAATGGCGATGTGTGCACACAGCTATGCTGCCATTAGGGACATCCCACATTATCCCTAATGGTGGTGCGGCTGCGTGCACATGTCACCACTGGAGATAACAGAGACTGTCCCTAAAGGTGGTGTGCACTCACTGCCATTGAAGTCCCATATTCCCTAATGCGCTCCCCGCCATCCACAGATTTTGGTATCTGCAGGGGGGGTCCAGAATAGATCCCCAGCGGACACTGGGGGCCAATTGTACTTACTTAAATATACTTAAATATAGGTATTTTCTCTTGGACCAACACAACACCACCACCCCACATAATTTCAAATTATGGCGCCCCTAAGGTGAACCTACCATGTGTTTTCTTGGCAAAATTTGTTCAGAGGAGGTTTGTTATTACCTTTCCCTGAGGCTGAGAGGATGTGACATGCCCAAGATCACCCATTGGGTTTCATGGCCAAGGTGGGATATTTAACCCGTATATCCCATTCTGGTACATGAGAGTTAAAAGGTGAGGTGGCTGTCTGAAATAATTTATGTGGCTCCCATATTGGAAGGTAGGTGGATATTTTGCACAAATATACATCCAAGTCTAGGTCTTATAATCTAAATAAGAGGGAAAAGTTTGGAAGTACACAAAACACAAATATTTTTGAAAAAATCAAACACAAGATACTGGAAATACCTATGTGATGGTTGAACAAATCCTTATAGCTTTCCCCTTGTCTTTAGGGTTTTCTCATTCAGCATTTACCTTTGGTATCGAGAGCCATATCAGCCAGTCTAACATCAACGGTGCTTTGGTGCCCCCAGCTGCTTTGATATCGATCATCCAGAAAGGCTTGCAGTATGTAGAGGCAGAAGTCAGTATTAATGAGGTAAGGAAATGTCTGTTCTACAAAAGCTTTTATATGCTTCCTTGCAGTGTGTTGAATTGCCAGCCATCTCCTTCCCTTCCTTGATTATCCTGCCCTGCTCATTTAGCAGTATGTTAGATACTCCCTTGTTTGTGTTTACCAAACATTTTCTTTATTGAATAAAATTGGAGCATTATAAGATTTTACAGTTCAAATCAGGACAGTCTTTGGTGCATGGCATTTGATCCATGTGAACGGAGGAGATGCTAGCTGTAGGTAACTTTCCTTGACCAGAATGTTAGAGGGAGACTTAGCAAATATTAAAGGATTCCTGTGATGAATTTCTGGGAAGACCTAAGGAATGTAGTTTTCTGCTCCCACCCCAAGAGATTCATCTTTATTTAAGTGTAAAATGTTTGAATTCTACTGTTTACAGTGCATGCATATTAAAAGAGTTGCTGCCACTTCATTTAGGAGATCAGACACACCAGTTATGTTGTGCAATAGTAATAATAATAATAATAATAATAATAATAATAATAATAAGGCAGTGGAGCAAATTGAGCAGAAGTGCATGATACTTTTTGTTTGCTCTTATTTACCAAGTCTGTTTCTGAAGTGGATTTATTTTGAATACATGTCCTGCTTTATTTCAAAGAATAAAAATGGTTTGTTGTCATTGTTTTCTTCCTCAGCTTTTATCAAGTGAGGAACTTTTTCCCTTTGCCTTTTAGTTTCTAGTTAACCCTTCCATATGGGGATTAAAATAAATAATTACTATTCAATTCCAAATTAAATTATTTTCCTCCCTTTCCATAGTGTAAAGTTGTCATCTTGCATGCTTATTAACTATGCCTGTGTTCATCAAATGCTTAATTCTGGACAGTTGTTGAGGTTTCCTGTGTCTCATATGAGGAGACTTTTTTGAAAGTTGACTTGAGACCTAGTGGCTAAGAGAACAATTTCATCACTTTGGATATCCCTCTTCTTTCTCTTTCAAAATTAAATAGAGAGAGAATAAGAGTTCACTGCTTTCACTGAACTAGAGAGAGAATAAGAGTTCACTGCGGACTCGAGGTCATGCAGATGGTGAGCCCAGCTCTTTTAATGGCATGTGCACCTGGGGCACGCACACAGTGTGGCGCACAAGAGCACACCACCATTAAAATCAACGGGACTTGAGGTCCTACGATATTTCACTTACGCAGGGGGTCGGTCCGGAATGGATCCCCCACATATAACAAGGGTTCACTGTAAATCCATTTTCTCTCAGAGCAACACAAAAGCAGAAAAAGTAGCAAGAATAAATGAGGGAGACTGCCTCTCACAAGGAATTCCTAAGTGGCTAAAAATACACAAGATAATATATCTGTATAGATAATAATAATAATAATAATAATAATAATAATAATAATAATAAATTTGTTTGTATCGTGACTCTCCCTGTTGAGGATTGAGGTGGGTAACAACAAAGATTAAACAATTACAGAAATAATAACAAGAAAATAATCCCCGAACCCCTACCCTTTTGACCCACCCTCCCTTCGATATAAAATTACAACAATAAAATCTCTCTAACTAAAAACCAATTACAAACAGTTAATAAGAGTGGCAATGTCATGGGGAGCTAGATCAAATGGGGAGTTAATTCACATCAGGTCAGTCAGTCTGGGGAGAGAATCGTTTTTATCGCTTTTTAAAAAATGTCACGGGATGTAAACTGGAGAGTCTCCTCTTGCAGGTCATTCCAGATTTTAGGAGTGGCAGCTGAAATTTGGGGATTTCCTCTGGGAAGTCACTACCAGTCGAGTTTTCATTGACTGTAGTAAGTTCTTCCCAGAGGACCTGAGTGTGTGGAAAGGATTATATGGGAGGTGGTGTTCCTTCAAGTAAGCTTGACCCAATCCATGTAGTTTTCATGAGATCACATTTGGCTAGGACTTGGATGTTTATTATTGTTGTTATTATTTTAGGTCTAAGCAGTTATTAGTAGAAATTTCTTCACCCAAACCATTTGCCAGATTTTCTTTATAAAAATGTTTTATAATAATAATAATAATAATAATAATAATAATAATAATAATATTGGGCAGAATGTATAGAATTTTTGCACAGTATGATTCCCAAAATTCATCTTGCTCATTCCAATGTCCAGAACCCGTGCAAGGTAGGCAGTTACAGCTGTCATTCATTTTTTTTAAGAGCCCTGGTAGAGCAGTGGTTAAATGCCCATACTGCAGCCACTTACTCTCAAACCATAAGGTTGCAAGTTCAATACCAGTCAGGGCTCAGGCTCAACTCAGGCTTGCATCCTTCTGAGGTCACTAAAATGAGTACCCAGCTTGTTGGGGGCAATTAGCTTACAGTTGTAAGCCGCTTAGAGACTGCTTAGCGTGATATGAAGCGGTATATAAATGAAGCTGCTGTTGCTATATTGCTAATTTTTTTTGTCTTTCAAGTGCAATTCATAGGCTACATGTAACCCTATGATCTCCCAAATTGTTATTGAGAGGGCAGAAGGTGCTCTTTGACATGTTTTTTTAGCCCTTCAGGGGCTAAAAAGGTTTTTAAAATCATGCTCCCCTTCCCCAAATCCTGGCAGTCTGTTACCCCAAATTGAAAGAGCTGATGATTTGACTCAGTATAAGTGAGTTTCCTAGACAGTCAATTAACTGGCAAAACTCCTTGACACTGGAGTGAGCAAGATAAATTTTGGCAATCTTACTGTGCTGTAGGCAAAAGTTCTATACAAACCATGCTTCATAACAAATGCAGATTTTATGCTCTCTCTCACTTGTTACTAAATATATATATATTTCTCCCCACTCCAATCTCCAAATTAGGATGGTACTTTGTTTGACGGTAGGCCTATAGAATCACTCTCACTGATAGACGCCGTAATGCCGGATGTGGTACAAACAAGGCAGCAGGCTTATAGAGACAAGCTCGCACAGCAACAGGCAGCAGCAGCAGCAGCAGCTTCAACAAATCAACAGGGGTCTGCCAAAAATGGCGAAAATACTGCTAATGGAGAGGAAAATGGAGCCCACACTATAGCAAGTAAGATGGTGTAGTCTTATGAGTAGGATAAGGACCGCTTGTATACAATTTGTGCATATTCTGTTCTTGAGTTGTCCTGGATTTGGTGTCTGAAATAAAGATTTATTGAGTCTGGAAATAATTGAGAGGCAGGGGTGTGAAGTAGTGTCTGTAGACTTTTGTGGTGCTCAAAGCATTCTTTACCTTTCGCTTCTGCATTTCCCAACATTCTTCAGAAGTGTTTGCAGGTGCTATGCTTCCTCACTGCTGCTAATTCTGGGTCATCTTTGAGGGTTTCTTGGTAGAGCATTCCCATCCTATAAGCGTGCCCACTCATGCGCACACACATACTCTTAAAGATGATGTTTAGTGAAAATTTGAAGCTAATCTTCAGGTATTTTGCACGATACACAACTTTGGAGGACAGGGTCTCTCCCCCCCCCCCCCCCCACTTCCCACCCTGAGCTGCAATCCAAAACAAATCAATTTCGCCAGCTTCTATATATACTCTAGAGTCCAAAAGACACTGCAGAAATAATCCAGTTTGAGACCCTTTAACTGTCCTGGCTCAGTGCTAGGGAATTCTGGGGATTGTAGTTTACTGTGGCACCAGATCTCTCTGACAGAGAAGGCTAAATGTCTCACAAAACTACAGTTCCCAGAATTCCCTTGCATTAAGCCAGGGCAATTAAAGGAAGGGTCTGTAAGTGATCTCCAGCTGCATTATTTCTGCACTGCGCTTTGGACCTTTGTCTGCTACAAATAAATACCCATTTTTGCAATTGCAGCAGAACATTTTTCTGCCAGCAGAATCACTTCTGGGTGGCTGTAGCTATATCCATGAAGCTTCCAGTCATTGTTAATGGAATGTGTCCTCAGTGAGGGGTTAGGCTGCAAATCATGGCTATGCCTTTCATCCTGCAATTGTTTTAGAGAAGTATAGAATGAATGGATGCATTGAAACCTTCAACACACAATCAAAATCTAAAGTTGGGCTGAGCAGTGGTCCATCTTGTGTGGCGTATTTCTTGCTGTTAGTATTCTTGTGGCCTGCTGATTCATTTTAAATTTCAAAGGAGAGGTGCTTACTCAGCTCTCTAAATGGGTAAGATGAAACTAATGAGCAGTCTCTTGCTTAGGATTTAAGTACATTGTAAGATCAGGCCATGAAGCCATCTATTTGCCAGCAACAAGCAAGTGTAGATGAACTGCTGGAAATGACCCTGTTGTCTGCAGGGTAATTCACAGTCTTACTTTTCCCCAAACACTTTCTTAGAAGTGTTGCTTATTTTAGGAAAAGGGGGTTGCCCAAACCCTTTCCTTAAAAGTATTGCTAAAGTATTTCCTGCACAGCCTATTATATATATATCTGTCAGTTTTACAAAGTTAACATTTTGTCTTGGACTTGGAAACCTGAAGAAACACAGGTTCTTTTAAAAATCCAGCAGTCTTCATTCCTTTCCATGTTTGGATTTGTAACACACACACACACACTTCACTGTAAAGGAGGAAACCACTGGGCAAGAAAACTCCTGTGCGTCAGCAAACATAGGAGTGAAATTTGCCCTGAGCAGAGCTGCAGGAGGAGGAGCCCAGCAGGACACCCTACTAAAGCTCCCAGCATTTCCTCCAGCCCTTCCCGGAGCAGAGCTGCAGAAGGAGGAGGTCCACCTTCTCCTTCCTGAGTAGTGACAGCAGTGAGAGTCGCTGGCCCTGGTTACAGGGTGAAGCTTTAAGCTTCAAGTCTTTGCCTGTAATATTAGTTTCACGGTGGAGGCGAGGTACGCCTGGCCACACCCCCTTGCCTCTTCCCCCTTCGCTGAGATATATACAAAAAGGTAATTAGGGGTAATATTTGTTAAATGGTGATATTATTTTGTCTTATTTTTAATAATCCATTTCCAGACTAGCCAAAGTTTGGAAACAGTTTTAAAATTTGGTGTTCATCAGCCCTTACAATGAACAGGCTCACATAACTAAATAAGACTAATGAACGGTCCTATCTGACTGCACAAGGCACTAATATTTGTATAGCTTGATTGTGTTAGGCTCTGTAATAGGCCAACAAAATGGTTACAACAAGGAGCCAGAAAAAATGTGGGAATGTCAAAGCCAATAGAAACACAGTAAATAAAGCACTGTAAAGGATTGAGAATGTGATGTGCCAGCCACCCCTGCTGGTTGAAAAGGCAAATTATATTGCCTGTCTCCACAAGAAGGGACATTTTCAGCTATTGCATTGAATAGCAGTGATGTTGGCATAGCATATTCTTTGTCTGTCTTTCTCTTTCATTGAGAGTACACTTTCAGAAGGAATCCTTATAAATTTGTTGTGTGCAAAGGTTGTCTTTAAAATGCTACTCCACTAAGCATAGGATGGGTTAATATGCGAAAAATGATTAAGGTCCTCTGTATTACTGTGTCAATTTGATCCAATATAATTTTTTGTTATTTTTAAGTTAGTTTTCTAAACATCAGAAAAGTTTGGGCACTAGCACATACATAGAAAAAGGGTGAATTTTGCTTTTAAACCATTCTGTGTTACATTCCAAAGTGGTAAAAATTTAATGTGACTTCTTTCCCAAAATAAAGAAATTGAAATTATGATTAGCCACTCCTTGGCCACATAGACACATCAGGTGTAGGTTGTTGAATGTGCTAAGCATACTAAGGACAAGAGGAATGAGTGGTTTATTGCAATACTTAAAGCGAACAACGGTGACTGTATTTCATAGATCTATAGCAGGGGTAGGCAACCTTTCCCCTTTAAGGGCCAAGGGACTTCAGCTCCCAGAATCCCTGAAGCTGTTGGCCAAGATGGGACTATTGGCCAACATGGCTGAGGCTTCTGGGAGCTGAAGTCCCTCGGCCCTTAAAGGGGAAAGGTTGCCTACCCCTGATCTATAGAGTTGGAAGATATGATTTGTCTAGCTTTCCCTAATCTGGTATCTTCCAGATATCCTAAATTACAACCCCCAGATTCCATGACCAAAGGTTCAATTCATTGTTGGTGCTAGAAATCATAGAATCTTAAGGAGTTGGAAAGTACCAAAAAGGATATGTAGTCCACCCAGTCTCCTGTCATCCAGGGATATATAACTAAAGCATTCCTGAAAGATGCCCATCCAACCTTGGTTTAAAAACTTCCAAAGGCATTCTTATCACAAATCTGATGCTGTTCAGATGTTTTGGAAGACTGTCCTATGCTATCCATTGCACCAATCTGGTCTCAAATCTGACAGTTCTGATTAGTGGCTTGAAACCAATTTGGTTGTACCAATAGCCCATATATTATGATGTTCAGATGCATCACAAGGAGCAATACCCCAAGGGATAACAAGAGTTAGAGAATGGAGAAAGATCCCAAAAAGTGTGAACAGATGCACTGGGTTAAAGGACAGGCTATGGAAGCCTCTTGGAAACATCACCAATTGATCCACTGTCCTGGTCTGTGAGGAGTTTATGTTGTATAAGATGGGAGGAAGACGTACGAAGGTCGGATTGGATGGTTTTTTCTTCTTAAGAAAGAGTTACTGAAATCAGCAGATTGTTGGAGATGCAGTACCACTAAGTCTTCCTTAACACATAAGTTTTGGAACTGTCCCATAGCTGCTTTATTTTAGGTGGATGTAATTAATCAGATAAATTTGTTACTGCTGAGCACTTTAATATGTAGAGATGTGCATATTATTTTGAATTATTTACCTGTATCTTGGAAACTAACTGAGGGCCAGTGGAAGTGGATTTTTCATGCCCTTTTGACTGCTAAAAGATGATAATTGAACAAGGGACAGATGACTGTCCTCCACCTGTGATTCAATGGATAGAAGACCTAATAGTGCTTGCAATATTTGAAAGAATGATGTACAGCTGAAACTTACAAGTGGACTTATATTTGGACATTTGGTCAGCTTTTATAGAAACATATTATTAACATAGTTTTTTTCTCATGTGTTTTTATTTTTCTGCATTGTTGTCTTGGAATATCATAGTATACAACTGAGAAATTTCCTTGTGTGCTTCTGCTATCAATTTAATAATTGAATAAGATTTATAAATGGGGGACAGAGGAGACTGGATGGGTCAGTAATGAAAATGCTCAGTAATAATGCACATGTTGCCTCTTGTTTCCTTTTGTGTAGATAATCATACAGATATGATGGAAGTGGATGGTGATGTTGAAATCCCTCCTAATAAGGCAGTGGTGCTACGCGGCCATGAATCTGAAGTGTTCATCTGCGCCTGGAACCCTGTTAGTGACCTTCTGGCCTCAGGGTATGTTTCTCCTAAAGAAGTTGCAAATGGGTTTGAACAAAAGATCTTGCAGAATGTCTCTCTTGTTTCTGTGCCTGTGAATATGTGTCATGAAAAATCCATAATGGGAATACAGGAAACAACCTTTTTAAATCTCCATAATAGCATTTAGGCATTTTCCTTCAGTGGTGTTGTGAAGCAGAATCATGATGGAGACAACAGTGCGGGGAAGCTCTAGGACTTTCTTCCAAGCAAGAAACATTGGTGTCGTTGGCATGAACACTAGAGTAATTGATGGACTCTTCTGACAGGAGAATGAAGTGTTAGGAAGGTTTGCACATTTTACTCCATGCCTCCATAGCATGGAGGAAGTCAGTGAGAAAAAGCAGATGGTATAGAGGTCTTTGCTTGGTGTGGATGGGCCCTACTTGACACTTAATGATATAAATGGTAATGTTAATTTACAAGATGGTCATATTTCTGGTTAAACTGTAAAATATTTATTTCAACTGGCTGAAGATGATTTTGTAAAAGTTTGGTTGTGTAGTACAATTTGGACCTATTGATTCAGAAATACAACAGTGTACAACAGAGCTCAGACCGGTGCTAATGATTCATAGGTTTATAATCACACCAGTCCTAATAAACTGGGTAGTATGGCTATGTATTGCTCCTCTTTTTTATGTGTCTTTATGCATGTTGTCATGATGAGTCTCTGCAAGTCAGAACTTGCTTGCCACAACACCTCTGCTTTGTTTGTCACTACCCATTGTTGTTAATGTTTTTAAGATAATAGATTTTATTTTGTTTTAGCAAAAATGAATAGGCTGTTCTGTGTGGTCTTTTGCAAAAAGGATGCATTATGATTTGGATAACAGAAAATTTTCTAACAGTCAAATCATGTTCTGCCATCATAGATTAAATCCAGAGTAATTGAATCTGTAGAGCCCGTGGTTTATATGCAGATCCCCCAGACCTGCCATTGCAGATCCAAGGACCCCACTCATCTTCCTGTAAATGTGCTGGGCCCAGCTGGCACTTTAAATGCTGTCTTGGCCAATCCTCTGGGAGGGCTGACACAGCTACTTTTTAGTGATATTGTAAAATAACTAGTGACTTCCTGTTCTGAAAAAGAAAAAGAATATTTCAGATATTTAAAGGGTCCATAGCATGTAAATGGCCAGTCACAGCTCTACCCGTCAAGTGCCAATAACTCACCCTCAGAGGAAGAGAGATGTGGACCATGCACTTGTTTTCTGATAACATAACTGTCCAGTCATCTTTGCAAAGAGAAAATTCCTAGTCTTAAATTTGTACAAGGCTAACCATCCTCACTGATACAGTCCCATCCTCAGAGAAAGATGGGATATTAAGCAAATAATACAAAATAAAACATTAACAATATGCTGTCACCAGCATGCCATTGTGCCATCATGAACTTATTTGGAAAGTTTCCGAAGTTACTGGCACCTTCCAATTAAGATCATTACACCACTTCAGGACTACATTGTAAAATTACCTCAGTACTGAGAATGGCAGTATAACTACAGTGAGCCTTCCAGATTGGTGATTCAGAGCAACTGCAGATCAACTTATTATTAAATGGCTACACTTCCATGATTTCAAGTGACTGCAGATCATCCCATCCCATATTATTAAATGGTGGTGACATGAACTCATATACTTCAGCGTGTCTGCATTAAATGCTGCCATTTAATAGTATGAGACGCAATCATTTGTGTTTATTTGCTATCCATGGTGGTACCCATAATGGAATCCTCACATATTCAGAGGACCCACCATATTTGCATTTTTTGTTGTTCCAGGGTTGTTCTCAAAGGGGAGGGAAATAACCTGTTTATTTTGCAGATCTGGAGATTCTACGGCAAGAATATGGAACCTCAGTGAAAACAGTACTAGTGGATCAACACAGCTTGTCCTCCGGCATTGTATACGAGAAGGAGGCCAAGATGTACCAAGCAACAAAGATGTGACTTCCCTGGATTGGAATGTAAGCAGAAACTTCCAAGTTTGCAAATTGTGCATTGCAAAAATTTGGCTTTTTTGATTCAAATATGTCAATGTCTAGCAGTTGTTTGCCAAGGGAATGAATTTTGGATATTCCTTTTATTGCTGCTGTTGTACCATTGAGGTACATGGTACCTGTCAAAACAGATGCCTTGCTGAAATGCCATCGTCTGGTATATGTGGTACATTATGTAGTGACTGAAGCCTAGCAGGGTAGCTTATCTAAGAATTTGTTCAGCAGCCCCGTATTCTATACAGAAAGGAGCTCTTAAAACTCAGTGGTCTTTCAGAAGTGATACATTAGTGGAGCTGTGAAGTCTCAACATGTATTCACAAACCCTGAAAGCATTGAAATTAACTGTCTGGAATATGACCCCTGACAATGGACATAAAGACAAGGAGGCAGGAAATAGAAAAGATGAAGTGCAGCTACAAACAAGCTTCATTTGTCATTACCACTAAATGTGTGGTTTTTAACAACAAAAGCATTGAGAACCCAAAACTACTAGCAAAATAACACTGGCACAGACATAGTGAAGCATAAATCTGTCTTATTTGATCATCTTGGCCCAATTCAGCAACTTTTTTTCTGATTAAGTCCTTGTACAAGAAAGACTCATCTTGGAAGAGGACTTTGGAAACTGTGTTAGTAGTTCTCAACTGTAGATAAAGGCTTTCAAGAGGAAGAACGGGGAGCAATTATTTACAGAGCCACAGGGTTTGCCTTTGCAGACCCCTTCCCCAACTGCACACATACATCCCAGATTCACTGGAAACTATACATTGTCACTTTTTGTCCACTTTTTCTGGAGTATTGAAAATGGGGTGCTGCTGAGTGAAACCACATTTGTGAACAATTTGGGGATACTTGGACTTTTTAGATGGAAAATGGTCTACAAATTGGCCTAAGAAAATATTGTTTTGGTATGGCTGTGGGGGGGTACTGAACTTTTTATAGGGAGGTTCAAGAGCTACAGTTGTGATGTTCAGGAGCATGATCCTAAGTGTGTTGGACATAAGCCCTACGTTCAGTGAAGTTTTCTTCCAAACAGGTGTGCATAGCATTGCAGGTGCAGCCCCTGTTCTCACCAGGAGGCACAAGCATTCTCAGTGAAAATGCTAGATTACTTAACTGTGGTCTATCAAATAAAAGTGTAAGAGCTGTAACTTTCCCCCACAGAGTGAAGGTACACTTCTAGCAACGGGGTCATATGATGGATTCGCAAGGATATGGACTAAAGATGGTGAGTACACTGCTTTCCAGTACTGGATAATTTGGTTCAATTACTTTGTGTAACCAAAAGGACATGAATTGTAATTAACTGAGTCTTTAATTTCTAGGTAACCTTGCCAGCACGTTAGGGCAACATAAAGGTCCCATATTTGCATTAAAATGGAACAAGAAAGGCAACTTCATTTTAAGTGCAGGCGTGGATAAGGTGAGGAGATTTATTTAATATTCACTGTTGCAGGATTAAAACGTGAGGTATCAGCCGTTGTAGAGTTGTGTTAGCAGCTAAGGGACAGTTAAGCCCTGGGAAAAACTCCTAGGCTTTGGTGTAGTAATCTTTCCTGCAACTTGATCAGACCTGTCATATAGCCAGTAATTTATATGCAGTACAGACAGCAGATGTGATCTCTTAATGCTAGTGGAAATTGCAATTTACTTCTGTGTGATGGGGTAAAAAAGACCAAATAATGAATTTATAAGAGCAGGTGAGAGTTCTCATTGTTGGAGCAGCTTAAAACTAGAGCTAGTAAATATAAGGAGAATCAGAAAAGTTAATGCTGTTTGCATATGATGTCCCGTGAGTCTCACTATCCTAGGGCCCATTTCATGCACTACACAGAAGAAAACCCAAAGTTGTTATTCAGTGTTCTCAACAAAAAGACACACTGCTTGACCAAAGAGGCATATAAAATGTTCATGTTAGCAAAGGTATGTGTCATGTGCTCTTTTAAGATATATTTAAAGTGGAGGATGCAATGGGTAAATGATAGATTAGTTTAAAATAAACAAAATGAAAAACGAAAATTGTTACCTCAGTTGAGCAACAAATTCTACTACTACTACTATTAGTCTGCTACTCCTACTACTACCACATAGATTTCCTTTGCATGCAGAGCTGTGTTGTGCAGTCTTCCATGTAATACCTCTGCACACTTCAACAAGGCACTTTATTGATGAATCATTCAAGAATTAGAGATGGCAGGAGAAAAACGTACTGGAGTCTAGCATTTGCTTCAGATGTTAAGTAAAAGTGTATGTGTGTGTGTGTGTAAGAGAGAGAGACAGAGAGAGAATGTGCAAATAGGATGAAAGTACTTAGGGGGAGCAAGTGAAGTTCTGTTTGTAGTAGTTCTAACAAGCAGACTATTTAGGCATGACATGCCAAAACAAAGGCAACTATATATGTTGCTTTCAATGCATTAAGAAAAGGAGCTTGTGTTTACCTCTGAAGTGGAAGAACAAACAGTGGATACAGAATGAAGGACTCTTTTTATTTTTAATGTCATATTTCTGAGAGCTCCAACAAAACTATAGGGAGGTTCCATATATTGGGGGATAACATATTATTTTCTCCTAATCAGTAGATTATGGAAAAACAAATATTTGAGGAACAATAAGCTCAAATTAAGGGGGTGGATTTTAAAAAGAAATTTGCATTTTAAAAAAGAGAATGTTGGGGTCATATGAAGAACTACTTTATGCTACTAGAAGTATATAGAGTGTATCTTTCTAGCAGTTTTCTAAATGGTTACCCTCTCCTTATAAAGCATAGAGTCTTGAGTATTGTTTGTCCAGCAGATTTTAGCAGTGGAGCAAGGATGATCCTTAAAGTAATTTAATGTTTTTTTTAAAAAATATCATTATTTTGTTGTTTTAAATTCAGACCACAATTATTTGGGATGCACATACTGGAGAAGCCAAACAGCAGTTTCCTTTCCATTCTGGTATGTATTTCTCTTCAAAAGAATAAATTGCTCTTCTAAAAAGGAGAAGAGACAATTTGTAGTGAAACCAATTTTAATTTCCTCCATAGGCCTTCCCTCTCCCAACCCCCCCTCCAAAATGTATACCCAAGTATCTTTGCTAGATAATGGGAGGGAGATACACTGAGCATATCATCGCTTTCCCTTGTATTTTATTTAGATCATCTTGGGAAAAGGAACAAGCATGAGATCCTGTCACGTTATTCAGATCAGTGCTTTGAAAAGTTACATTTGGACTATTAGTCAAGGGAACTCTCAGGGCCGTTGTGTAAATAATTTAGTTTGAATTAAAGAATTAAAATATAGATAGTAATGAACACTTTTTTATGTGAAATGAACAACATATTGGATTTCCACTGCAATAGAATCATGCTGGAGGACCTAGAAATTTCTAGAGAAAACACTTCTCTAAACATTTCTAGGTCTGCTAGCACAATTTTATGGTGTGCTTGGGGTGAAATCTGACCATAGAATCATGCCGGAGGACCTAGAAATGCCTAGAGATAAAATATTTATTTGGACATGGGTAAGTGAAAATGAAGATCAGTCATGTGTACATGTTTATCCCACTCAAAATACCGTTGCCTTGATTGCATCATTTCACCAATGTTGAACAGTAGTTAGGTTGTGGGAGACCATTGGTTTTCTGAAGGCATCCACAGCACTTTATGGCAAGCAGCAATTTGAACCTAGTTTTCCCATATCTGCACCACGCCCTTGTCCACATTCAACCCCAGCTGGCTCTTGAGGCAACACTGATTTGTCTGGCTGGGATGGAATTCCCTGGCTTTCTACAAAAACAGCTTGAGGACTCAGCACAATAAGAAGTCCATTTTGCCACCATCCCTCCATTGTAAGAGCCCTTAAGCATAATGAGATAGGGATAGTACAGCCTGGAATATCTCTAGAATGTATGAGAGAGGCCTCAACCTTGCTTAACCGGGTTGCAAAAACTCACTAGATCTTATTTTATTGTGTGTATTACAGCCCATGCCCTTTGACCCAAAATTGGCCAGTTTTAGTTATGTGCTTCTAAGTCATAGAAGTAGTATACAGTGGGCCCTCCACATTTGCTGAGGTTAGGGATACAGGCACCCTGTGAAAGTAGAAAAACTGCAACTAACACCTCCACTTTTTAACCCGAGAGAACACCTCTCTAGGAATCGCTAGAAACTCCAGGGCAACTTGTGGTCAGCATCACCCAGAGGTTGACCATAAAATCTCACTGAAGGACCTACAAATACCTAGAGCAGTGTTTTCTCTAAGAATCTTTGGTCAGGTGTTACTCTGTGCTCAATTTCTGGTAGAGTTGCACTGGAGGACCTAGAGATTCCTAGAGAGAACCTATTAATCAAATCCACAAATAATTAAATCCACAAAAAGTCAAAGCTGCAAAGGTGGATGGCCAACTATAAATTGGCCAGTCATTTCCTTTGTGTCATTACTTCTGTGCTCAAAGGGAGGATGAGATATTTCTTCTTACTTTTGTCTTTTTTTTTTGGGTCAATAGCACCAGCATTAGATGTTGACTGGCAGAGCAACAACACATTTGCCTCCTGTAGCACAGATATGTGTATTCATGTCTGTAAGTTAGGTCAAGATAAACCCATCAAAACCTTCCAGGGCCACACAGTAAGTATTCATTTTTGTTTTCTTATATTACACTTACAAACTTGAACTAAAGTTAAGAGACATGCCTGTATCATTGGGAGGTGCAGCATTTAATTCTTGTTCTATAGATACAGCACCTTGCATACCCTAGTTTGAAGAACTTGTGGTCTAATGCCACAGTTCCTATAAACCATGACGTTTCACTGGAGTGTCTATACCAGTTTTCTTAAAATTACAGTAGAATTCTTGAGAAGTTATGGATGACAGATTCTTGAACTATTAGATGGGTTTGGGTAATTCTTAGGAGAGGCAGACGTTATATGCAGACGTTGTTGCACTGACCTTTATGTTGGACAGTAATGCTACTCTTATTATTTAGATACAGTGCTGCTATTCTTATTCTTATTTTTAAACATCATTGTCATCATCATTACTGTCATAATCAAAGAGGTTCTCTTGGTGAGTCCTAGGGACTGCAGTGGAATTTGGTGTTAAGGAAATGGTGTCTTCCAGCCCTAGGGTTATTACCTTTCATCAAAATTGAGTTCCACTGAATTGAATGGGCTTACTTTTTATTGATTATGTTTAGAACACAGTTTTAATGATGCTGGGCCTTTAACCAGACAGTTGTTTCCACTGTAAGAATGTAGGTGACAGGTTGATTAGAACTTTGAGATAGGGATGTTCTGTCATATTTTCAACACTATCCCATGTTTAAGTCTCCTGTCACATAATTGCTCTGTTGAGAGATTTCCTTGATTAGTTTCTCTCTTAGGAAAATAATATAAAAACCAAAGGGTAAGCCAAAGTTATTGTCTCCATTTTATTTCAGAATGAAGTAAATGCTATCAAATGGGACCCCACTGGTAATCTTTTGGCATCTTGTTCTGACGACATGACTTTAAAGGTAAGTGTGTAGTGAACATTTGGCTCTGCAGTAAACATTTTATGCTACATTTTGTCAACCATGTTATTTATGTGGGCAGCTTATGACATTCTTTGCTGATAGAACTTTGAAATGCCTCAGTCCTGAGGATATTTCTAGTCAGTTTCTAGACTATAAGAACTGTGTTGCTTCATTAGACCAAGAAAACATCAGGTCTGCCTCCAACAATGACTGACTGGATCCTTCTGTTCCTTTTGGGTGATAAACCAATATCCAGTGTTAGTTCTAGCTTCCATGAATTTGCTGCTAAAGGTATTTATTTTAGTGGCTACCCCACTTGTTGGAACTTCATTAAGTGTTTTGCTATTTAAGTGTTACTTGAAAGTGTGACTCTTTTTTGTTAATTCTTTTGAATTATTTTACCTGCCCAAATTAGAGTGGTCTATGCCAGGTTGGCCCAATAAATTCCAATATTCCATGGCTAAATAGGGATTCAAACTCTGGTCTCTCTGCATCTTAGTCCAACACTCCAGCCACTTCACTGTGTTGGCTGGTTTTAATGGTTGTGTGAAAGAAGGAATATGAGCAGGTGTTCTCTTGTTAATAACAACAACAACAACAACAACAATAATAATAATAATAATAATTTTTATCCCACCCCTCTGCAATGCAATTGGGGTGGCGTACAACAAGTTTTAAAACATCACAACAATTTAAAACAAAATCCAACAACCCATTCCCTAACCCACCCACCCCTTAAAAATATATTAAACTAATACAGAATTAAAATATCAACAGATAAAAGCATGCAATTCTTTAAAATAGCAGCTCGACTGAACAATGGCAGTTTGTGGAGCGAGTAGCCAGTCTGTGTCTTTGTCTTCTGGGCCGGGACATTATTCAGGGAAGGCCTTCCAGAAGAGATACGTCTTTACTGCTTTTTTAAAGCAGTCAAGATTGGAAGTGAGACGGATCTTATCCAGCAAGCCATTCCATAATCTGGGAGCAGAAGCAGAGAAAGTCCTCTGGGAAGTCACCGACAACCTGGTTCTCATAGGCTGTAACAGGTTCCTCCCAGAGGACCGAAGTGCACGGGGAGGATCGTATGGAAGGAGGCGGTCCCGGAGATGGCTTGGACCTGAGCCATGTAGGACTTTAAAGGTCATAACAAACACCTTGTACTGTGCCCGGAAACTAATAGGCAGCCAGTGGAGAGATTTCAGCACCGGTGTAATGTGCTCTCTCCTAGATGTACCAGTCACTAACCTGACTGCCATATTTTAAACTAATTGAAGTTTCCAAATTAAGCACAAGGGTAGCCCCATGTAGAGCGCATTACAAAAATCAAGACAGGAGGTTATCAGAGCATGCACCACAGTTTCGAGATCCCTAGTCTCCAGGAAAGGGCGCAGCTGGTGTATCAGCCAAAGCTGATAACAGGTACTCCTGACCGTTGCATTCACCTGATTTGTCATGTGAAGCGACGAATCTAGGAGTACCCCCAGACTGCGAACACAGTCCTTGGAAGATAGTGTGAATCCATCCAGGACTGGAAGTTGTATTCCCAGACCTGGTTTCAGGCCCACAACTGTTATTACCTCCATTTTGTCTGGATTCAGTCTCAGTCTGTTTTTCCTCATCCAGTCCATTACCGCTTTAAGACAATCATTGTGAGGAGAGACGCCATCTGAAGTCTGAGCCGACGACCGGGTCATGGAGAAGTATATCTGGATGTCATCGGCATACTGATGACACCACGCTCCATGCCTCCAAATGATCTCTCCCAGTGGCTTCATATAGATATTAAATAGCATTGGGGACAGGATGGCACCCTGAGGGATGCCACAATTAAGCTCTATTCTGGAAGAGCAACTGTCCCCGAGCCTCACCCTCTGGGATCTGCCCGAGAAAAAGGAGCGGAACCACTGCAGAGCAGCTTGTTACATGACAAGCAACACCTTGTGAAATTGCCTCTTCTACCCAACCATTGAAAGTACAGGAATGGGTGACTGTTGGGGGTTAGAGTTGGCTTCCCTTTGGAGGGCTGCACCCTTAGCTGTCATTTATCCCACTACCATGGGGAGCATGTTTGCTATGTTCTAAGGACTCCTTGAGCCGTTTAAAACCTGGAGAGCCCTGTTTTGAACCAGGAAGTAAGCTGATTTATTTCATGGGGGGGGGGAGTCCTTTTTTAAGCTTAAAACAAGCCAGGGCCTCCCAAAAACCTATCTCAGGGAACTTGAGTGACATTTATATTATATTATATTATATTATATTATATTATATTATATTATATTATAAAAAGTGAAACATTTAATGAAAAAATGGGGAGGTGCTGGGGGCTAAAAATGTCCTTGGGGGAACTGCATTTGGCCTATGGATCACACTTTTCCCACCCCTGGTTTACACATAATGAGGAAAATAAGCTACCATTTTAATTAATATCTCATATCCAGGGCATTATATATATATATATTATATATATATATATATATATTATCTGTTCTGCTTATTATTCATTTTATTTTAATTTTATTTCTATCCCGCATTTCTTCCAAAAAGGGACCCAAGGTGGCTGACAATATAAAAACATTACAACAACATTTTTAAAAACAATTAAAGTTATCTAATTAAAACACTAGAACATTCAAATTTAAACATATAAAATTTAAAATATACAAAGGTTGAAAAATAATCTAACCCCCCCCCCAAAAAAAACAACAACAACAACACAGGCCTGCATGATTTTAAAAATATTGCTTGAATAAAAATGTTTTTGCTTGCTGGCAAAAGGCCAGCAGGGAGGGGGCCAGCCTAGCCTCCCACGGAAGGGAGTTGGTGCGAGCAGCCACTGAGAAGGTTCTCCCTCATGTCCTCACCAAGCGAGCCTATGATGGTGGCAGGACTGAGAGAAAGCCTTCTCCTGAGGATCTCAGGGCTGAGATCATATGGTTCGTATGGGGAGATACGGTTTCGTATATAGTCTGGACCTAAACCGTGTAGGGCTTTATAGGTCATGACCAGCACTTTGAATTGTGCTCGGAAACAAACTGGTAGCCAGTGAATATGTTCCAGTACAGGAGTTATATGCTCCCTATAACTTGCTCTGGTCAGCATTCTGGCTGTGACATTTTGAACCCACTGAAGTTTCCAAACAGTTTCAAAAGGCAGCCCCACATAGAGTGTGTTACAGTAGTCCCAACAGGATATAACCAAAGCATGTGTCACCATAGCCAGATTTGACATCTCAAGGAATGGGTGCAGCTAGTGCACTAGTTTAAACTGTGCAGATGCACTCCTGGGCACTGCTGAAACCTGGGTATCCAGGCTCAGAGTGAAATCCAGGGGCACACCCAAGCTGTGAGCCTGAAATTTCAGAGAGAGTGTAAAGCCCCAATTCCCTGATCTGCCTTATGACTGACCAGGAGCACCTCTGCCTTGTCTGGATTAAGCTTTAATTTTGTTTGTCCTCATCCAGTCTATAACTGACAGCAAACACTGGTTCAGCACAGAGACAGCTTCCTTGGAGTCAGATGGAAAGAAGAGATAGAGTTGGGTGTCATCCACATACTGATGACACCGCACCCCAAAACTCTGGATCACTTCTCCCAGCAGTTTCATGTAGATGTTAAATAACATGGGAGACAACACAGAACCTGGGGGACCCCACAGGCCAGCGGTCAAGGAGTCAAACAGGAATCTCCCAACACCACCTTCTGGGTCCACCCCTCCAAGAAAGACAAGAACCACTGCATAGCAGTGTCCCCAAATCCCATCCCAGAAAGGCAGCTCAGAAGGATACCATGGTTGATGGTATTGAAAGCCACTGAGAGTTCTAGCAGGACCAACAGGGACACACTCCCCCTGTCCAGTTCCCTGCATAGGTCATCCACCAAGGTGACAAAAGCTGTCTCTGTCCCATAGGCAAGTCTGAAGCCAGATTGAAATGGATCTAGATAATCCGTTTCATCAAGAAACCCTTACAGCTGGGAGGTCACCACTCGCTCCAAAACCTTGCCCAAGAATGAAATGTTAAGAGACTGGCCCATAGTTATCCAAAATGGTGGGATCCAGGAAGGTCTTTTTCAATAACAGCCTCATCACAGCCTCCTTTAGGCAGGATGAAAATTTGCCTTACTGCATTGAAGTGTTCATTACTCCCTTTACCCACTTGGTCAGTCATCCTCTAGCTGATTTCAGAAGCCAGGAAGGGCAGGGATCCAGTATGCACGTGGAGGCCCTCACTTCTCTAAGGATCCTGTCTACATCCTCAGGCTGCCCAAATTGAAACTTCTAATATGGGTCAAGCAGGACTAAGTCCACTTGACCTGTGTGAACTACAGCATCCAAGTCAGAGCAAATCCGAGCGATTTTGTCTGCAAAGTGTCTTGCAAATTCCTAAATACAGATTTGTGAATAGCAGACAACTGCAATATTTGTGAAGAATCTAAACAGAGATTACTAAGGAGTGCTACTGATCATTTTCTTTTATTACCTTTCTTAGATCTGGAGTATGAAACAAGATAATTGTGTCCACGATCTACAAGCACACAACAAAGAAATTTATACTATCAAATGGAGTCCTACGGGGCCAGGAACAAACAACCCAAACGCCAATCTTATGTTAGCAAGGTAACTTTGACCTTTGGTCTTTTTGATGGGAAGCAGCAGCAGGTGAGCCAGGTGTTTCATTCATGTGTTCCTAAGTAAGGGCCTTTGCAGACTGCCAGAAATAGTGCAAATTGAGTATCGTTGTTTTGTTATTTGCTGTAAAGTTGCCTTCAACTTAATGTGTCATCCATCTGAACAGTAGACCTCCAAGAGACTTGTGCTGCATCTGCACTACAGAAATAATCTAGATTGACACCACTTTAACTGCCAAGCTCAATGCTCAATTTTGTGAGACATTTATCTTTCCGCATCAGAAAGGTCTGGTGCCACAACAAACAGTTCCCAGAATTCCATAGCATAGAGCCCTGGTAGTTAAAGTGATATCGTCCTCTATTATTTATGCAGTGCAGAAGCAGCTTAACCCATGAACACTTCTGCTCAGGTCTTGTACACTAGGCACCATGGCTTCCTTTACTGCATCTATCCAACTGTAAATTAGACTTTCTTTTCCTACTGCCTTCAGTTTTGCTGAATAATTATCATTTTTTTCCTGTATGTCATGATGTGTCCAAAGTACAATAGCCATCATTTGCTCCACTACTGAAGATGGCAACTCCTCATATTTTTCTCATACTGAATTTTGATTTTTTTAAACAATCAACTGTTAGCCTATATGGCTCTGTCTTCGTCAAGCAAGTCTTCTGCTACCTTTTTTCTTACCTTTCTTCTAATTTTTCTTTCTCATTTTTTGACTCTCCTTCCTTGTTATATTTGCTTACAAAATATCTTTCAAATAAAAATTATGCTTAAAACAGTATAAAGCAGAGGTAGGCAACTTTTCCCCTTTAAGGGCTGAGGGACTTCAGCTGCTAGAATCCCAGGAGCTATTGGCCAACATAGGACTATTGGCCAACATGGCTGAGGCTTCTGGGAGCTGAAGTCCCTCGGCCCTTAAAGGGGAAAGGTTGCCTACCCCTGGTATAAAGTTTTAATGTGCAAATATGTGAGTATAAAATGACATTATATAAAATAACTATCTTTGCTTCTTCTCTTTTCTTCCTTGGCAGTGCATCCTTTGATTCTACGGTTAGGTTATGGGATGTAGACAGAGGGATCTGCATCCACACCTTGACGAAACATCAAGAACCTGTGTACAGTGTAGCTTTCAGTCCTGATGGCAGGTACTTGGCCAGTGGCTCTTTTGACAAATGTGTACACATCTGGAATACACAGGTATGTCTGCCAGTGCTCATATTTATTTATTTAGTACAGGATAGCTGTGTTAACAATTAAACAGACATGTGTATTGTGATTATACCTTTATTAGCCCAACAGGAAAGCACAAAATATATTATGGTAGCTTTTGCAGCCCACTGTTTTCTTCTACAGTGATGAAGAAGCGAGCTGGCTTTGAAAGCTAGTGTGGTTTATTTATTCGCTTTACATTTTCATATTTACTAGTGTTTACACCCTACTCTTTCATCAGATCATCAAGGCAACTTTCACTATACAAAATTGTGAGACCAAGATCACATAGCTCTGTAAGCCTGGGATCCACAGGAACTCAGACTTACCTGGCTACTGAAACATAAGCTGGTGGCTTCCAGGTTGGTGGGTAAGTCACTGAAGAGAAGTAGAGAAGTAAAATGCCAGCTTTAAGGCAACACAATTTCCATTCCTGCTGCTAGTAGCAGTGATCAAGAAGCACATCCTAGCTTCATATTCACAGTCCAGGGTGCCTGCTTGTTGTGTCATGCAAATTCAGCTAGTATAATGTAAAGAGTGGTCCTGTACAAGGTACATTAACTGGTCAGCTCATTTACTTACAGTTCAGGTAATATTCAAAGACATAACCATGTTAGTTTGTATCAGTCTACAAAAGGATCCTGTAACACTTTTGATACAAACTGCGAGAAAGAGGTTTGTAACATACGCTTTCATAGACTTGCATCTGATGAAGTCAGAGTTACAAAAGCTTATGCTACAAATCTTTGTCTCAGACTCTGATTGATTACTGCACTCTTTCTTTATCTAGCCTCCCCTCGCCCTGATTGGATTACCAAAGGGCGGTATATAAATAAATTTTATTATTGTTGTTGTTGTTGTTGTTGTTATCGCACAAGAAAACAAAGTCAAAAAGCAGCTGGAGAGTACCAGCTTCCTCCATGCCTTGCCTCATCACTTTGTAGTGTTTCAGTTCTCTTCCTGCAGGAGATGATTGTCAAAGTGAATTTTTGTCAAACTGATTTTTTCTGGCTAGAAAAAAAGACTTACTTTGACGACCATATCCTGCTGGGGGAAAAAAAACCTGAAGCACTATGACATCATGCTGTTAGGAAGGATCTAATTAGGGGAATTTATAATTAGCTCAAATATGCAAGAGTGGGGTCCTAACATCACCCCGCGAGACTGGAGGACCAATGTGTATACCAGAGGACTAAGAGATCCCACAATGGATGATGCTGAAACAAGCTTCTTTAATTAAGGTCTAGATATTTATTAAAGGGGAAAACTGCACACACACTAATGTAACACACACACTCACACTGCACACTTAGAAGTAAAGGAGTGAAAACAGGAATAGACTGAAATGGGCCAGACTACAGGAGATACTCACTTCCGAAGGCTTCTCCGGGATCCTCTATGGATGTGGATGATGGTAATGATGATACACGGCCGCCAAAATGAGGGAAGGGATGGCCAAGGGAGCTATGATCAGAGCACATACTGATGTGGAGTTGAGATGCACTCTAAGGATAGCACGTGGAGTCCAAAAATCTAGGGGTTTATATAGGAAATATCTTGCTTGGCTGAAACCTGGACAAAGGCACTGATTGCCTGGGTTTTATTAAGCCAAGGTGTGAGGATGACCTAAACAATGTATTTGGATCTTGACACATTCAAGGAGGGGAGGCTAGATAAAGAAAGAGTGCAGTTAAATCTGATCACTGCCCCATCAGGTGTAAGACCCAGGACAAACAAGCCCTATTATGTTGACCAGGGGTAAGTAACCTTTCCCCTTTAAGGGTTGAGGGACTTTAGCTCCCAGAATCCCAGGAGCTATTGGCCAACATAGGACTATTGGCCAACATGACTGAGGCTTCTGGGAGTTGAAGTCCCTCGGCCCTTAAAGGGAAAAGGTTGCCTACCCCGATGTTGACTTTTGGGATAATGGTCTTTCCCCTTTAGCAACTCCCAAACCTGTCTGGTAGGGAATTTTCCAGTTGTTTGGCCAGGCCCTCCCTGTGCCTATCTGACCTGCTATTTAGAGGATTATGGCTGACATCCCACAGAGATCAGTTCGGGGTCATAGAGGAACTACACATGTGTCCCAAAATTTTATTAATTTCATATTTGCTAACAATGCGGTAAGGCATGGAGAAATCTGCTACTCCCTGGCTCCCGTTTTGGCTTTGTTTTCTCGTGCAATAAGACTCTAAAGTCTCCCAATGCTATAAGATTGCTTTGTATGCTAACTATTCACATTAAGTCTTGACCCTTGTCAACATCTTCAAGGCTTCAGCCCCATACTTAGGAAGTTATATTTTAAAATTACTTTGTTCCCATTTGTATTGCAGTATTTAATAAGCCATTTATTATTATTTAAAACAGTGATTAAAAGTTAGTTTTAACTCTACCTCTGTAGCTTTTTTTTTTTTGAAACTTGTAGCATGAAACAAAAAACTGTTTAAAATGACCTAAAAGGACTTTTAGCAGTTACTAGAAAATATAGTGACTTTGATCCCACTTTTTACTTGTTAGTTTTGAAAGGTGACAATTCCTCTCTCACTATAAAAAAAAAAGGAAGATAATGGTTAGATAACCTGTATTTTTTCATTACTTGTAACCCTGATAGTCCTGATGAGCAATCTATACCAAAGACAAGAGGCCACTGTCAGAAAAGATTTTGAGGAAACAGTGGTTTCCAATAGGCAAAGGTGTCAGGCAAGTCTGCATTCTGTCATCCTACTTATATGCTGAAAACATCATAAGAAAGGCAGAATTAAAATTAACAAAAAGAAGGAGTTAAGATAGGAGGAAGCAACATTAACAACCTAAGATATGCATACAATATCATAATATTAGCGGGAGACTTTCAGGAATTGGAACAGTTAATAAGGAAGGTCAAAGATGAAAGTGCAAAGGCAGTTCTGATGCTGAACATAGAAAACAAAAATAATGACCACGGAAGAAATACACATATTCAATCTAGACAATGAGGAAATTGAAATGGTTAAAGAATTCCCATATCTAGATCAAACATTGACCAGAATGGAGACTGCAGTTGAAGAAGAAGAAAACTAGGAATAGGAAGGGCAGCTCTGAAAGACCTGGAAAAGATACTGAAGAGCAAAGACATACAACTGAGCACTAAAATCAGAATCGTCCAGGCCATTGTGTTTCCAATTACCATGTATATATGTGATAGCTGGACATTGAAGGAAGCAGACAGAAAGTAAACTCATTCGAAATGTGGTGCTGGAGAAATGTACTTAGAATACCATGGACAGCCAAGAAGACAAACAATTGGATTCTTGAACAGATCAGACCAGAGCTCTCCTTGGAAGCTAAGAGGGTCAAGTTGAGACTATCGTACTTTGACCACATAATGAGAAGTCATGGCTAACTAGAAGAATCAATAATATTAGGAAAGGTAGCAGGCAGAAAAAAGAGAGGAAGACCACAGACCAGATGGATTGACTCAAATCAGGTGGATTATAGGCAAGGACATGCAGGATCTGGGCAAGGCAGTGGAGGCTAGGGACTCTTGGAGATGTCTCATCCACAGGGTCTCCATGAGTCGGAAGTGACTTGAAGGCAGCTAACTACAACAACAATCCACATTTTTAAAGCCTATACAAGCCTCCCCTCTCTTCTTTTTTGAAAGGGAGAGGAGCTTCCTGATTTTTATTTTTGAGGTGTTTTTTAAAAAATAAATAAAATAAAAGGCACATGAAGGCTTTTTAAAAAGTGAGTGGGACCTTCTGAATGCTCCCATTGCAGGAAAAAATGACTAATTGCACCTGCTGGGTGCTTTGAATGGAAATGTTTGCCCTTATTTAGACAAAGTAATGTCTTCACACAACCCCACCCACTGGAATACATTGAACCTGTATTCCTATAGGCTTCTGTAGGGCCCAGTGTGCCCCCCAACCCCATGAAACTTTTCATCACTGACATGAGCGGGCCTAGCCACAGTAAGAAGAAGGACCCTCCCTCCAGTCCATCTGCTTTGGCCCAGGCTTTAGAGGGAGAAAAAATCTGCTGGATTTATTCCACTTCCCCAACACCATTCCCTTCTCCTTTCGTATCTTGTCTTTTTAGATTGTAATCCTGAGGGCAGGGAACCTTCTAATTAATCAATTTGTAAGCTGCTCTGATAATCTTTTGGCTGAAGAGTGGGTATAAATACTTTAATAATAATAATAATTCCCAGAAGGGGAAGGCTTGCTGTATCAGAGGGCATGCCATATCTGTTTAGTTTTTATCTGCCATAATGCTGTCTTGGGCATGATTCTTGCCATCACAAGGACATAACTTACAAATGGAAGGATCCGTATACAGTTCAGTAATAATAATAATGATAATAATTTTTATTTATATACCGCCCTATGGCGAACCAATCCGGGCGGTGAACAGAATAAAATGCAATATACAATGTGTACAGTCTAAAACACACCAATCCCCCCCTCCCCCCTTAAAAAACTATTAAATCAGATCAAATTTAAAAGCAGAATACAATTAAAAAATGATAAGAAATTAATACAAACCAATAAATAACCCTGCTAAAGGGAGTTTAACAAATATTTTGAGCGCAGTCGGTGCAAGTTTTAAGGTCTCAAGGCCGGGTAATTCAATCTGGAAAGGCCTGCCGGAAGAGATCCGTCTTGACAGCCTTCTTGAAGCTATCCAAAGATGTTAATTGATGGATCTCATCCGGCAGGCCGTTCCAGAGTCTGGGAGCAATATTTTCTCTGATCCTTTTCTCTGCCTCCTATCAGGCACATATTTTTCCTTTTCCTTCTGTGCTGTCTCTGGTATTGTATAGCTGAGAGCAGAAGCTAATTATTATTATTTTTTCCAAATATAAGCTGCTCTGGAAGACAAGGCTAAACATTATATAAATCAATAAATACAGCCATCTACTTTTTCCTTTCTTTAGCATTTTGGAGGTTATTTTGAGACGTAGGTCTCATAGGGAGAACAACTGCCCTATTTAAAACAGTATTTTACTTTGAATTTATAATCACAGAAAATCAACTGATGCACATATGTATTGATAATAAATAAATAAATGATGATGATGATGATGATGATGGTAAATTGCTATTGTAATTTTATTCTGTTTTTGCTCAACCTCTTTTCTTTAGACGGGTGCTCTAGTGCATAGTTACCGGGGGACAGGAGGCATATTTGAGGTTTGCTGGAATGCAGCAGGAGACAAAGTTGGAGCGAGTGCTTCAGATGGTTCAGTAAGTAAATCATAATGGTATTCCATGTCTGTTCCTTTTGTAATAATCCACTCTGAGATACTCAAGTGTACCAGATTCACTTGCATTTGTTGGGCTGTATGTATGAGCTGGAATAAGTTTACCTCCAAACAAATTAAATAGAAAAGACAAGCTAAACTTACACAGCACTTCATCAAAAAGGAAAAAAAAAGAAAGAAAATAAAAATAAATGACTCAGTAAACAGACCAGCTGTCTGAACCAGGGAAAAACTTTATTTATTCTTGATAGCCAGCCAGGCTGTTGAAAGAATTAGTCATTCATTGTCATTTGTCAACTATAATTCCCACCTGGAAATGATCAAGCAAAATTTAATACAGGTTGAGCATCCCTTATCTGAAATGTTCAAAAATATGAAACATTTTTCATGGCTGGCTGAGATAGTGACGCCTTTAACTTCTGATGGTTCAGTGTACACAAACTTTGTTTCAAGAACAAAATTATTTAAAATATACTGTATAAAATTGCCTTCAGGCAATGTGTATAAAGTTGTATATGAACCATAAATGAATGTTGTGTCTGAACTTGAGTTCCATCTCCACAATATCTCATTATGTATAGGTTGCATCCTATCACCCTACCTATTCAATTTATATGCAGAACATATTGTAAGGAAAGCAGGCTTGGACACAGAAACGGGAAGAGTGAAAATAGGAGGAAGAAATATCAACAAGCTGAGATATGCTGATGACCCCATAATACTAGCAGAGAACTTCACAGACCTAGAACATATACTAAGGAAGATCAAAGAAAAAAGAGCAAAGGCTGGGTTACTGTTAAACATAGAGAAAGCAAAGATGATGACCACAGAGAACTTACACACATTCAAACTACACAATGAGGAAATGAAAATAGTAAAAGAGTTCTCATAGCTGGGATCAAACATTGATCGGAAGGGGACTGCAGCCAGAAAATCAGAAGAAAATTAAGAATGGGGAGGGTGGCTATGAAAGAACTAGAAAAGATTCTAAAGTGCAAAGACATACAACTCAGCACAAAAGTCAGAATCATACAAGTCATTATATTCCCTATTATCATATATGGATATGAGAGCTGGACAGTTAAGAAAGAAGATAGGAGGAAAATC
>JAIPUX010001880.1:109237469-109249591 GCA_020142125.1 Phrynosoma platyrhinos | reverse complement strand
TTCACTTGGAATGGTGCCTGTTTGGGGGGAAGGAGGATCTCTCTTTGCATAACTTCCTTTGAACTTGTTGTTTTTAAAGATGTTGACATCTGGTATGTGTTGAGGATTATCTGCTCACAGTTGAGACAGAAAAGGAGGGGAGACCAAGCAAAATTTTAGAAACATGATGTTGACATTCCTTTACATTTTGTGATCCATTAGTAGGAGCTGACAGGATGGGAATGGGTTCTTTTGGATTGTGACAGTTCCAAAAGAAACGGGTTCCTTATGTGAGACCATTTCTGCCAAATATAAAAGGTACAATCACAAAGATATTAAGAGCATGCAAAAATGGACTGGTTTTTGGAACGTATGCAGTGGGGAAATCAGGATTGTGGCCATTGTAAAATGGATTTTCAGAACATGTGCATAAAGAGCTCACTGTATATATTCCTGATCTATACTCCTTGACACAAGGAAAGTGCTTTACAAACTTGCTTTTTTGGATTACATGTCCCAGAATCTCCCAACCAGCATGTCTTTTGGCCACTACAATTTTCTGGGAGTTGTAATAGCACAAGAGAGTTTTTCAAGCTCTACTCAAGGTGTAAGTCTTGATTCAGGAGGCTTCCCCCATTGCATGTACATTCCAGAAATCATTGGATTACAGAAATGAATTACATTTTCTTTTTCTTTGCAACAGTAATTTCATACTGCTCATGGTCTAATTGCATCCAAAACAGTGGAGAAAAGGGATTGGTTTGTCTTAAAATTCATCTGGACCAGTGTTTTTTTCCACTACAACTTCTGTGAGAGTTTTGTCCATTCTTACTCTGATGTCTAGGTATAAAAAAAAATCCAAATTAAAAGTATTTTGATTTGGGGGTGTCTGGTTTTTTAAGGAAAAATAAATCTTTTGTACAGCAACTAAATATTTTGACATTGCTTTTTGCTGGTGTGAGGCAAGAAGTTTATTAAGGTACTCATTCACTGGAAACTTTCTCAGTTGAAAACATATTAACGTGAACAGGGGAAAGAGCAGCATTGTGATGGTGCTCAGTTAACTATGTGCTGGTTAAGTTTCCAATGAATTGTGCCTCCTTAGTTTGAGAGTGAGCAGAAAAGAGGAAAAAAAATCTGACCACAAAAGACTTGCTTCAAGCCTATATTAATACTGAGTGATTTAGCTTCCATAAAGGAAAATTATGTCTTGCACTAATGTCACCCTGCTGCTCCTGCCTCAAAACTTTTTGTATGTGCTTATGATATTCCCCCACCCTCAACATACCCAAATTTAGGATAAACATAAGCTGCTATTTGTTTTAATGGTTGTGGGGGAGATACGATCATTACTGTAGTTTGTCTCTTTTGTTTCTGATATCAAGTATTGTTTTTCCTTTCTTCACTGCAAGAAGTGTATGTAACAGACAGTTTGGTTTGCTCACATGTTTGGTTAAAAGTAATACTAAAACTGGTGTCTTTGTAAAAGTGTAGCATGAAGGCAGTCTTTCGTCAGTAGCAAGGCTGCATCTTATTACATGCAACTCCCAACTTTTCCTTTAAAAGATCATCAAGGATTTTAACACTTCACCCAGTTTTGACTTCAGTGAGTGATTAAGGGTGCATCTGCACTGTAGAAATAATAGTTTGATGCCACTTTAACTGCTGTGGCTCCATCCTACAGAAGCCTGGTATTTGTAGTTCTGTGAGGCACTAGCACTCTTTGGCAGAGAAGACCAAATACCTTGTAAAACTACAAATCCTAGGATTCCATTGGATGGAGCTACAGCATTTAAAGTGGTGTTAAATTGCATTATTTCTACTGTATATATGCACCCTTAGACTCCAAATGCTTTAGAACGGTCTGAGTTTCTATATTATCATTACAGTTACAGCAACATGGCAGATGAAGACGAGATTGCAATTCTTGTTCTGTGTGTGTGTGCGTGTCCATGTCCTTTTCCAAACCCCATTTCCACAGGCAAAATGACACCTAACCAAAAAACCCAAAAGGGAACCCATCCCCGTCTTTGAAATGCATAGAAATAACAAAAAGAAGAAGGAGGGCCTTGGAAATGGCAGTCCCATATTAATTTCTCCTTCTTTCACTGGTCCCGTAATATCTCTTTCAACTTCACCCATTCCCTGATGTCATTACATTGGACATTTCCCAGCTCTGCATCTTGGCAAACAGGAAGATGCTCATCATAGCCTAGTGCAACTAAGCAAGACCCAAAATAAGAGATACAGTACTAGGTAGAAACTGATTGTTTTTATGACCATGTCTGCTTTCTGTGTAACACATAGCCCCATCATTTAATTTTCATTAGTAGATTGAGCTAACCAAGAAAATGAAACTAGCTTGCTTTTTTAAAAGTCACAGTAAACTTTTTTAGCATTGATTTCTGCCATGTCTGTGTGCATGCACACAAAACCACATCTTAAGCAAGTAGAGTTCAGTTTTGCAAGGCACAGCCATTGTTTACTTTTAATACTTAAGTCACTTATTTTTATTGGGATATTATACTGTTCTACACAGCATTGTGTGAAAACAAAAGGAAAATTTATGCTCCTAAAGGCAGTCATGTGATACAGCTCTGTACTTAGCTGTTGGTAGAGTTTTGAGAATAGACTCGAGGTTCAGGATAATTTCCCTGTGAATTACAGTGTGTAAGAAGCTTAACCTGTTGAGTATCTGGCACTTGAATAATCTTGATTTTTATTGTTGGAGGTCCAAGACTGTGGCCGACCTCTGTCATTGTTAAAACAATTTTAAATAAGTTTTAAGAAAATGTAAAAAATAATAATCTGTGCAATAATTTTAAACTGTGCTCCCAGGAATAGACACAAAATGTGTTTTTTTGGGAATTTTATTTTGAGTATATTTAAACAGCATTTTCTTTTCCTTTAGCAACACAAATGTCAATTGCACTGAACTTAAATCTTTAAAAAAGTCAGAGGTGATTCTTGATAGTACTTTTGTATTTTGATATGGACAGTTTGTTTTTCATAAAAGCTCTTGAACAGATGTTTCAGTGGACTTTAAAAAGTGTAAAAACAAACAAGAGGTGGTGTTGAACCCTTTTGACACAGCTGCAAGATTCCACAGCAACGTTCACATTTCTGGGGTTTGCAACTGTTTAACTGTTTTGTTTTGTTTGGGGTTCTTTTTCTTAAAAAAATGATTCTAGCCAGTTAAATATGATATAGCATGTAGACATTATTGTGGCTTCATAATCACCAAATCCTGGGCTGATTTCCCTTCTCCTTCACCCCCACCCCATTTTTTGCCTTTTTTGAGACCATTAATTCTTTAGCTCATATGGTCAGTTGGTCTCTCTCTTGAGATAACATGCACCTATTTCCAAACTTCAAAGCCATGGCACTAGGCACGAGGGAGATTTCTTTGATTGGGCCAAACATCTGTACCCTAGATCCATGTGCCACAGCCCCATTGAAATCATCAAGTCAGACATAGGACTTCATTGCGGAGATTTGCATTTACCGAGATACATTTGTATTTTGGGGCTTTTCGAAATATTGTTAGTTCCCTGTCCTGCTCCATAAGACCAAGGCTTGGGAATCACTGCCATATGCAAACTTCGAAGGAGGGGTGGGAGAGGGCTTGGGAAAGAGGCCCACGTCTTCTTGCACTCTCATGTATTTGCAGAAATGGACTGTTCGAAGTGCAAGCCCTGATCAGTCAGGCCTTCTTTGCTGCTGTCCTTTTGGGCCTCGGCAGACGGCTTAATTGAGCCGTCTCCGAGGCCAGGAAGAGGAGGGGCCACCGCACGCGCGGCGGCCCTTCCTCTTCCTGAGGTCGCCCTGAACGCTTCCGGGCCACCGGACGTCCGGCGTGTTCAGGGCGACCTCCTCCCGCAGCGTCCGGACGCGCTGTGGGGAATAAGTCAGAGAAAGGGCGCCCTTTCTCTGACTTATGAAAGGAGTGCCTTTTTGGCGCTCCTTTCAGGGTCGCTCTAGGAGCGCCGCGGTGGGGCTGCCATAGCCCTGCGGTGCTCCGGACCAGGGCGTCCCAAACGCCCTGGTCTGCAGAGGGGGTCTGTTGGTGTGCCACAGTGCTGCTCTGTTTCTAAACCAGCTTCCTTCTCACCTTCAGGATGGAGTCACATAATGGTATTATCTTTGTTTTTTGAAAAAGCATATATACAAGAAACTTCTCAAGTGCCAGTTGTTATAGACAGGGGAGCTGGAGTGGGTAATCTCTCTTCCACTGTCATGGCTATCATCTTGTCATATGAGGGTAAGAGCTACACATGATAAGGCTCTCAGCACTGTGTTCTGCTCATAATACAGCAGACATGATGATCACTTCTGGAGAGAGCCTGAAAAGATGCAAAGGCTGCTTGGTGTTTTCCCTTTATCTATTGATCCAGCCCTGCAGAAACCATGATTAATCATTGTCTAATAGCTTGGTTTCAAAAAGAAAAGTAGGCCTGGCTGGATTAAAACAGTCTCAAACAGTTGCAGGTAAGAATCAGCAGTGTTGGGGAGGGGTGTCAGCCACTTCTTCCTCAAACTATTAGCATCATGTAGATGCTCTCACATGAACATCGCCTGAATAAATTTTAGAATAAATACACCCTTGACATGAGCATGTGTAGTTCTATTCTAATATGATCTATGCTCATGACCAGGGGTAGGCAACCTTTCCCCTTTAAGGGCCGAGGGACTTCAGCTCCCAGAATCCCAGGAGCTATTGGCCAACATGGGACTATTGGCCAACATGGCTGAGGCTTCTGGGAGCTGAAGTCCCTCAGCCCTTAAAGGGGAAAGGTTGCCTACCCCTACTCATGTCATTGGCACAAAGTCCAAAAAGCCCAAATATCAATCTGGAAAAGGATTCACAGTTAGTTGCAACAGATGGTTCCAATTCCAGCAAGGTAGTGAGTTTACTCCAGGTTTATCTCCAAAATTCAAAAGTACTGAACCTATTTTGGAGTAGAGGAAGAGGGGCAGCAAGCCAGTATTGATTGCAATATCATGGTTTGCATGTCAGAGAGTATCACCATTCCTGATTGCAAGGCACATATTACAGCAGTTGGGATTTACTTGCTTTGCTTAAAGTAAAATGTTGTTAAGTGGTTTTTGATATGGAGAAAGGAAAGTGTGTTTCAGCCTGTTGGACGATGTGGCTAGGCAGCATGGGTATAAACACTGGTTGGAACGGTTTGGTGGTCCTATTCTTGCAAGGGACGCCTGATGACTAATGTAGATACAGAGCAGTGGGAATGTGGCTAAAAACTCCATCTGCAATTATCTGTAAATGGAGACTGCCTCTGCTGGGCATGTTTGGGGAGGGGGGCATTTAGAATCTCTTACTATTTCAGTGATAATATAACCATGTTAATTGTTTACTGAATATTTTAAATCTATTCATGGGACTGGCAATGCTAGGCCTATCTCTAGAAGGTTTCGTTGTGTTTATTTTAACTAAGATAAAGGCCTATCCTTGGAGGGTTTTGGGAGCTAGGAATGAGAGGAATTTATAGTACCTATAGTACCCCTCCTGGCAGAAAAAAAAACATACAACAAATTGAAAAGTGTTCATTTATTTTTGTGGGAAACTAGAAGTGAAAAAGACCAAAGATTTGTAATTTTCTTTATTGTTTTTCTACACTGGTGAGCCATTTAAGAAGAAAGAAGTAGCATTGCATTTCCCTTATGTTTTGGAGCAAAAATATGCAGGTTTTATGCATTTAAATATTTTAGTTATTGCAGCTGATACATGGGTACAATTAATGATTTTCTGAAAAGGAGCAGTATATAGCGTTGCAAAATGATACTGCTTTTGTTGTTTTAAAGAAAGAGATGGGGGACTTGGGTCACAACATTTCTATGATGAAAATCTTGCTGATAATTAGTTGGGGCATTTGGCTCTCCACTGAAAATATAGTTGAGAGATTTGTTCATGTTTTTAAAAACACCACAAAGATTGGACCTTCCTAAGAATTGTCAAGCAATCTACTTTGATTAAGCAAGGACATTTGGAAGTTTTGTTGTTGATGGGATTGGCTTGGAAACTGATGCTAGTATTAGTGGGGAGTACCCTTCATATTTGGCAAAAGGGGGCAGCATTGTGGCACATGGACACTGAGTTACAGGAAGAATCCATATGTCAGATTTTAAAAAAAGAACATGGATATACATGTAGCACACTGACCCTAGTGTTCTGTAGAGTCCTATAACTCTTGATTTCATTCCGTGATAGATTCTTTCTTCTTTCCCTGAACTATATGGTTGATGACAATTGTACTGGCAGAAGCTGTGCTACAAACGCAGAAATAAATTCTGTGTTTGAGTTTGGAAAGAAAAATTAGGTATCTGCTTTGTTGGTATATTGGTAAAAGAATCATTTAAGGGTTCTGTAATATGAGTTGAGCTGAGAGAGCAGAAAAGAGCTGTTTAGATAGTCCTCTAGGATAGGACAGCAGCAAAGGTTTTAATATCAAAGATCCTTGGCCCTACCTGTACTAAGGAAGATGTGAAACTTTTCCAGGCTTTTCTAGTGGTGCATTAAGTAGTAATCCCAAACAGGCATAGGTTCTCTTTAACAACTTCAGGTGTCAGTGATGGTCAACTCAGCATTGCAACAAATCCCGAATTCTTGTAATTTCTTAGTGTCTTGATCAATAAACAAAAGCATAGTTTATTTTCTTTTTACATTTCTGGATAAATTCAGGAAATTGATCTGTTTTCTTGTTGCTTCTCCTGTGTGCTTTTGCAATCTTGTTTCTCGACAGGCTGCAGTAAGCAAGTCAGTCACTTACAATACAAAAGTACTCTCTCTCTCTCTCTCTCCCCTCTGTCTCCTATTCTCTTTTCTGACTTTGACATTGTAGTTGTAAAAAGGTTCCGATTTGGAGTTGCAAATCTTTTGGGTCTACTTCTGTGAGCCTACCTATAGCACTGGATTAAAAAAAAATATCTCCATCATTTCTTCAGTTATATATACAGTTAAATTACAAAATGTTGTACAACTGTAAAACCAGCCCATTTGACAGGTTTTTTTCTTTTTTTTACTTGTTCAAACATACTTTTTATTGCTCAATTTTCATGATTTACTGTCTAAAGAAGACTGCTATAGATGTTCTATACTGTCCTGGACCCATGTTAATTACACCTTTTATGATGTACTTTGGTTCCACATCACAATGATTTTGTCTCTTCAACCCCCCAAAAGCCCCTTTCTTAATCTCTTTCTAGGCACATTTTTTTCTGTTGCAGTTTTCCCTTTGCATTGTATTGCTCTGACAAGTGTAATTTGAATCAGATCTGAAAGAGGTCCAGAATAAAATATATTTTGATACGATGTTGGTTGTACAGTGTCTTTAAAGATCAGTTGTATTTTTATTTCCATCTGTGGAACATTCAGCCTTACACACACAAAACTGCCTAAAAAGAAAGAAAATAAATAACATACAAAAACAAGATATTCAACACTAAAACAGCAGATTTAAAAATGAAGTCTGAAATAATAACAACAAAAACACCAACAGGGAGGTCTTGTGATTACCTCTTGTTTGCATAATTGTGTTTAGCGTGTGTGTGTTGCTCCTTGGAAAATGATCCAGAAATGGCAATTTGTGCAAAATGCAACTACCAGGATAATGACAGGGAAGACATAAGCCAGATATTACTGAAGGATTGGTTGCTTATTTGTTTCTTTTTGGATTCAGGTTGCTGGTTCTCTCCAACAAAGCTGTGAAGCCATTGGAAGTCAGGTATTTGAAGCAACACCTGTCCCATTACACATCCAAGAGCCTGCCTGTGCTCTGACAGCTGAAGATGTCTGACTCATATGTTGTATATTGGCATAAGTTAGAGCCCTTTTGTGTGGTGACATGCCAGCTTTGGAATGTCCTCCCCAGAAGGTACACTTGGCACCAGCTGTGTTGAAGTTTTGATGTTATTAGCCTTACCTTGAAGAAAATACAGTGGGCCCTTGGGTTTGGGTTCCAGGATCCCCTGTGGATACCAAAAGCCATACAATAGATAATAAAATGGTAAATACAATAGATAATAAAATGGTAAAATCAAGGTTAGCTTTTGGAATTTATATATGTATTTAAATATTTTTCAAGCTGTGGATTGTTGAATCCTTGGATAAAAAAACAACAATGAATACAGAGACCCAACTGTAGGTTGCATTTTTTCTTCTAGTTAGAGCATTTCTTCTGTATTCTAGACTTATTGATAAACTTAACTAATTAATATAGGGGCTACGGATTATTTGGATACTGGTGGATGTGTAGACCAATATAGGTGTTTAGCATCCATACATACACAGAAACGAGTATTAGCATCTGTACAACAAAATAGCAAATATTCAAGGTACCAGGAAATGATGGCAGTGATGCTAGCACCAGGCAGGTAAGTAAGAAACCAGGAGAGAAGAGTCTGGAAGGGAGAAAGTTCATGTTCTTCTGAAATTGAAATCTGACACACCTACTGGTGCCTGGGTAGGTATTAAATGTGCAATTGGACACATTGACTGTGTTCCAGCAACTACACATGCATGGTGATGTCTTAAGGGCTTTATTAAAGCTTAGGCTACCTGCCCTTGCTATTTTACCAAAGTCTGATGGCAAGATTCTCCTTTTTACATGGGCTTGCTTTTACTTGCCACAGTTAACCTGCCCAGCGTGGGTCTTTGACAAATAGCTTTTATTTTTGCTGACAACATTCTGAATATCATTATGGACTATGTTCTATTGTTGTGATGAACAAAAGATACATCATTATCTTGACGTAGGTTGGTTATGAACAGTGATACCTTCATGTTTACGCATGGTTCATCCTTGTTTTTATCAAGGCTGAACCAAATACTCATTTCAAAACATCTTTAGCATGAAATTAGGTTTTCAGAAGCACAAACTGTTCCTCCATCTCACCTAGTTGTGCTGCTGCCACCACCTTACTTGCGGTCATAAAGGTAGGGCCTCCAGATCTTAGCTTCCAGTGCCCCCAACCATTGGCCAAGCTTTCTGCTAAGCTTGAAGACCAGGGAGAGACTGGGGATTCTGTTGGTTTACTGTTCACCCAATGACTTAACAGACTCCCTAGCTGAGCTGATACAACTAGTCTCGGAGCTGGTGTTGGAGTCGCCTAGGCTATTAGTCCTGGGTGACATCAACATCCCCCTTGGGGTTGATTTGACTAATCTTACTGGTTCGGCTCGGGAGTTCATGGTTTCCATGACAAACATGAGCCTCTCCCAGAAAGTCTCTAAATCTACACATGCCATCGATGTGGTCTCCACAGATCAGGCATATCCGTGGGCGGTGTTAATTAGCATCTCCACATTGTTTTGGATGGAACATTTCCTGGTTAAGGTTGGACTGAAGGCCACCATTTCTCCCTCTAAGGGTGGAGGACCAATTAGAATGGTCCACCCTCGAAGGCTGGTGGAACCCATTATGTTCCAAGAAACCCTACGGGGTTCTATGGTTGGCAATGCCAGTGATACTGTTGAAGCTCTGGTTAATATGTGGAATAACAACCTTACCAGAGCTGTAGACACGATCACTCCCAAGCGTCCTTTCCAACCCACAAAAAATCATAATCCATGGTACACCGAAGATCTTAAATGAAGCAGGTTGGACAACTAGAGTGACGTTGGCTGAAATCTCAACTCTTATCCAATAAGACACTTCATTGGACTTTTCTTAGGTCCTATCAAATGGTGATAGATGCAGCTAAGAAATCTTGCTATTCTGCATCTAATGCATCTGTGAAATCCCATCCAGCTGAGCTGTTCAGGGTAGTGAGGAATTTAACTCAATTGCCTCCCACCCAGAAACCTCTATTAGAACCAACTACAGCTTGCTGTGATGCTCTTAATGATCATTTCACAGATAAAATATCTTGGATAAGAGCTGACCTAGATGCCAACTTTAAGTCAGTAGCAACTACAGAGGTATCCAGCGCCTCCGCCATGACTGTTAGACCGGATCAATTTGAGTCAGTAAGTACTGAGGATGTGGACAAGCTCCTTAGTAGTTTGAAAAAGGCGACCTGCCCTCTCGACCCTTGCCCAACTTGGCTGGTAGTCTAGGGGGGTGATACTATCAAGTTGATGCTGAAAAATGTAATTAATGCATCCTTCAGGGAGGGCTCCCTGCCCTCTTGTCTTAAGAAGGCAGTGGTTAGACCACTCTTAAAAAAGCCCTCTCTGGACCCCCTAGACAGAAATAATTATAGACCTGTTTCCCTGTTGCCATTTTTGAGCAAGGTGATTGAGAGGGTCGTTGCCAATCAACTACAAGTTTTCTTGGAGAAAACCAATTTTCTAGATCCATTTCAAACCGGATTCAGGGCAGGGTACGGAGTTGAGACTGTCATGGTCACCTTAGTTGATGATCTCAGTCTAGGCATTGACAGGGGAAGTGTGACCTTGTTGGTGCTCTTGGACCTCTCAGAGGCCTTTGATACCATAGACCATGGTATCCTTCTGGAAAGCCTGAGAGGGTTGGGTATCGGTGGCACAGCATTGCAGTGGTTCTGGTCCTACCTAGGGTAGGTTCCAGATGGTGTCGCTTGGGGACAGTTGTTCGGTTAAGAGGGAACTCAAATCGGGCATCCCTCAAGGTGTGATTCTGTCCCCAATGCTATTCAACATTTACATGTAGCCACTGGGCAAGATCATCCGGAGGCATGGGGCGGGGTGTTATCAATACGCTGATGACACCCAAATATATTTCTCTATGTCTCAGACTGATACAGTGACTAAGTATGCCATCTCTCCTCTGAATGCCTGTCTTGGGGTGGTAATGGGCTGGATGGGGGAAAACCGACTCAAGCTGAATCCAGGTAAGACAGAGGTACTTGTCATAGGAAACCTGAACCTGGGAATGGAGTTAAGTCAGCCAGTTCTGGATGGGATCACACTTCCCTTTAAGGACTCTCTCCGCAGCTTGGGGGTGATCCTTGACTCATCACTTCACTTGACAGCTCAAGTGGATGCGACACGACAGCTACACCCCTTCCTGGAGCAGGGAGACCTTAAAACATTAGTACATGCACTGGTAACCTCTCGATTAGACTTTTGTAATGTGCTCTACATGAGGTTACCCTCGTGCCAAGTTTGGAAACTTCAGCTTGTACAAAATATGGCAGCCAGGTTGATTACAGGTTCTTCTCGTAATGACCATATAGCATCGGTCCTGAAGTCCCTTCATTGGCTGCCAGTTAGTTTCCGGGTAAGGTGCAAGGTGTTGGTTGTTATCTTTAAAGCCCTAAAAATGGCTTGGGACTAGAATACTTAAGGGATCGCCTTCTTCTCCCACACACTAAGGTCCTCGGAGATGAACCTACTACAGCTGAAAAAATCTAGGCTAACTTCGGTTAGCCAGAGGGCCTTCTACACCACTGCTCCAAAGTTGTGGAATGACCTACTGGAGAGGATCCATCACATCTCTACTCTTACAGCCTTTAAAAAGGCTCTTAAGATGGATCTTTTCCAGCAGGCCTTCCCAACTTAACTCCTCTCCCTCCACAAGGTGGATCTATGTCGCTCTATCCACCAATTCCCTCCCTTTTTTTCTTTTTATCTTTTTGTATGGGGGTTGGGGGGATTGGGAAGGGACTAATTTTGAATTTTATTGTATTCCATGCACTTTTATTGTTGTAACCCACCTGGATTCCTTGTGATTGGGTGGGCTATAAATAAATAATTTATGAATTATTATTATTGTAAGAACTGATAGCCAAAACACATGGAGGATCAAAGTTCAAGAACCAGCATAGTAGACAATTTGCACTTCCTGGATTCCCAACTTGCCTGGTGGCATTTTACTTTTCCATCTCACCCACTTTGGTGCTGGGTGAGTAATTAAGAATTGTGGCTGCAAAAACCTGGGAACACAGTCATCCACCACGAAAAACTTCTCAGAACACAATCATCCACTGCCAACAGGATAGTCCTCTGCATTCTTAATGAGTAAAATTATTATTATGCTTGAAAGAGATGGACAAAAATGATGAAATAAGTAGATATATGCAAACCAGACAATGAGGATGAAGTGCCTTACAGAAGTAGTCACGCACTTAGATTTTCCCCCTTTTTGGTGTGTTGTAGATTGGAATTTAAATGATTTAACTTGAACTGTTATAACTTGATGCAC
>JAIPUX010001880.1:109227153-109237369 GCA_020142125.1 Phrynosoma platyrhinos | reverse complement strand
TCCTCATAGGGCTTGGTTTCCAGACCCTTCACCATGTAATGTAAAGTGATAGATCCACAGATGGATCCAAATGAAAACTATCAGAAAGTTGTTGACTTGATCTGTAAACTACTTCAGATGCCTCCTCACAGACATTATGGTTTTCTGGTATTTGTTTTGCTTAACTTTAGAATGGACATTTATCATATTTACAACAGCAGATTAAGCAATTATTAAGTTAAATGTGATAAAAATGTTTAGACAATTTAAAATCATCTGCAAATACATTTTGGAATTAATCAATTAGGCCCCAAATGCTTTAAAACTTGGATTAAAAAGCATCAATCCTGTACACAGAGAGAGAGAGAGAGAGAGAGAGCTATCTGGAAGATTTTGTTTTTAATAATAATAATAATAATAAATAATAATTTATACCCCACCCCTCTGCATAGCAATTGGTATATGGCCCTTCATGATGGGTTCATTGCTAAGATCAGGGGTAGGCAACCATTCCCCTTTAAGGGCCGAGGGACTTCAGCTCCCAGAATCCCAGGAGCTATTGGCCAACATGGAACTATTGGCCAACATGGCTGAGGCTTCTGGGAGCTGAAGTCCCTCGGCCCTTAAAGGGGAAAGGTTGCCTACCCCTGGCTAAGATCAATTATCTGTTTGCATGCACCCTCAAAGGGATGGTAATAAGTTCAAACAGGCACTAAATATCACACAGGAGTTGTTCATTTCAGCCAATTTGTTACAGTTTTGAAATTATGCAAATCTCCCTGCCTTTTGCCACTTGAAAGATACTAATCAAATATATTGCAAGTGATCAAATAACTGATCTGCTTACTATCTACAACCAGTCTACAACCACCACACATATCATTTTACTTCCATTTTAGGAAGAGGTGTCAAAGGGCCTGAACAGACTGCCAGAAATAATCCTGTTTGAGACCACTTTAACTCTTCTGGCTTAGTGCTAGGGAATCATGGGAGTAGTAGTTTATTGTGGCACCAGAGCTCTCTGACAGAGAAGGCTCAATGTCTCAGAAAAACACTACAATTCCCATGATTCCCTAGCATTAAGCCAGGAGGTCTCAAGTTGGACTATTTCTGGCAGTCTGTTTAGGCCCAAAGACTATAAAATCCTTTAAAATATTCATCTAGTAATAAAATATTCACCTAGTAATAAATAATCTCATTTTGGGGAGGGAACCAATCCTGGGACATGGTTAGTGGAACACAACGATTCCCCCCACCCCAAAAAAGTTAATGATTGTCCTGAAAAATTGTTTCTGCTTATCTTTTAATAATCTTAAGTTTGGTATTTTGGCAAAGATACATTTTGGATCTCCTTACTTACATAACAGTTGATTGCTCTTCATTCGTTTGCTTGTTGGCACAGTTTTGTCCCCACAGCTATTCAAAAAGATAGCTACATTTATGATGGTATTAGCTATGAAGGGGTGACATGACCTTTCCAAGATCCTCACATAGAATTTAACCCTGGGCTCCTGTCACCCATCACCCTTTTTTTTGTTTTTGGGGTTCCATATGTAGCTCCAAATGTTACAAGTGTGTGTTTAAGGTGTCTTGTTGGTGCATGATTGAGTCTCAAAACAGTCATCTGAATGAAGAACTTAGATCTTAAAACAGCAAAGAACATTTTATTCAATATAAAGCACAAATCATGGCTCACTACTTCCATCAGTACAGTAGACCCTTGGTATCTGCTGTGGTTTGGTTCCAGGACCCTCAATGGATACCAGAATCAGTGGATGCTCAAATCCCATTAAACAGAATGGCATAGTTAAATTTCTTTGTATTGTCTTTCTATATATCAGAGGTGGGGCCTGCAAGAAATGGTTCCAAGGTGGAGTTCTTCTGTCAAAACCATTTCTTCTACATAAGTTTTATTTCTCCTCCTCCTCCACAGGAATCCATTTTTTGGGATGTGGGAATTTGGGGGTTGAGAGAAAGGATCAATATTTGTCTCAGGCACATTCAGTTATTTTATGTCTATATGGGAAGTTCTTTCTCTGAAGGCACATTAAAATATCTTCTGGAACATTAATCAGCAAGTGATCAATACAATTTTGTACCTCTGTGTCTCTTCCTTGCTCCTCTCTTCAAGCCATATTATTCTTTCTTCCAACCCAGCCTGTCCATTCCCAAATCCTCCCTTCTTTTATTATGTAATGTCTTCTTAAAGGGCTGTCTTTTCCTCCTTTTGGCTTTCCCCTCTCCACCTAAAGACATTTAGTTGGTTGGTTGGCTGGTTTCTTGCATATCTGGAAATGTCAGGATTAGCCCAGCTCTACATATGTCTCTATGTGTCTCTTCTCTTGTACATATGGGATGCAGTTTTTGGTTCTAGCTCCATAAGTATGGGAACATGTGAACCAGTGTTCAAAGTAATGTCAATGATTAACTTGCATTAAAACACACACAATCTGTACATTCAGTTTTGTGTCTGTCTCTGTATGTGACAGACATACAAACAAGATAGAAAGACAGGTAGTACCTGCAAGCCTCTCTGAATAAATAACAGAGTAGATACAAGGAAAATTGTTGGAAACTTTGGATAGCCACTTTTCACCCTACTGAATTGTCAGGGTTGTGCTTCCTGTGACTAGTAGTAAGATGAAGCACAGAGTGTTTGCAGTACATTCCAAATGTTGAAAAAGAGGATGCAAAACCTATTTTAAAAAATATCAATAGTTAAAAATTTATATATCTGAAAAAGGAAACATAACTATGTTTTATTCAGTAAAAACACAACAAAAGTCTATCCACTAGAAAAATGTGTAAGAATGCAAAAAATAAGCCTAAAATATACACAATTTTTCCCAATCTCATATGAGAGTAGGAAGGGATGAGAATGCCAGTGTGTTTTGGAGAAACACAACAAAAATGAGACTGGCCCCCATGTTCACTTTACTAAAATGAGGAAGTTTCTGTTCTGAATTCAGCACAAGTGTTGCCTTTTTAAAAAAGTTGATTATGACTTGGATAATTACAACTGTGAGTCACGTATTTAGTGGAAACATAATATATTGATGACAAACATCCTTCTTGTCACAGAAGCTGAAGAGAGTGATGTAAATCCAAATGGGGGACTGGAAGAGAGGGTGGGGGAGATGGAAGTCATTGGAGGTTTAGGAAAAGAAAGAAAGCCTTGAAAAGGTAAATGAGACACCTGAAAAATACCATATGCTGAGTGGCCTAAATATCCTGCAGGCACCAGAGCCTGTCTGACCTTGAAAGCTGAACAGGGTTAGCCCTGGTTAGTACTTGGACAAGAGACCACCAAGGAATGCAAGGTGCTGGTAATCTCAGTATTCCTTGCCTAATTATGCCCTATAAAATTCATGGGGTCGCCATAAGTCAACAGGTGACTTGAAGGCACATACACATGCCTGCTGAGCAGAAGCACAATGTAGCATACAGCTGAGGAACCTGTGATCCTCCGAATGTTGTTAAAAACCTGACTAGTGGTGAGATGCATGATAGGAGTAGTTTTTAATCATCTGGAAAGCCATAACCATCCCTGATGTAGAATGAAGAAGCTACTCTCTCCCCTAAATTATTTATATCATTCTATCCAAATTCTTTGGATTGGTGTGTTAAATTAGGAACTTGGCTTGATTTCATCTTGACCTATTTTATAAATTGAGGCTGACTTACCGGTACTTTGGCCATATCATGCGAAGGCATGACTCATTAGAAAAGACAATAATGCTAGGAAAGGCAGTAGAAAGAGAGGGAGACCACACATCAGATGGCTGGTCTCAATTAGGGAGATCACACACCTGAATCTACAAGACCTAAGCAGAGCAGTGGAGGATAGGGGGTCTTGGAGATGTCTCATCTACCAGGTCGCCATGTGTCGAAGTCAACTCAAGGGCAGCTAACCATAAAGCCAGTTAATTTTCATCCTTAACCATGAGTTTCCTGGGCTATCATCTTTAAAAAGGCCAGTTAATCACTTTTTATAGAACTAAGAGGAGAAAACCTAAGAAATAGTTCTGTGTTCCCACTCTTGCAATGCCAGGTGAGAGTTGTCCCCAAGAAGGATTGCAGTTGCTAATCCAGTATCCTGTTTCACAAAATGAATACATAGATGCTTTCAGAAAGCCCACAAGGACGGATTGAAGGCCATTGCTCTTTTTTATTGTTGCTCCTCAACAGCATGACAGAGCTTACATATTCCCATCATGGCTGCTAACAGACCTATCCATCAAGGCTCTAACCAGGCTTAAAGGTAGTCAGTTGGCTCTGGCTACCTTCTAGCTTGTGCCACCAGTTTTTGTTGTTGTTGACATTTTAAGAGGGATTTCCCTTATTTTCAACGTACGAAATCTATATTCACATTAGTCAAATGTCATTTAGTACTTTCTGCATGCAAATCAAGCAAATGGAACATAATTTAATACATCCTGCTTGAAAAATTAAAGAAGCAAAATAATTGAACAGCCCACAAGGATGTGAATCTTGTTTTAACTATATTTAGTTTTGTATGTGCATCATCTTTTTTTTTTTTTTTAAAAAAAAAAACCTCATTCAGAAAACACTAAATTCTCCAATCATAGAGGGATCATTGACTGAGGCACTCAGCCTGCAATCCTATATATTTTTACTGTGTCACAATAGACAAATATGGGATTGCAACCAATCTTACATCCTCTAATTTGTATGTGTTATCTTGGGTGTTTGGACATGGGAGAAGGTTGATGTTGAAACAACAGAAGCAGACAAAGTTTCAGCCCAAATGGTGTAATATAGAAATAATTGTGCCAAAGATTATTTTATATATGTGTATGCATTTCCCTTCAAGTCATTTCTTACCTATGGCAATCCTAAGGCAACCCTATCATGGGGTTTCTTGGCAAGTTTCTCCAGGGAGTTTGCCATTGCCATCCTCTGAGGCTGAGACAATGTGACTTGCTGAATGTCATGGGCAAGTGGGGATTTGAACTTTGCTTTTCAGAGTCATAGTTCAATGCTCAAACCACTATGGCACACTGGCTCACTTTTTAAAAAACCAAGATGTAATTACTTTCCTCCTAGTAGTACTGCACCGCAGATGTTCCATTCATTTCATCCATATGCAGAAAAAGACAAGCTACTTGTACATATTTATCCATATTTCATATCTAGTCATAGAAATCTGTGCAGATGTAAAATAGGATGTATGAGAGAGGTGGGCAACCATTTTTCTATTGAGGGACACAGTGTCTGTTATCAGTGCTGGTTCTGACCTCATTGCACCCACAGAGGTGGTGCTGGGCAGCTTGTGGTTGGAAAGAGCTCCAAAAACCCAGAGAAAATGTGAGGTTTTAAAATTAAGGTCAAAGGGTGGAAAGTGTGAATCAGGTGTGGATGGTGTGAAAACAGTTCATGCTTGATTCAGGGTTTTGGTCCTGCATAATGTAAACAGGATGCAGTTACCCCTGAGGAGGGGTGGGAATTTGGAGTAAATTACCCATGTAGATAAGCCCTGACAGAAAGCAGATAGGGAAAAGATGGCATAGAGATAGAGAAAAGCTTTAATAGAGACAAAACAGTTTCCTAGGGAGGGAGACCTGAGTAGGGTTTGGGATAGCTGTGATGATTAGATAATTCAGGAAATTGATCTAATTGTGTACATATAAACTTCTACTTGTTTATTCATTTTTACATCTGTGTCTGGGTATTTCAGTTTAGTTTTGACAAGTGTCTGGTCACGCTTTCTATGCAACCCACTGAACAACACATCCACTGGTCCATATAGGGATCACCTTGATGCCCAAGTACCTGATCCAGGGTGGGATCACAAAAGTGGCAAGGTGAGTGACAGGAGCCCAAGTGTTTGGAACTGTGGAGCCAGCATGGACAGGGGATCCCATCACAGCTGTGTACTAGCAACATCTGCAAAAATTCCTCTTCTACGCAACTGTGAAAAATACAGGAGCCCTGTCTTGTTTTTTATTTGACAACCTTGCACAGGAGAAATAGTGATATAGAGGAAATGAGGGAGCAAATGGGGAGGAATGTGGAGATGACTTGTTGAATGACCTTCTAGGAGCTTCTCATTCCTTTTCTTAAAACTACTGAAAGACTTCACATTGGGGAAACTAAAGCATCCCTTAGGTGAACCTGTTAGAAGACAAGATGAGGCCAAGGAAGAGTGATTTCTGGCATGCAGAAGATTAACAAGAAGGTCTAACAACCACCACATTTTCTCAGTGTGCCTGATGATTTCTAGGGAATAAAAATGACTGTAAAGTGGGTGGACAAATACATCTATGCTCCCTAAGACCTCGAGGGTCAGTTTGATGCCTTCTTTCCATTATGAATCTAATTTAATTTCTTTTCCTTACATGCCAACCAATATAGTCTGGCAATAAAAAGGACCAGACATATGCTAATTGACACCTCTTATAATTACACAATCTTCAAATTAATTAACAAGCCAACAGCAGCCAAACATTAGCATTTAGAAAGAGCTTTGCTGCATTAACCACTAATGAGTTCATTTAAATCTATTGCACAACCCGTTTTGGAAAGCATGGGCCATATTTAATCATATTCAATCAGATTTAATAATGAAATCCTTAACATCAGGCATTGTTGAGTGTGAAATTAGCATGGAATTTTAATTGATAACTGCAAAGGTTACATTTTTCTAATGGCCAGCGTTTAATTGAATAAAAAATTCATATGAAAATTGGGTCATACATGTATGTGCAATTGCAGATATCTACAATGACTTTATTCATGAAATGGACACCAGTCCAATGGAGATCCCACTGGTGGAAATAAATCTTCTGATTCCAACCCCCCATGCTATACTGTTTCCAAAAAACATTCAGGGGTAGTTGTGTTGGCCATTTAGCAAATTCAAACAAAAATCAATCAGTGAAACCTTTATTAGCCAACCAAAATGCACAATATACTTGTTGCAAACTTTCAAAGCTGACTCAGGTGGAAAATAAAATGGCTGTGCAGGATGAGGAAGAATGGTTTAGCAAGGGTAGGCAACCTTTCCCCTTTAAGGGCCGAGGGACTTCAACTCCCAGAAGCCTCAGCCATGTTGGCCAATAGTCCCATGTTGGCCAATAGCTCCTGGGATTCTGGGAGCTGAAGTCCCTTGGCCCTTAAAGGGGAAAGGTTGCCTACCCCTTAGCTAGTTGGAAGTTGCTGGTAAAAGGATAGGAATGTAGCCCCAGCTTGGAAATGCTGTTAAACAGATACCATTTGTTGCAGGTGCATGTGGATGATGTAGAACCAGTGTGGTATAGTGGTTTGAATGTTGGACTATGACTCTGGAGACCAAGGTTTGAATCCCAGCTTGACCATGAAACCAAGTGGATGACCTTGGGCAAGTCACACACTCTCTGCCTCAGGAGAAGGCAATGACAAACCTCCTCTGAACAAATCTTGCCAAGAAAAAAACAATGGTAGATTTGCCTTAGGTTCGCCATAAGTCAGAAACAACTTGAAGGCACACGACGACGACGACAACAACAACAAGCATGTGGATAAGCAAAGTGAGGAGAGAATACAGGGTTGTTATCCTGGAATGTTGAAGGTGGCTGTTAAACCAGGGAGCCTGGACAGTAGAAAAGTGGAGAAGGAGGGAAGAGTTGTGAGGCTGTGAGGGAAAAGCTTGAAGAAAGTCAATTTCTATAGGCTTAAGGAAGTAGTGAATGCAGGCATTGCTTGGCTGTGAAGCTGGACACATTCTGTTGCAGCAGGAAAATGAAATGTGCAGTAGGAAAATGTTTTTTTGTGCAATTGGCACTATGGAGGAACAAACTTATTTCTTAAAACAAATAGATGAGGAAAGGGATAATGAAACAGAACATTTAATGTTTCTCTCCAGTAATAGTATATCATTCGAACCAAATATCTAACTGTGCTATCTGTAAATGTCAATCAGTTGGGGGTGGGGGAGGCAGACAAAATAAAGTTATTACTTCTTAAATAATAATGTCCCCACCAGTGAAATTTTCTTTCAGTTCTCAAATTTCTAGCATCGCAGAGAGAACTTTTATTTGCTGTGTTCACATTTTCTTGCTCACTTTGCATGTCTTTTTTTTTTTTGAGCCAAAATTATGGATTTTGATATGATCCATAGATAAATTGAGGCTAAAATGTAGGGGCATTTAACTAATGTGAAGGATGGGAAGGATAAAGCAAAGAAAAACAATACTAAAAAACTTACAAAATTCTGACAGGCATAACTGTTTGTGCTCATCCTAAAGGCTGGATGCATGAAAAGGGAACTGTGATAATAGGTGGCTATGTGATTTGTATGGGAGGTGACCAGGCACAAGCAGGGCAAAGAAAAGGCACACATGACAAAAAGGATGCAAAAGGTAAAGCAAATTGGTAACTGTTTTTGCAGTGATTATAGTCTTTAACATTAATGTGATAACTTTTCCTGATTTTAACCCAGAAAAACATACAAACATACACAAATGTCATTCAAATCCTTCAAATCCCAATTCCTCTCCATTCTCCTTTGACAGAAGCAACAAAGTTGCCTCTGTTGTTGACTAGGCATTCAAAAAGTTCAGAAGTGGTAGTGTAGTGGAGAGAGTAGCAGGGGTCGGTGCTTCTTTTGGGTGTTCCTGGGACAAGCTGAGCTCTTGCTTTTTGCCACTCTATTCCAAGAAAGGGATGGTTCTGTTTTTGATAATAATAATAATAATAATAATAAGTACTTGGACTCATGGATAAGTTGACCCAAATTTTGGAAGTCAATGTTTTGACTAAAATGTCTAGACTTATACATGAGTATATATAGTATTTCATATACACAGCCTGAAAGTAATTTTATATAATATTTTTAATAATTTTGTGCATGAAACAAAGTCTGTGTACATCCAACCATCAGAGGCAAAGATGTCACTATCTCAGCCACTTATGAAAAAGGTTTTGGTATTTGGAGTAACTTGGATTCCAGAATACCAGATAAGGGAGACTCAACCTCTATTGATATTCAGTTATATTGTATTGCCTATAGCTTCTGTGGTTCTGCATCCTTTATGTTTCTCACAGTATTACTTACCATCATATTAATACTTCTAAAATTATGTGTTTGGAGTGTCTCCACCCAGTTCTTGGTTGTTGTTTCAGTCTGTCCTTTGCTGCCATTTTTGAGGCAGAAGCTGGATGGGATGGGATGCACTGCAGATTTCAAACTGAGTTGTGGATTAGATGACCAAGTTCCTCTCAAATTTTACCCTATGAGGTATCTATCAGAGTGCCCTTCTAGGCTCCTGAATCATTAGATGATGATGATGATGATGATGATGATGATGATGATGATGATGATGATGATTTCTACTACTATTGTGTATCATAGCACATTCAACACTTTTTCTGACTGTTTTTATCAGTGTGAAAATTATTGGTATTAATGCAAAACTATGAACAAAAGCTTACTTCCCTTTCTCCTCCAAGCCCACCCCTTTCCCTGCCAGGAAATATTCATACACTCGAAAGTCAGATCTGGATTGTTGCAGTTTAGGCTCTGGTGTAAATTAAGTGAAAACTCCTATATCGTTTGTGAGAATCTATGTCATAAATATCTCTACTGAGTAGCAATTAAGATGCTAGGATTTAGGCTTTATGCTGTTCTTGAAGGTAATTATAAAAGAATTGGATTAATTAGCCACTGAATTATTTATGTAGACATAAATATTGCACACGCGATTAGTGTTAAATAGGATATTGCTACCCCAAAAAAGGTGAGGTAAAGATAAATTGATCTTCATGTTGCTGCTTTAATTCCTTGCTCAACAAATAAATATTGAAATCACCAAGGGTTTTTCCTCCCCCTCAATGAGCTATTGCTTTTGTTACAACTTCTATCAGAGATGACCATCATTATATGTGTGTTACCCACACCTAAATTTGTAAAGATTTTTCTCCAAGATGCACAATCCCTTTTGTGAGAATTTGTCCTCCAAACCTATGCTTGTACATCTATGCTTCTGTTCACTGCATGTTATTTGTCACGGGCAAATCCTTTATAGCTGCCACATGAGGGCAAATACGCACAGGGCAAGCATACACATGTTTGCTTGGATGTGCCTGTAGAAATATAGCCCAAAGATTTTTCTCTTTCTGAAAAACTGAAGCCTTTTGTCTCTTGTGGCATGAGGTATGGCTGAAAACTATGGACTACAGCTCCAATAATTTCCCAATTTGGGGGAAATTGTAGTCTGGAAAAGTGACACTTCCAAAC
>JAIPUX010001880.1:109180863-109215712 GCA_020142125.1 Phrynosoma platyrhinos | reverse complement strand
CCTCCTTTTAACAGTGACGTCGTCTGAAAAAACACCCGCTTTTGCAGGGTTTGTTTAATTTAATTTTGTTTAATTTTCTATGCAATTTTCCTTTTTTTAGTTATTAAATAGTTCACTTTTTAGAAACCTGATTTATTCCTTAAGGGAGAATGAAGAGGAAGCTCTGGTCACACATTTCCACAACCAGGACTAGCAGGAACCCTATAATCATTATTCTGTGTTCCTTGTAGGCAGAAGAGAGACAGGAGGAGGCTGATCTCTTACACCTTCAGGAACCTGAGGAATATTAAAGGCCTTTACAGACTGCCAGAAATAATGCAACTTGAGGCCACTTTAACTGCCCTGGCTCAGTGCTAGGGAATTATGGAAACTGAAGTTTATTGTGGCACAAGAGCTCTCTGACAGAGAATACTAAATGTCTCAGAAAAAAAATACAATTCCCATGATTCCCTAGCACTGAGCCAAGACAGTTAAAGTGGCCTCAAGTTGCATTATTTCTGGCATTCTGTAAAGGCCTTTAATATCCCTCAGGTTCCTGAAGGTGTAAGAGCTCAACCTCCTTCTGTCTCTCTGAAGGGCTTGGTGGCAGAACTACTGTACCAGGAAAGTGAGGCGAGTTAGGCCCCTTTTCACAACACATGGGAAAAGGTGTGTGACAGTATTGCTGAAGTGGTGGTTATGTGTGTTCAAGTCAGCTCCATCCTATGGCAGCCCTGCCCTAGGATTTTCATAGCAAGTGTTATTTCAAGGAGGTCTGGCATTGCCTCCATCTTAGGCCAATAGAGTGTGACTTGCTCATGGTCACCCAGTCGGTTTCCATGGTTGAGTAGAAATTCAAACCCTGCTCTCCTGGATTCTTAGTGTAACACTCAACCCACTACCACTTGTTGGCTGTGAGTCACTGAGGTAAGGACATTTGTCAGAAGTTAATTTACAGTATGCCACCACTATACGAGTAGAACTTCAATCCAACCATTTTTCATTGTCTGCCAAAGAACGAACAAAGGGTGAGAGAATGACTTCAGGAATGAGAGCAAAAATTCTTTAAGGGTATTTACAAGTATGTATCTGTTACTTGTCTGATGATGGTGGTGGTGGAGAAGAAGAGGCTCCAGCTAAAAAGAAGAAGTTGTTGTAATATGATATGTACAGTTTACTTTAAATACAGAAACTGAGTAAATTTTATCCATATGTAATTTGTGTTATATGCTGGCTTTAACATTGTTGAGCCATTAATAAATGAATAATATATAATGAAATGAACAGGAATAATTGTTGTAATTTGTTTTAATTTTCTGCTCATTTTTTCAGCTACACATCTACCAATTTTGAACTGCATATTTTGTGTCCAGCTGTACACTTAACACATATCCCCCCAGCAAACATAGCTGGGAAGTAATGGTCATGAGTAACATAGCTTTAACAAAAAAATTTTTCCCCTGGTAACAAGAGAGTAACAAAGTCACATTTGAACATCAAAGTAATGAGAGGGAATTATGTCTCATAGTGGGAGAGAGGGCAATATAATTGATAACAAGTGAATTGGGAAAAGGGTTTTAATTAGCCACAGAACAAATTGCTTATAAAAAGTAACTTTCCACATTCTGTCTTGGAATGTGAAAAGAAAGAAAGGAATGGAAATGTTACAACCGGTCACGTATCCCCATGTAAAACTGAAGATAAAGTACTCCTTCATCTTTAAGGGATCTCAGATTTATAGTATCTTACACCATCTTTTTATAGGCCTCCTCCTCTGGAACAGAAAAATATGAGTGCTTTTGATCTTTCTCTCATTTTCCAGTTTTCCTCTGTCTACTCACCTCCATCTTGCCCGAACCAGATCAGGACATGTCAGGTTTCCTTTGAGATCTCCAAATCTGTGTTCCCAATCCCCAGCACTTTTGTCTGTTTTCTTAATTAGCAACCAAAATTTACCAGGCTTTGCAAATGTTTTCCTTAGCTCCTTCCTTTTTTTTTAAAACCTCCTTGTTTGTTCAAGCTTAATTGATGGATTTGCATCAGAGGCATAGGTCTGGGTAATCTCATATATTTTATAATAAAACTCAAATGTTTGGATACAGGTCTTAGTAGCTAATATTTCCCTCGATAGAAGTGTAAAGTGCAATCTTGCTTACATATGAGAATGGGCTACATGTATACCATTGCCTTTCAGGGGCATGTGTGACTGGAGATGTGTACATTGGTACAAAATTGATTGCACTCATCATGACAGTGTACACAGACAAACACACACACGGACATCTGTGCATAGCATGATACCCCATCTATTAGTATCAGTGGTCTACTCTGCATTGCAGAAATAATACCTTTCGACAGTACTTTAACTGCCATGAATCAATCATATGGAATCCTGGGATCTCAGAATGCTCTAAGAGAGAAGACTAAATAGCCCACAAAACTACAAATCCCAGAATTTCATAGCATGGAGTCATGGCAGTTAAAGTGGTATCAAACTGCATTGTTTCTGCAGTGCAAATTAGACCAGTATGATTGCAGTTGTGTATAAAGGTTGGCTAGCTTGATTGATTGATCAATCCTACACCATAGAGAGCTATATTTTTGTATCCCTTGTGTTGAATAAAAGCCTGGCGCAACTGAAGCAAGACACCAAATTGTGCAACTGAATGCATAAAGAAATTCACATCCACATACCTGTGCAACACATGATCCATGCACAATGGCAGATGGTGATGATATTAATTTATATCATTCCTTTCCCCCAATCTGGTCTCAAAGAAGCTTACAACATTAAAAAGAAAAGAAAAAAACAACACCATTGAATAGGTTTGAATCCCATTTTGGGAGAAAAGAGTGATATAAATCCAAATTAATTAATTAATTAATGACTGGAAAGAAAAGGAAAGAATAGAAAAGAAACTCCAGCATATTATAAAAGCACTATTTTCCTTAAGCAACCAGTCTTTCTAGACCTACGGAAATGAAAAGTTCTTCACCTGCTTGTGGAAAGACAAGTAAGGAGCGTGCCAACCTAACTTAATTTCTCTGGGTTAGGAGAAGAACTTTGCAATCTTGAACTGAATGAAGAAATTCTGCTATTTCCATAAGTGAGTTTACATATGCAGAAGACACCAACAGGATTCTGATCATAGTTTTCTGTGGAATATTGAACCACTGAATTCATTGTGCTGCTTCTGACCATCTGGGTAGAAGGTGAAAAATGCAATGAATTTCAACAAAAGATCTTCAGCCAGGAGGAATGTCATCTTTATCTTATTCTGGGATTTGTACTTTTGTGAAATATTTAGCCTTTTCTATCAGACAGTTCTGGTGCCTCAACAAGCAGCAGATCTCAGGATTCTGTAGGGTGGAGCCATTACAGTTAAAGTGGTGTCGAACAACAAGAGCAATTATTTCTGCAGTGCAGATGCAGCCTTTCTCTTGATTAGTTTTCTGTATAGTCACAAATGAGTAAAAATCGAAAGCCTTGTTATCACATTCATGTGCATGCAATGCAGGGCCCATCAATTAAGCGGGGGCCCAGGCAGATGTCACTACTTCTAGTCTTTAAAAAAGTATTGGGACTGCTCCCCTATCCCCCCTCCCCATATAACACTGGAAATTCAGTAGCAGCTGCATTTCAAGGATCATGACAAAAGTATTGCCAAGGGCAGTCTGGAGCTCTGGTGTTTTCACTTTCAGAATTTAATTACTACCTATGTATTTGGAAGGCTATTTTCAAGGCATCAAAAGAGAACAGACTCTTCCAAAAAACACTCTGGACAGCCCCCTCACCTTGCCCTAGGATGTTTTACCTTCGCTCTTAAAAATTCTCTCCTCTGGGAGTGGTCATGTTTGAAAGGTGAATTCAAACACGTTAATATTTACTGGAGGAAAACAATTTTGTGTCATTTCAAACTAAATTGCTTTTTAAGGCTGGGGAGGATGGGGGAGCAGTGTTTCAGTAGGAGAGGAAGGTTCTGAGAAAACTTGAGCTGAGAGTTGAATGGAATTTTAAACACAGACTCTTGATAGATTCCTGTTGACAATGCTAAGGTTGTCTGAAGGTGCAGCCCTTATCTGCCATGTGAAGAGCTAATACTTATTCTTCACTTGTTAATATACTGCCCAAATAATGTTGGCTTTGGAATGATATTTGTATCCCTGCCAATGTTGTTGTTACAGTGTCAGAGAGGAATGGATCTAGAAGCTGTTCAATTCCTTTTTTATTCTAGACTAAAGAAGCTCTTGAAGAGATAAAGATTCATTTCACTGTAGACCAAAGGACTCTAGCTTACTAATGAGTTAGGGGACCACCATGCAGTTGCATCCAAAAAGCTCTTAAGAAATTGGCATCCTGGCATGATTTTTTAAAAATCATTTTTGTGTCATCTGACTCAATGGAAGCCATCTTACTTTTAAAACATAGTTACATCCAGCAATGGTTAGTTACCATTACCTTTCCCTACTGATTTCAGTGATACCTATGCATGATGAATTTTAGCTTAACTATGGTCATGGAAATATGAGGTTGTACACCAAGGTGAATACTGGACAGAGAAAAAGAGGACAGGAGTAAAATCAATGCATTTGAAATGTGAGACTGGAGGAGAGTTCTATGGATACCATGGACTGCCAAAAAGACAAATGAATGTTATCAAGAACAAATTAGGCCTGAACTCTCACTAGAAACCAGGATGACCAAACTGAGGCTGTTGTGCTTTGGTATGTCATAAGATAGCATGGCTCTCTTGAAAAAACTATAACACTTACAAGATGGAAGACACTAGGAAAAGTTAGAGGTTATATTAACAGGTGGATTCAATCAAGGCAGACCCAGCCCTGAGTTTGCAAGACCTTAGCAGAACTGTTGATGACTAGGGTTCTTGGAGGTCTCTCTTTCTGAAGGTCTCCATAAGTGGAAGTCAACTTGATGACATACAGCAAGAGCAATCACCTTTTGGCAGTGGTTCTCATACTTTAGCACTCCACAAGTTCTGAACTACAGCTTCCAGCCATACTAGCTGGGTCATTCTGGGAGCTGAGAACCAAAATATTTAGAGGGCCCATGTCTGAGAACCTCTGTACTAAACAGTGTCTTTTGTTGTTTTGTCTCATCAAATCAACTTCATCCTATGATGACCTTATGCATGAGAGACCATCAAGAGCCCAGTCTTCAACTGCCCTGCTCAGATCTTGCCAATTTAGGGCTCTGGCTTCCCTGATTGAATCAAGCCACCTCTCGCTCTTTTCCTATTGCATGTATGTTAAAGCAGTCTTATGAACATTTGAAATGTCTGCTTCTTCTCCTCTGGATACATATGTAGGCATCCATCCATGTATAGGCTGAACAGCACAAACTCTATGCAATCAATGAATAGTCCAGAAAAGGTGGAACTAGAAAAGTCTAGAAGCAAAAACAAGAGACAACAAGTCTGCCTCACATATCCTTGACAATAAGTCCTCCACTTTTTCAGTGGTGCTACTCCTCTGGCTCCTGAATTTGCTCACATCCATATGCTTGCCTGATACTTCACAATGTGACGAAGGACACTGTTTATTACATTAAAGAGAAATATTTTATAAGATCATATAAAAAGAGAGGGGGGGTTGAGGAGAAGGAGTATGGCTCTGTTTTCCAAAGCTGAGTAGAGAATAGGCAGCATGCCTCACTGCTTCGAAATTAGATCACAAATTTTCTGGCTGATGGCAGCATCTTAGCATTCACCCTGAAGTCAAAGATCTGAGCAAATTACATTTTAATATCTTATGTTGATTTGCCCATGCTGAAATTCCTTGGAAACAAAAGGTATTGTGGGAAACATATATGCATGGGTATCCTGTGGACTTCAGGTGCATCTTGAGGATGAAACTGTATTAACTCATATAGCAGAATTCACTTGCAACACAACTTTTGCTGTTAATTATACTTGTAGTCTTAAGACCATGTCTTTGGTTCCACCTCTTTCATAGCTTTATTCTTACAACAACCCTGCAATGTAATGAGACAGTGTAATCAGCTCAGGTTAGCCAGTCAGCTTCATAGTTTTCGTTGTTATTTGCCATCAACAGTGTCACTCAGTGCAAGGGGAGCTGCTGGGGGGTAGCGGTAGCAATGGCCCAAAGGGTCCTCTCTTTTGTTGCAGTGGCAGCTGTTTCCTTATGTGGAGGCCTCTGCTGCTACAGCAAGCCAGAAGGGGTACAGATGTCATCCCTATTCACCTGGTGTGAATGTCACCTGGTGTGGACTGCGCCCCCGGCACTCCCTCTGGTTTCACTACTGACCATCAAGTGAATTTGGAATTGCTGTTGTTGTTAACTGCCCTCAACTTGACCTTGACTTGTGGAGACCCAGTTGATGAGACATTTCCAAGACCACCTCTCTACCATTGCTCTGCTTAAGTTTTGTAGATTCATGCCCGTGACCTCCCTAGTTGAGTCTAGCCATCTGGCATGCAGCCTTCCTCTCTTTCTACTACCTGCTACCTTTCCTAGCATTATTGTCTTTTCTAATGATTCTGCCTTCTCATGATATGGCCAAAGTATGACAACCTCAATTTGATCATTTTGGCTTCTAGAGGTATTTCTGGCTCGATCTGTTCAAGGACCCATTTGTCTGTCTTTTTGGATATCCACGGTATTCTCAGGACTCTTCTCCAGCACCGCAATTCAAATGAGTTGACTTTTTCCCCCATTAGCTTTCTTCACTGTCCAGCTCTCAATTCTACCATTAGTGCTCAGTTGTATATCTTTGCTTTTTAAGATCTTGTCCAGTTCTTTCATCATTACCCTTCCCATTCCTAGTCTTCCTCTTATCTACTGACTTCAGTCTCCATTCTCCATGTTTAATTCAAAATATGAGAAATCTTTAACTATTTCAATTTCTTTATTGTCTAGATCAGGGGTAGGCAACCTTTCCCCTTTAAGGGCCGAGGGACTTCAGCTCCCAGAAGCCTCAGCCATGTTGGCCAATAGTCCCATGTTGGCCAATAGCTCCTGGGATTCTGGGAGCTGAAGTCCCTTGGCCCTTAAGGGGAAAGGCTGCCTAACCCTGGTCTAGATTGAGTTTATGTAGGTCCTCCATGGTAATTATTTTTGGTTTTTTTATGATCAGCATTAAGGCTGCCTTTGTACTTTCTTCCATGACCTTCCTTAGTAATTGTTCCAAATCTATGATGTTTTCTGCTAATAATATGGTGTCATCTGTATATTTTAGATTGTTGATGTTCCTTCCTCCTATCTTCATTCCTCCATTTTCTAAGTCTAAACCTGTTCTTTGAATGATGAAGACCCTATGAATGAAGGACCGCCAAGAACCTTGATCATCAACTGCTCAGCTCAGGTCTTTCAAACTCAGGGTTGTGTCTCCCTTGATTGTGCAGCTTTGGATTTTCGTTTTATCTCTGAACATGTCAGCAGCTGAACACCCTTTAGGCTGAGTCTAGTTGCTTCATTAGATCCAATGTTCTGTCTTTTATCCTACTACCATATTGGTTGGGGGATTCTGACAGTTGTTGTAAAAATTAACTTTTCCAAGCTCTGATTAGTATGGCCTCATGCTAATTAATGAGTTAACCATGCACATGACCACTAACGTCTCCCAGTGCTGAAAGCTGAGAGTGCCATGATTTTATCTCCCCTTCCTGACTCTTAGCAGTATTCCTAGTAACTTAGGGCCTTTGCAGACTGCCAGAAATAGTGCAAACTGAGTCCACTTTAAGGGTTAGGGTTAGGGAATCATGGGAACTGTATTTTATTGTGGCACCAGAGCTCTCTGACAGAGAAGGCTCAATGCAGAGGTAGGCAACCTTTCCCCTTTAAGGGCCGAGGGACTTCAGCTCGCAGAATCCCAGGAGCTAGTGACCAACATGGGACTATTGGCCAACATGGCTGAGGCTTCTGGGAGCTGAAGTCCCTCGGCCCTTAAAGGGGAAAGGTTGCCTAAACCTGGCACAATGTCTCAGAAAAAAACAATTCCCATGATTCCCTAGCACTAACCCTAACCCTTAAAGTGGAGTCAATTTGCACTAAGTCTGCAAAGGCCCTTAGATATTTTAAATGTATATTTTAACTTTCATTCCTTTATATTTAAAAATGCATTCCTATTTATGTATTCTATTTATGTATATAAAGTAATAGTTCCACTATTCTGTTTTGGTCAGACTTCACCTGGAATACCATATCCAGTTCTGTGCATCAGAAGCTAGTGTGTGTCTAGAGGAGGGTGACCAAAATGGTAAAAAGTCTGGAAACCATGCCCTATGAGGAACATCTTACAGAACTGGATATGTTTATCCTAGGGAAGAGAAGGTTAAGAGGTAACATGATAGCCATATTTAAACATTTGAAAGGATGTCATATTGAAGAAGTAAGCTTGTATTCTGCTGCTCCAGAGATTAGAACATGGAGCAATGGATAAAAACTATAGGAAAAGAGATTTTACCTAAAGTTTAGGAAGAACTTCCTAGTGGTTACAGCTGTTCAACAGTAGAATACACTACCTCAGAGTGTGGTGGAGTCTCCTCCTTTGAAGGTTTTTAAGCAGAGGCTGGATGATCATCTGCCAGGAGTGCTTTGATTTTGAATTTCTGCATGGTAGGGGATTAGACTGGATGGCCCTTGTGGTTACTTCTATCTTTATGATTCTATGATTCTATATTCTTATACACATAAGAATAAATATCCCTACTTATTCATTTAGATATGTCTTTTAATTTTGTATATTTTTATCCCATTACTCTCTCTCTCTTCCTCTCCCTCTCTCTCTCAGACCTTGAAGAAAACCCTTGTCTGAAATGCAGCTATTCAGAAATAAGGTTCTTTTGCAGTACCTGTCCTCCCTCCCCCCATTTGTGTTCCAGTTTTCCTAGCAAACTACTTCTTGTATCTGCCATCTGGAATTAAAATACTCTTTGTACAAGCTACAAAAGTTTAATTGGCAAATGAATCAAAAGAGACTAAAATTGGCAAATGACTCAAAAGAGACTAAAATAAGAGGGACTAAAGACTCTTTCTCAGTAGTTTGTTACGATGCTATGACTCCACTTTTAACTGTCATGGCAACATCCAGTGGAATCCTGAGATTAAAATTTTAGAATGGCACATTTACAATTCTCAGCCAGAGAGCTCTGGTTTCTCACCAAACTATAAACCACAGGATTCCCTAGGCTATTGCCATGGCAACTAAAGTGTAGTCATAGCACTATAATTGTATACGTACAGACATACTTCAACAAAGCTTCTAAGACATTTTAATGGTTCCTTTTAATGCTCCTGGTCCCTTTTGCTCCTTGTCTGCTGTCTAGCTACAAGGTTTTTTTTTTTTAGCAGCATCAGCAATAGAAATAAGGTGAAAGAGGGATGGAGTGTAGTTGTATTTGCCTGCTTACAACAGGCAAGGTAAAAGGTATCTGTCTCTAGAATCCTAAACTGAACATGCATGGACAGAAGAACAGAGAGAAGAAGAAAGCAGATGAGGAAAGTAGATAAGATTGCCTTACCACCTTCCACAAACATATAGTGCTATAGGTATAGCCTCCCGAATGGAAATCGTAAGAAAAGTAGAGATTGGTGAAAGGAAAGGTCACCCTTCAAGTGGTCTTTAGAAGGTTGAAAGTGTTTTGGTTTATTTATGCAAGCTTGCCTGACTGGTTTCATTTCACATGTGGATACTGTTACTTTTGAATAAAAAGTGTTCTGGAACATGTTAAACTGCTCCCCCCCCCCCCCCCCCCCCCCCCCCCCCCCCGCCCGGGCATAGGAACCTATCCCTGTTATTATTTCTGCCCCTGGTACCAGTTTTTCTGTTGAAGAAATAACGCCCAGGAACATATCAATTTCAGTTAATGATGTATACCTGTAGTGTGAAAAAGCCCTAGTGCTGATGCAGTTTGAGTTAGGGTTCTCTTTGGAAGGAGATATTAAAGTCATAAAAGGACAGCAATGGCAGAAAATGAAGAGGCCAGCAAAGGTCTTGTGAAAGGCCACAACAAGCTTATTTGGCTTTAGACATTTTGCATTTGTGTGTTTGGGCTGGGGACAGACCCTCCTCTTTAAGAATCCTTTGACTTCAATGGGATTATGTTCACAGATGACATGCCATCAACAGGAGGCTAATATACTAGCACTTGACTAGCTAACAGGAGCTCTGGATATGAAGCGTTTTCTATTATTTTATGTTTTGGTCTCCAGCCACATGAAACAGACTTTGAAGATATTTATGGATCAAGTGTGGAAAGTATAAAGCAGATCCTCACTGAAAGGCGACTCTGCTGTGACACTTTCATTGCAATTGGTGCCTTGAAGGAGTCAGTGGAAAGTGAAAAGCTCCAAGTTTTTCTTTAATATAGCAGCATATGTTGGGACCCTGCTTACCCACCGAAAGAACAGCAATTGATTCTACTTCTACAATTTTTACAAAAAGCAAAAGCACTAAGAAACTGGTAGCTTAGCTGGCTGCTAAATTCAAATCGACATTTGACATTTAGCTTCATCACTAGCACCCACTGCTTGGACCTGATAGTCACACTGTACAGTTATAAACGTTTGATACTATTTTTAACTGCCATGGCTCCCTGTGATTGAAGCCTGGGATTTTTAGTTTGACGAGACCCTTAGTAATCTCTGGGAGTGAATGCTAGTTTGCATTACACTACAGCACTAGAGCTATTTAACGACTTCACCAAACTACAAATCCAACTATAGATCCATGGATGTTAAAGCAGTATTGAACTGTTATTGTGCAGTATAGATGTCACAAAATTGCAGAGACTGTATAAGAAGACATGCTCTCTGATTTCCAGAGTCATAGTCTAATGTTTAGCCACTACACCCCACTGGCCTATATAGTGAAGTAAACCCCCCTCATTTTTATGAATTCGACCTGCATTTTTTTCTGTTGTTTTCCTTATGCACATTTTTAGTATATATATGAGTTTATTTTCCTTTGGTATACATTTATTCCCCATTTCTATGTATAGTTGTGAAAGCTGGACAGTGAAGAAAGTGGATAGGAAGAAAATCAACTCATTGTGATGTGGTGCTGGAGGAAAGTTCTGCAGATATTGTGGACTGTTAAAATACCAAATAAATGCATCTGAAAGCTAATCAAGCCTGAACTCTTCCTAGAAGCTAGAATAGCTAGAATAAGGTTGTCATACTTTGGCCATATAATGAGAAGACAGTCATCATAATGCTTGGTAAGATGGAGGGCAGTAGGAAGAGAGGAAGATCACACTAGATGGATAAAGTCAACCAGAGAAAACAGAGAAAAAGGGCTGCTGAGGATAGGATAACTTGGAAGTCTATCATTCACCAGGCCATGGGCTGAGGTTGACTGGAAAGCAGCTTACAACAAGACAGTTTTGAATTCATTTTTGACATTGCCTAATGTATGTGTCTTGGTAATTTTCAGATTACTAATGGGCTAAAGTTGACTGGAAAGCAGCTTACAACAAGACAGTTTTGAATTCATTTTTGACATTGCCTAATGTATGTGTCTTGGTAATTTTTAGATATACATTTTGACTTGTGTACATTTATTAGTGAATACAATCATCCTTCCTGATTTGCAGGGGATCCATTCCAGACCCCCCCCACCTCCACCCTGCAAATCTGGAAAAACACAAATATTTGAGTCCCCATTGGTTACAGGTGCACATGCCATTTTGTCCCTCCCTGCTTGCTATCCATGAAGGAGCAAGACCACAGACTCCAAGTCCACAAATGGGGAGGGATGAGTGTAATTTGAAAAGGGAGGGGGGAAACCCCACAGCTTACATTTTCTTCCCAATGCCAGGAAAGTGGTTCATGCTTTCATTAATAACATCACCGACAATGAACTTGATGAATTCATTTTAAAATGTGCTAATATGAATTTCTTTTCCATCTCTAGCTCTGTATTCTATCCAATCAAGATTAACCAGGGTGAAAATTGAAGCATTTTTTATAGTGCAAAAGAGATCCAGCTGGCTACTTCTTTGGTTGTTTATTTATTTGGGTCAGCTGCTGAAAATATGTTTCTGTTTGTGTTTTTTAAATCCTTCTCTAGCAGTTGATTTACATCTTGAGCTGAAGGCAGCCTTAATATCAGATCAGGCTGCTATGACTACAGTGACTGTCCTAGTTTACTGTTTTGTTTCCAGTGTAGTAAGGAGTTTTATTGTGATTTTTAATTGCCTTTGTGCATCAGGCACTGAATTGAAAAGATGTGCCTAAAAATATGTTATAAATCTAACTTAATCTGTGAACTGCATGTTGATTTTGTTGCATCCATATGTTTTCAAGTACACATGCCGATGCTTGATTCTATTAAATCAAGAAAGGGGCTGAAAGGACCATAGGAATTAGTTGTACAACTGTACAAATGAGAGGTTTTGTGAAACTTCAGTTGTTGCTATGCAGCTTAGCTTTAGCCATGTTCTATTCAGGTTTTTCAGCATTAAACAATGTTGTATGAAGTCATATTCAGTGCAACAGCATATTTCATTAAAGCATTGTGTATCTGATTGAGTGAGTTTTCTCTGAAGAGAGATGTTAGCCTAAATCCCATTGTTAGTGCTCTGCTAGAGTAGAGTCATTCAATCAAACTAGATTCACTATTGACTTATCTTTCAACATTAGCTGGGATTAACAAACAGATTTCCAGCTTTTATGACTATTTTGAAAGTCATTCAGTGTGAGGATAATGTGACCCTCCAGACTACAGCTCCCAGCATTCTTCACCATTGGCTTTGCTGCCTCAGCCTGCTGGGACTTGTAGTGCAATAATATCTGAAGGGCATTATGATTGCTTTGTTGATGTTGTGTGCTTTCAAGTCATTTCTGACTGATGGCAACCCCAAGGTGAATTTATCAAGGTTTTCTTGGCCAGATTTGTTTAGAATGGAGTTTTGTCTTTACCTTACTCAGAGGCTGAGAGAGTGTGACTTGCCCAAGGTCACTCAGTGAATTTGCATGGCCAAACAGGGATTTGAACCCCAGAACCCTAGTCATAAAAGTCCAATACTCAAATCAGTATACCACACTGGCTCCATATGATACCTATTCCTGGTTTAGTCCCATTAAGTATGTTTTATTATTCAGTCTAGCTAACCACATCCATATACCAACTGTCCCACCAACTTAATTCATCTGCAGAGATATAGTCTTCTCCTCAACAAAGGCCTGTTCTGTGTCCCACTGTCATCAGAAGAACAACAGGTAGAAACCTGAGATAAGGTCTATTTAATGATGGTATCCCAGACTATTGGATTCATTGTCCCAGGTAGCTTCCTTTCCCTTTCCTTTTTGGTACGTAATTGCTCAAAGCATGGGAAAGCCATTTTTGTGAACTACAGGAATGCATCTCAAGCTATTTGATATAAAGGACTGGCAGCTTCTCCACAATGTTCCAGGGACATGTACCATACCCCCCCCCCCCTTGTCTACCTTCAGGGACTGGCACTGATCCATGGATAAGTACTTTGAGTAGCATGGGCTAAGGTGTCCAGAATCCATCAGTCAGCATCCCTTAGCCATCTAGTAGCCACATTATTATAATAGCTGTAGTCCAAAAAGTAACTTTGGTAAGCTTTGTTGTTGTTTAGAGATGCATTTGACCTAAGCAGTCCTTATATGGCTTTGGTGATTTATGTTGCTGCCTCTCCTTTCTTTCTGTTTTTTGGTTGGCTTCCTGATATTAGTGTGCATGCTCTGTGCTTGTATTGGAGGGTGTGAACTGCTTTAAGGATCCCATTTGGGGATGGAAATGTGGCATTCAAAAGGTTTTAAGATAGCATATAACAAAATTATCTATCTGCTTGTCCATCTGTCTGTCTGTGTTACATTGACAAGTGGTATTCAAAACCAAAGCCACTTGCTCCTGAATCTTGGCCCACAAGTACGAAAGTAGCACTTAATTAATTCCTCTGTGGTTCTGCTTTTCTGATATTGAGAAGCGAGTTGTCATAACTACACAATGCTTTATTTAGCTTTGCCTTTATTAAGAGATTAGTCAGCAGACAGGTCCATGCTAGTTTGCTATATGCTGGACTCTTTTCATTTTTTCTTCTTGACTGCAGGCACTATTGTTGAAAGCCTATGGGAAGCTGAAAATAACAGGATGAAGACCTGGACCTCTGGGCTTAAAGGCCATGAATACAGATTAGAAACAGAGGTTTGCTCATGAGTCATTTGCAAAGCTTGTGTGTATTGAGAAAAGCAATGCAGCAGTGGTTGCTTAGCACCATTAGAGTACCATTACTCTTTTTCCTTTTGTCACCTTGAGTAAACTAATTCGCAAACTGTGCATCTCATATTATATACCTGATAAGTCCCCACCTTACACACTGAAGTGTTTTTTTTTTTACAGAGGAAAATTAGTAGAAAACTGTTAATGTATTCCATCAATTGTTAATAAACTAAGAAAATTGTTTTTATTGTTGTGTGCCTTCAAGTCATTTCCAACTTATGGCAATGCTAAAATGAACTTCTCATGGGATTTTCTTGGCCAGATTTGTTCAGAGGAGGTTTGCCATTGCCTTCATCTGAGGCTGAGAGCATGTGACTTGCCCAAGGTCACCCAAGGGGTTTCATGGCTGAGCTGGGAGTCAAACCCTGGACTCCAGAGTCATATTCTTTCTCTCAAACCACTACGCCATGCTGTTTCTGACTAAATCAGAATTTACCTATCTCATTTAGGATAAATTGCTATTTAATTTTAAATTAAAGGCATGCATCAAAAGCCTGACCACAGTGAAACCAGCAAAATGCCATCCAAGGTTTTACTTCTCCATGGGGTCTAACAGACAAGTAGTTGGCTTCATCTCTCCAAACAAGTTGTCCACATCATCATGACCTCACATGTTTCACTTTTCATTTGTGATATGTTGGATATTATGTTCCTATAGCCATTTGCTATTTGTTAAAAATGTGCTGGGAAATGCAAAATGGACTGATTTCTCATTTTGTTAATTGATAACTTAAATAATAACTTAAATATGAAATTAAAAGTTAATATGGAAAGTCCAACCTAAGTCAGTCAATTAAGTTAAAAATAAATTGAATCAAGTTGTCCCCTGTAAATTAAGTTGTCCTCTCTAGACTAAAGCACTAAAGCTGTGATGGCAAACCTATGGCATGTGTGCCAGAGATGACACACACAGCCATTTCCCCAGGCACATGGAGGGCATGGAGGAGGAGGAAGAGGTGCATGGCTGTTCCTCTTCCTTCCTGGCTGTCCCAGGCCTTCATCTGCCTATCTGGAGATGCCTATCTGAGGACAGCATGGGGTGGGGGAAGGAGAAACAGCCTCTTCCTCCTCCTTCCTGACCCTCCCCGACCTTCAGCTGCCTCTCTGCTTTAAGACATTCATTTAGAGGGGAGACGCCATCTGAAGTCAAGGCTGTAGACTGAGACATGGAGAAATACATCTGGGTGTCATCAGTGTACTGATAACATCCCACCCCATGTCTCAGGATGATTTCTCCCAGCGGCTTCATTTATATATGTTAAATGGCATCAGGGACAGAATGGTGCCCTGAGGGATGCCACAATTAAGCTCCTTTTTAGCTGAGCAACTGTCCCCGAGCATCACCCTCTGGAATCTGCTTGAGAGGAAGGAACGGAACCATTGCAATGCAATGCCTCCAATTCCTAATTCTTTCAGGCATTCCAGGAGAATGTCATGGTCTATCATGTCAAAGGCTGCTGAGAGGTCCAGTAACACCAACAGGGTCACACTACCCCTGTCAAGGCCCAGGTGGAGGCCATCAGCCAAAGCAACCATGGCAGTCTCCACTCCATATCCTGTCCTAAAACCAGTTTAAAATGGATCTAGATAATCGGTTTCCTCCAAGATAGCTTGGAACTGAAGAGCAACAGCCCTCTCGATCTCCTTGCTCAAGAAAGGTAGCAGAGAAACCGGCCAATAAATGTTCATGTCCAGAGAGTGAAGAGAAGGTTTTTTCATAAATGACCTAACTACCGCTTCCTTCAAAGAAGTTGAGGCATGACCTTCACCTCAAGGCATCTCTTCCCTGGATGGCTAGCCATGATGGGCAAGTTGTCCTCCTCACTATACCAAGGAGCTTGTCCACATCATCGGTACTCACTGGTTGGAACTGATCCAGTATAATCTCATAAACGGAGTTGCTGGATACCTCATCTATCAATTCTGCTATAACACCGGCATCCAAGTTGACTGTTCTGAGATATTTTTTCTGCAAAGAAGTTGTTAAACACATCACAGCAGGCCCTTATCTGGTTGAGTAATGGGTTCTGCACAGGTGGAACCTGTGTGAGTTCCCTTTCCACCCTAAACAGCTCTGCTGGACTGGATTCTTCAGACACAATATATGCAGAGAAGAAAGATTTCCTTGCTGCATGTATTGCCTCTCTATAGGAACAAAGAAATTTTCCATGATGAGTTCTGTCAGATAAGAGTCAATTTTTCTGCCAGACGGACTCTAGTTGTTGTCCAACCTGCTTCATCTTCCTGAGTTCTTCGGTATACTATGATTGATGATTTGAAGCGGGTTGGAAAGGATGCTTGGGAGCAATAATGTTGATAGCATTGGCAAGATTGGTGTTGCAGGTATTAAAGCCTCAACAGAATCTTCTGCATTACCAACCATTAAACCAGGGGTAGGCAACCTTTCCCCTTTAAGGGCCGAGGGACTTCAGCTCCCAGAATCCCAGGAACTATTGGCCAACATGGAACTATTGGCCAAAACAGCTGAGGGTTCTGGGAGCTGAAGTCCCTCGGCCCTTAAAGGGGAAAGGTTGCCTACCCCTGCATTAAACCCTCTAAGGCTTTCTGGAAACCAGTTAGTTCCATTAGCCTTCGAGGGCAGACCATTTTAATGTGCCCTCCACCCCCCGACAGGCTGGACAGTGGTTCTAAGTTCAGCCTTCGATCAGGAAATGATCTGTCCATGACAATGTGGAGGTTTTTATTACCTCCGCCCACGGATATTCCTGTTCCGTACTGAAGACTGCATCAAGGGTAGGACCTGCACAATGTGTGGGCCTAGCAACCAATTGGGATAGGCCCATGTTTGCCATGGACTCCATGAACTCCCGAGCCACACCTGTTAGATTTGACAAACTGTTCCCGAGTGAAATGTTGAAGTCGCCCAAGACTAAAGGTCTAGGCTACTCCAATAGCAACTCAGAGACCAGTTGTGTCAGCTCAGTTAAGGAATCTGTTAGACAACGGGGTGGACAGTATACTAACAGAATCCCCAAACTCTCTTTGGTCCTCAGGCTCAGGTACATACACTTGAAGTGGACTGTTTTCTGGACAAGTATCCTGGTCAAGGTAAGGCGATTCTTATGAACCAGAGCTACTCCACCTGCTTGCCCACTTCCCCTTACCTGCTCACTGACAGAGTACTTGGCTGGGAGGGCCTGTGCCCAAGTTATAGCACTGCCTTCTTCCAGCCAGGTTTCTGTGAGGCAAGCCAGGTCGGCATCTTCATCTAAGAGAAGATCATAAATGATCTGGGTCTTGTTTCTGACTGACCTGGCATTACAAAGGAGCAAAGTAAGGTTCTGTGGTATGGTTGGTGTGCTCTCCAATCCATTACGGAAAACAGAGTGAACTGAAGGCAGGATAGCTTTCAAACATCTACCCTGCCTTCTTTTGTAACAAACATTCACCTTCCCACCCTGGAGGCATGCCATTAACAACAGAACAATACCTATTCAACACAGAACAATACACAGTTCACCTGGGAACCAATCCTCCCTACCCAGGGCCTCACAGTATATATAGACCCATTCTCTTCCATTCAAGTTTTCTCTGAAGATGCCAGCCACAGATGTTGGTGAAACATCAGAAGGAAACTCTTCTAGAACATGGCCACACAGTCTGAAAAACCCACAAAAAACTATGGATGCTGGCCATGAAAGCTTACGACGTCACATTCACCCTGTTCCTGCCATACCTTCCTTTCCTTTGGATTTTTGCTCCCAGATTGCAACTGGCCACACATGCTTGTCCCTTATTTACAGAGCTCTCCAAGTCCTTCCAAGTCCAGGTCTGCTGCCTGCCTCAGCTACCTCCACTTCATTTAACCCTGGTGGAGTGGGGGATGAGGAAGAGCTGTTCCAGTTTTCTCAGGCATTCTGGCTGGTGTTCCAGGGAGAGTGGGGGAAGTGGCTTTTAAGGCCAGCCACTCCTGGCCCTGCCCCTTCTCACAGCTGCTGCCTGGCTCTGCTGTCCCAGCTGCCTTGGCCCCAATGATGACGGGGAAGAGGAATAACACATAATGTCATTGTTGTTGTTGCTTTTGTTTTTGTTGTTGTTGTTGTTATCTCAGCCTTTTTCCAAGTCTAACCCAATACCACTACAACTACAATTTAGTTACAATCAGAATTGGTTAGTTGCAATCAATATACAATTATATTGTATAGTTACTACCAAAATACAGTTACCATCAAAATTTGTGTAAATTGTAACTAAACCAAGGATAGATTTTTAACTGTAACTTCCTGACCACTTTTCTAGTTACATCACTAAATGATAGAAAACAAATATCACCTAGTTCAGGTGTTACAAGGTTGCAAGTTCAATACTAGCCAAGCTTGACTCAGGCCTGCATCCTTTTGAGGTCGCTAAAATGAATACCCAGCTGTTGGGGGGCAATGAGCTCAAAGTTGTAAACTGCTCAGACACTCCATAGCATGGTATGAAGCAGTATATGAATGAAGAACAAAAAGTGTTTGTTTCTCCTCCTGTCTCTGACATTGTGTTCTGTTTTGAAAATTTAAATAGTGGTAAGGTGGCTAGGGAACATGTTTGATACAAGTCAGCAGCTTTAGTTTTAAAACTCAGTAAAATGTAAGTAATATCATTATTTTAGAAGGAAAGGAAACTGAAGAGTTACTTCTAAAAATATAAAGATAGTTACTTAGATTTAGGACAATATATGTAAATGAGTACATCATAATTAGTTACAGCTTAAATATAGTTACATCTTAAAATCTTTGGAATGTTCTCTGGCATTTCTGGCACAACTTTCTATTGTATCCATATATCAATTATCTATGTGGATCAGAATCTCCAACAGTGCTCAGTGCACTCCATAGGTTCTCATAAAAAGCTTCTCAGAACATCCATGCAGGTTATGTGTGATTTATAGCCAGGAAATTATCAGGTTTTCCTATCTTAAACCCTCCCACAAAGTTTTCAACAAGAACCACTGCAAAATGATTTTTTTGAAAAATGGCACAAATAAATATTTGTCATATGGTAGCACAAATGTGATATTGGATTTTCTCAATTTCTGTCAAAGAATCTTTTCTGGTTTGGGGCTTTGTGTGTTAAAAATCAATATTAAGTGTACTTTCTTTGTTTATTTGTTTTGAACAAGAATAGGCATACTTAAATTTAAAAGAAATAGAAAATGTGTTGTTCCTCCCCTTGTAGTTGAAGATATTTTTGTTCTATTGCTGGGAATAGAAGTTAATTTAAAGATCGATTCCCCCAAATATAAATGCCACCAATGGAGAGGACACAACATTTTCTGCTTTCTTTTTGAGTCCTTAAGCAACAAAGAAACATTTTTAACTATCTGAACACAGAAAAGCTGTGGAAATTCAGGATTCAAAGTAACCTGTTACATAACTGAAGCTAGATCTTTACCAAGAAACATCAGGAATGGAGTGTCTGTGTCCCACAGTGCCCTCTCCAGTTCCACCAGGGGCTGGACTTTCCCTCAGCTATTGAGTTTGTTGCTCCACCACTGGTCAAGAGCCTCTTGACTTCCTTCCAAAACATGTTGTGTAGAGAACACATTCCTTATTTTTAAGTTGAATCATGTTCCTGAAAGGCTTCTCATAGTGTTATTCAGCTTGGAAACAAGGTGCATCCTCCTACCTGCCTTGTTTTAAAGAGGAATGGAGGGACAGTTGCCACTTGAATATTTAAATCTGGTGTTGGGTGACAAAGTTAGTAGCATGGTGGATGACTGGGACTATAAACATGTGTGGAAGGATGTGTATGACATGTGGCCACATCTTGTCCTAATGCTGGACAATGATCCTCCTGTCACATTTAATTGTCTCCTGTTGGGATTCCTTGAGGGTTAATAATGCATGTTGTTGTTGTTTGCCTTCAAGTCTTTTCTGACTTACGGTGATTCTAACCTATGTTGAACCTATCACAAGGTTCTCTGGGCTGAGAGTATGTGACTCATCCAAGGTGGGTTTCCATGGCTGAGTGGGGAATCAGACGCTGGTCTCTAGAATGACTTCAAGCCATAAGACAGCACACAATTAGGTACAATATATTAAAGAATCCTTCTAAAACTTTTCAAAAGCTTTAGAAGGCTCCTCTGATGTGCAGCAGATACAGGGTGCCAAGCAGACCCCAGAACACAGGACATCAGAGGGAAAAAGCAAATGTATTAGATAATGAACTTCAAGCAGAGGTTGAGGTCTGCTCAGTAGCCTGTCCCCACTGCACATAAGCTTTAGAAGGATCTTTCCTCCTCAAGCCCATTGTCTAATGCATTTTCTATTCCCCTCCGAGAAACATGCCCTGCATCTTTTTTTTCTTCTTTTACAGTTGGCTCCCAAACGTAAGTCTTGACTTGAGGCATTACTTGAAAGTATCTTGCAAGGACTTGAGACTTGACTTGAAATTTGGACTAAGACTTGAATACACTGGATATGATTCAATCAGACTTTGCATCATATCCTTTGAATACTTTATTACATCTTCCCTCAGAGGTAATGCCACCCCATTACTTCTTAGATTTTCATTTTCTGAGTAAAACACTGTGTCTCAAAATATCCCATTCCTGTCCACTTTAGCTCGCTCACTCCAAGTCTCGCAATGTTTATACATTCTCCTCCTCCTCCTCCTCTTTATTATGGTTAGCTCCTGCTGATTCATGCTTCTCATAGTCCATGTTCCTATAATATGTGTTGTACAGTTTCAGACTTTCCTTTCACTTCTGTGTATGTCAACAGCTAAACTCCTTTTCAGCTTGAGTCCAGTTGTGTCATTGTCCTCAAGTTGAACATGAGTCAACAGTGTGATGCAGCAGCTAAAAAGGCCAATGTGATTCTAGGTTGCACCAATAGAGGTATAGTGTCTAGATCAAGGGAATTAATAGTACCAATCTATTCTGCTTTGGTCAGGCCTCACCTGAAATACTGTGTCCCATTCTGGGCACCACAATTCAAAAAGGATTTTGACAAGCTGGAGTGTGTCCAAAGGAGGGTGACCAAAATGGTGAAGGGTCTGAAACCATGCTTTTTGAGGACAGACTTAGGGAGCTGTGTATGTTTAGCCTGGAGAAGAGAAGGTTGAGGTTATTTGAAAGCTCTGTTTAAGTATTTGAAGGAGTGTCATATTGAGAATGGAGCAAGCTTGTTTTCTGCTTCTCCAGAGAATAGGACATGGAACAATGGATGCAACCTACAGGAAAAGAGATTCCACCTAAACATTAAGGAGGAACCTCCTGATAGTAAGAGCTAATAAACAGTGGAACACACTCCCTCACAGGGTGATGGAGTCTTCTTCTTTGGAGTTCTTTAAACAGAGACTGGATGGCCATCAGTCAATGGTGCTTTGATTGTACATTCTTGCATGGCAGAGGTTGCCCTGGATGGCCCTTGTGGTCTCTTCCATCTTTATGATTGTATGCTATTATTCTACTGTGCCCTAGTAGCTCAAGTGCTATATGACATAGGAGTTTCATCTTCTGGCCCTATCTCTTGTTTCATTTTGGATTATCTCATCATAGGGTTTTCATGGTAAAAAACATTACAAATGGGTTTATTTTGCCTCCTTCTGCACTGCACTGACAAGTTAGCTATGGTGCTACTACTGTTGTCTCTGAGAGATCCTCTGCCAGTGTCACCCTGCAACTACTACTGCTTCCCAGTTGCTGGTTTGACACATATAGTTTGGCTCCTCAACAAAAGCCCGTCTGACATGAGAGACCCTACCAGCAGCACTGCTGCCATCAGTATAACCTCTTGCCTCACAAGATCTCAAAATCCCACCACCATGGAAAGGTAATGTCATTGGTGATAATGGTGATAAGAGTACCAGGCACTATTGGTACCAGGCACTCTTTCTTAATCTTTCAACAGCCCTCTATAATATTTCTTCCTGTTTGCACTGCAATGTATTGTGCACATTTATTTTCTGTTATATTTCTCAAGCCAATTCTCAGATCAAGGATGTTATGAACCTACTCAACACATGCTAAATATTTTGTAGTGAGTGAAAATACCATCTGGTTCCATTTTCTGCACCCATTCCCCATATTTAAAAAAGGAGAGAGAGACTCTTTCTTTTTTAAGGAGGTCAAACAATGTAACCTGGGGGAGGGGAAGTTTTTGCTCCCTCTAGCATATGTCTTTCATGCATTCTCCATTTTTATAAGAGCCATTGGTTTCTTAGGGAAGATTCCAGTGAGGAAAATGCAAGAGAGCTGAATCGTGCAGTGTCAGTATAATAGCATTATGGCAACTTTTCTGTGCATCTCCAAATGGATACAAGGATTCTAAAGCCTCATAAATACAGGCTTTAGCACAAGGGTGGGAACATATGCAGCATCAAAGAGCCATTTTTGGATCTTCTTTGTCTTACATTGGCTTCATGTCCACAATTTTTTGAAACTGGATTTGATGTTTTGTCACTTCTGGTTTTGGGCCTATCCTGGAATTCTATTTAGAGCTAAAACCATAGCCCCAGAGGCATTTTTTTTTCCACTGGAAAAAATAACATTTTCTTTTTGATTGAAACAATTTTTGAAACTCAGGGATTGGGGAGGTTTGTGGGGACACAGGAATCCAAGGACCACATGGGACCCTCATAGCTGTATCATTCTACCCCAAAGTTCATATTTTTTTGGTCGGGAATACTAAAATCATATCCCAAACAAATGAAAAACCGGGTTTTGATTCTAAATAAATAAACTAATAAAACAACCATATTTTGACCATCCTTGTTAGTAGGACAGTAAATCAATTCTGAGATTTAGCTGAAAAAGAGATGTCCAAGACACTGAACCTGTTTTGAGGACTGGGTCAAGCACCTTGAATAGATCCTTTAAAATGTGGACTCAACATCCCAGCAGATTCATTGCTCCATTAACACATGAGCCACTATTGTGTAAATAAAGTCTGTGAATTTAGCAGTACGTGGCCCACAATGCAAATTCCCATATGACATGACCTCAGATCAGACTGGGACACAATTCTGGTTGAAAATATGTAAAAATTACATGGAAGAGAATGGATTCATCTTTGGGCTTTTGTGATCTCTCTTCTTACACCATCCTGCTTTTGTACATTATTCCTAATTAGTTAGTTCTTCCATCAAATTAGTTGACTTTAAGCCTATTATTCATCCTAGATAACAAGAAAATTAATAGTCAAAGAGTTCTCATACCTTGGGTCAAATATTGATCAGAACGGTGACTGCAGTCAGGAAATTAGAAGAAGGCTAGAATTGGAAAGGGTGGCTATGAAAGAACTGGACAAGTTCCTAAATTGTAAAGATGTAAATCTGAACACTAAAGTGAGGATTGTCCAAGCCATTGTATTCCCCATCACCATATCCAGATGTGAGAGCTGGATAGTGAAGAAAGTAGATAGAACGAAAATCAACTCATTTGAGATATGGTGCTGGAGAAGAGTGCTGAAGATAGTCAAGAAGGCAAACAAATGGGTTCTAGACCAAATCAAGGTGGAACTCTTTCTGGAACTAAACTAACGATGGTGTACTTTGACCACATTATCAGAAGGCATGAATAATTGGAAAAGACAATTATGATAGGAAAGTTATAGGACAGTAGAAAGAGAGGAAGACTACATAGCAGACAATTGGATTCAATCAGAGAGGCCACAGGCCTGAGCCTGCAGGATCTGAAAAGAGCAGTGGAAGGTAGAGGGTCTTTCAGATGTCTCATGGAGGGTCAGCATGAGCTTGACTTGAGGGCAGTAATCTGTTGGAATATGGATGGGTTGTACAGTCAAAGGAGAAATGTAGAGATGTGTGTGTGGAAATTTCCTCATGAGAAAAACATCTAGAGAAACAAAGAGAACTTGATAGCAGGTGGCCAAGAAGACATAAACAAGTACAGTTTTAGCTGGGAAAAAGATAGCCAGTACATCAACAAGGTGAGCTTGTGGAAAGTAGTCACATGGGGGATGATAGACAGCTAGACAGCTAGAGGCTGGGTTAAATCAAATCATACAGGCATTATCCAATCAGCATAAGGTTAACACCCAGAAGGTGGAGTATGAGAAGGGCCAAGGGTTCCTTTGTTTGGTTTTGTTTATATATGCAAGCACTGTGTGTGTGTGTTTGGTTAGATGTGGTTAACAATGGAGTTAGTTTTTGACTTTTAGTTTTTGTGAGTATGCTTATACTGCTTTTACAATGTAACTCCTGGATCTGGAAACATGGATCTGTAACTTTTCCTTTCTACAACATCAGCAAGATGTGATCCTATAGTAGATTGTATGTTTTTCTTTTCTTATTTACTTTATGGAACAATAAAGATCTACTATAGAACTACAAGAAGTCTCTGCATGCTTTTAGCATGGGAAAGGCTGATGAAGGAAGCTGTTCTTCACTATATTCTGCTGTACTCTGTACTCTGCTGGATTCTGCACACCACATCCAAATACCAACATAATCAACAACAACATCACTATTATGGACCATGGAATATAATCACTCTATGTAATTCTGATTTTCAGGGCATGCTCAAATTATTTTAAGCTGGTTTGGATGTGATGTTGGAGCTTATTGCATGGGGTAAAAAACCTTTTCCGGCTTGAATGCTCTTTCAGCCAGGTATTATCATATGTAAATCACCACTGAATCTACTGGCTGAATACAGCCCGGATAAACTGCAGTTCCAAGCTGTGCTCAGTTAGCCAATTTTTAAAGTTGGAAGTTTCCGTTTTCAAAGAAAGGCCGTCTAAGCATGGCTTGGAGCCATGGTTTACCTTGGCTGTATTCAACCAGTGGATTCAGTGGCAATTTACATATGATAGTACCCAGCTGCATCCTGGAAGAAGATTCAAGCTGGAAAAGGTAAGATGTCTTTTTTACCCCATGCGATAAACTCCTATGACTAGTTGCAAATATAGTAGGTAACTAGATTAAGATTGAAGATTTATACTCATGTTAATTTTAATTTGTTGGAAACAGCTTTGAGTCCTGAACTGAGAAAAAGATGGGATAGAAATAATAATAACAATTTTATTATGAAATATCACAGTTTTGTCATAGTGCATAATTTTGACCTCTTCTTCCGGTGGTCAAGTTAATCATTTCAATTCACTCCAGTGCACATGGAAGCAGACTTGCATATGCAAATTTTCTTGATGAATTGGGAAATGTATGAGTGGATCAGAGATTGCTGTGCATCTGTCTGAGGAACATTTGCTGCAACCTGCATTTGTATTGTATGGACCAGAGAGGAAATCTGCCTTGCAGTATGCATATGAATGGTATATGCAGAATACCAGTTTGTAGCACAGCTTTCTCTGGGTCTGAGCCAATATGTATCTCATATTTGAATGCAAAGACATACTCCCAATTTTGTTTTTCCTTGCCTGGCTGGGTCTGGTGCTTTATCTGACCCAGTTAGGCTGCCTGGCACTTATGTTCTCACAATGAAGAATGATTGCCTCTTTTCTCTTAGGCCTGTAGCATGGGGCTGTAAAACATTCCTGATATTTACCTCCAGATTCAGATTCCATCTGCTGAGTCATGATCAATGACATTAGCTTCCTTAAATAGTGAATGTGTTGCTGACTACCATTAGTAATCCTGGATTTCTTCAGTCCAGTAATATATGAAGACTGATAATATGATCTTCTAAACAGGGGATGGGACTCATAGAGCCCTCTATATGTTGTTGGACTGTAACTACCAGCTGTTCTAGTTAACATAGCCAAATGGTGAGGAATTCTAGGAGCTGTAGTCCAATATTATTTGGAGGGCTACATGACTCCCATCTTAGTTCCAGTGGTGTACCTACTATATTTGACACCTAGTGCAGATCATTTTTAAATACCTATTCCTCTCTTCAACAGTCTTTTCTGGGTCTGGAAGAGCTGCTGCCTGGATGGTAAAAGGAGATAACTGTCTTTACCACCCAGCCAGCAGAGCCACCAGATCTGGAAGGCAGCCTCTTCCCAGTAGCAGCTGCTGGTGATAGTGGACTGATGCTTCCACCTTGCAGTTTTTCTGGGTCTGGTTTTCTGGGTCTGGCAAAGTGTGGAATCTAGCTTTCCTGCCTGGCCAGAAGAGCTGCCAAACCCAGAAGGCAGCCCTTCCCACCAGCATACCAGGTGACACCCCCCTCTGAAATGTCACCCAGTGCAGTCCTTACTCTCTGTCCTCCCTCTGCCTAGTTCTGAGTTGCTAGTTATCAACACATAGGATACATATGTAAGACAAGTGACACTAAAACTGGTGCTGCCAACATTTGCTGTTTCCCCCCCTGTTCTGTCACTTGAAGAAGGTGAGGACAATGAAGCAAGACAAGAAGGTGTGTGTGTGTGGGAGAGGAAGGTAGAAAAGAAGGAGAATAAAAACTAGAGAGGAAATATGGCTCAAAAAACAAAGCTGGAATCCTACTTGGTATTATGCATATACACACATACTCTCTAATGCATGCAGTTATTATCCTTTGGCCATTGCACAATATCAGTATCAATTCACAATTGCATAAGGAAAGTTTCAGAAGTATAACAATTTCACATGAAACTAAATGCTATTGTTGGTCCTGACTGAAGTAGAACCATTAAATCACATGATATTACCTAGGTGTTGACTCATCATCCATCAATTGATTGAATTGGTCTACAGGCATGCACTTGCACATTCATGGGGCATGTGTTACTAGACATGATTTGATTTGTGCCACTGTGTGTAGATTTACACTACAGAGAAATGATGTTGGATGTAAGCCTTTGTCTCACTTGGCAAAGTAGGGTTAAAAGTGGGTCAGGAATTAAAAGGTCAAATATCACTCTGGTATGCTGCATTCTACCAATTCAGTAGTTCTGTATATGGTGGACTCATTTATTTATTAGCATGTTTTTCCTCTTGAAGAGTGATTACATATAATCTGAAACACATTCTTTTCCTAGGACAGGGTGGGCAAAGTGTGCCCCCAGGGCCAATTTTGTGATCCCCAGCCCATCCTCCATAAGCTTTTTCTTTGGGAAGATATTGTTTTCAAAAAAATTGATTTGCCCCAAAATGCCCTTTGGGGGAATGAGGAGTATTTCCTCCACATTTTTGCCCCTAGGCCATTTTAAGCTCAGAAGAAGCCTTTTTTAAATCTGGAAGTGAACAGTAATGATTTCTGGTTAGCTCCTGTGGCTAATAAAATCGTCCTCTTTTGGACCTAAAATGTCCCTATGGGGCTAAGAACATGATGAAAATACTGTATTGAGGGTGTTGGTGGCATTTTTTGGGGGGGGCAGAGGGGTGCAGTGGGGTGGTGAGATCCTGTAATTCAGTCCCCTAGTGTCCCACAAATGTCCACTTCTGGTTTAAGGGGAAAATTACATGCTTTTTCTTGTAGCACCTTTGAGACTAACTGAAAGAAAGAAGTTGGCAGCATGAGTTTTCGTAGACCTAAGGGCCTCTATAGACTGGCCCAAAGAGCTGGCCTAGAGTCAGAGATGGGGCAGGGCAGCCACACGCCAGCTGACTCAACCCCACACTGACAGCGTCCTGACACTGCGTGCCATTACACATGGCACAGAACATCAGGACACCCTCCCAGCACAGCGTCCTGATGCGCTGCACTGGAAAGGGTGACGAAGAGCCGTGCACCGGCTCTTAGGGCACCTTTTTGCTGCCCCTGAAAGGAGCGGCATTTTGTCACTCTTTTGGGGGTGGCAAAAGGGAGGATCGGGGCAGTGGTGTGGGGTAGCCATGGCCCTGATCTGCTGCTTCCTGGGGCAGCTCTGTGCCGCCCGTCTGCAGCCCCTCTTAAGTCTGCTTTCTCAGGCCAGTTATCATTGATCTGAGGAAGCAGATCTAAGTCTACAAAAGGTCATGCTGCCAACTTCTTTCTTTCAGTTAGTCTCAAAGGTGCTACAAGATCTCTTTGCATACTGATTCTACAGAGAACTATGAATGCTTTTTCTTTGGTAATTCAGGCTCATCCAGTTGTGGTCTGTGGATGAACTTTTTGAACTATCTGAAGTTGGGGACCAGCAGGGTCTCCCCACCTCCCCCACCCCATATGCCAGTGACCAGTAGCTTATGTCTGCTAATTGGCTGCAATTTTTCTTTCTTTCCTGGAAATCACACTGGACAAGCAGCCAATGGCTCACAGACCAGCACCAGTTCATGGACCACCACTTTCAATACCACCACTGTATATCAATAATTTATGCTGTGCAGCAATAATTTGCTTCCAGATTTATGTGCTTTGACTAGAATACAACCCATAAGCAGTGAAGAATGGAAGATCTTCCAGAAAAATGGAATTCTTATTACACCTTTTTTGTGCTGAACTGGGATTCTGAAAAACTATTTTCTTTTAGAAATCATAGGGGTCTTGATCTGATCTAGATATTTTGAATGATTCCAAGACAAGGTGTCTTAAACCTTTCCAGATCTGAGCCAGATGTTTGGAATGTAAATCTCTATATTAGGGGTCAGCAACCTATGGCCCGGGGGCCGGATCTGCCCCTCCGAGGCCTTTGGACCGGCTCCAGCCTGGTCCTGCTGCCGCCCCCACCACCCGCCGCCATTTTCCAAAATGGCAGCTGTGACTCGTTTGTGCATGCGCAGTACTCCGGTGCATATGCAAACGAGTCGCAGCACCATTTTGGAAAACAAAATGGCGGCCGTGCCTTGCTCGTGCATGCACATATGCTGGAAGTATAACGCATGCACGTGTGAGCGTGCACACGCGGTGCCATTTCCCCCGTCCTCGCCCTGTGGAAGACCTCGGGACCAGCTGACTACCCCTGCTCTATATCTATCCCACCTTTTTCTCAGCACAGAAACCAAGGTGGCTCACAAAAAATTAAAAACCAAGTACAGATTAGTACAAAGGTGTTTTTTTAAACAAACAAACAGACAAAACTTCTATGTGATAACATTAAAGAATTCATTTCTGCTTCTAGAAACTAATAGTTTTCTGGTTCTGGTTTGGAAGTGTTAATATATTTCAAGATGAGGTCTCTTAGAGCATTGAAAAATTACTTTTTTATTGCAACTAACAGAATCCCTAGGTTTTTTTTTTTTTTTTTTTGGAGCTGTAGTGCAAAAAGAAACTTTTCTAAACTCTGAGTGTAATGCTGCAATTTTGCCCATATTTAATAATTGGGAGTGCAGAAGAATGTAATGGATTGATCTCTTCTCCAAATTATGTGCTTCCACTGTTGTTGAAAGGGCAGAACAAATGAAGCTGCTCCACTTTTTTTTTGCTGTTGCCTCTTCATTTGTGAATTTGGCTTTCTAAATGAGAAACTGAAGTAAAAAGACTTGAGTACAAACCTCACATTAGCTGTGAAAGTGGCAGGCACTTTCGCTCGGCTTCACTTTCTGTAATATGGAAAATACACAGTTTCCTCCACCCTGTGTAATATGGGAAATAATAGCAGTGACTTCCTTGCAGGGTTGTTGCCAGGTGTGAGAAATGCTCAGAAATTTCAAAGGGCCATACAATTGGTGCATTATTATTTATATGGTGGTTAAACTGGTCTGGCCCTCCAGATGTTGATCTGCAACTTCCAACAGCCCTAGCCAGCCAAGCTAATGATGCAAAATGTTGGGAATTGCCATTCAACAGCATCTGGAGGGTTGCACATCCCTGGTTTATATTACAAATAACAATTAGAAGTAGCAACAGAGGTGTGGAGGAGAAGAGGGCTGGTTGAAGAGATGCCCATATGAACAGAAATATTTTGAACTGGCTTATATTTTACCCCAGTCCCCTCTAAAGATTTACCCTCATGTATTTAGGCATGAATACATCTAATTTCCTGAGTAAACCTACAGATTATATGTTGTTGTGATGTCTCTTCAAGTTTCTTACAGTGGAGGTTTGCATACCCTGAAACATTTGACAAAAGAGACCTGGGACATGTATGGTGAAACAACATGTGAGTGTGGTCAAGAAGGCAAAAGTTATTAATGAGGAGGAAGAAAGTGGCTAGGAGAGGCTGGAACAGTTTACTTGAGCCTGATGGGAAGGGCAAGATTCTACCCCATTGTTGAGTTAATTGAGGGCAAAGTACTTTCACACTTTGAACTTAAACTGGAGCAACTAAATAAAGCAAGAGGAGGAGAGAGATACCAGGGCATTTTGAAAGCAGCTGAAACAAGTGGGATGGCAGAAGATTAACCAGGATTGTCCCAGCCAAATCAGGGCATTTGGAAGGTATGCCATTGCCTTCCTCTTAGGCTGAGAAAGTGTGACTTGACCAAGGTAACCCAATGGTTTCAATGGCTGAGCAGTGATCCAAACCCCGGTCTCCCAAAGTCCTAGTTCAATACGCTACAACATACTCTCTCTCTACAAATTGTGTGTGTGTTGTGTGCCTTCAAGTCGTTTATGACTTATGGCCACCCTAAGGTGACCCTATCATGGGGCTTTCTTGGCGGGTTTCATCAAAGAGGGGTTGCTATTGCCATTGCCATCCTCTGAAGCTGAGAGAGTGTGACTTGCCTTTGTTTCATAAGTAAATTTTTAAAAAGTTGCATGTGTGCACAATCCAGTCTCTAATTTTGTGGCATAAGAGTTTTCCTAAAGACCATAATAGAACATGGGGGGTGGGGTGGGGTGGGGAGAGAAAGATTGGAGGTTGGAGAATTCTGGGAATTGTAATCCAAAAAAAATAACATTTCCAACCTCTGGTTAAGTAGGAGGTACATTTGTTCCAAGCTGTATTATCTCCTCTCTATTCCACACTAGTACTTTGAACATGGCTTTTAAACAGGAACCAAATCAGCCTTCTGGGGCCCACTGCTTGCTAGACAACAGACAGCAAAAGTTTTATTGGCGTAGCGGAGCTGATATTTCTGCCTGATCTGAGTTGGAGAGCCTGTCTTTGGCAAGTCTGTGGAAACTATTGTTGCCTCAGAGGACAATAGTGTATGCCATGCCAATCCCCTTATCTCACGCTTGCACTGAGCATTAGCATGCATCCCCATGATAAATCTCCTTCACTGATTTTTGCTTTCAGGAGTCAGTTCAGGTTCACATAGTAAAAGAAGATTAGTACATTGGTTAAATGCTTCAGTGCTTTACCCAAGATTCTAAATAATAGGCTCCAAGCTGTTCTGAGCTGCTTCATTTCACATGTGGTTGAAACTGAATACTTTGCCCCACTGTGCTGTCGTTTACATCTCACAACTGTCATTGACATCTCGAGCTGCTTGTGCTCATCTCCAATGTGACTCTTGTGTTTATTCAAATAACGTGCATTGTTATTGTCAGATGATATGATGTTGTCAGACTCCAAAGAGCTCCCAGAAAACTTCCCTCCTTGTTTCAAGTGCTCCTTTTGTCTCTCCAATTTTAAATTGCTGTCAATCTACAGGAAAATAAATGTGCACAAAGTTTCAGCATGCATGACCCACAATAAATTTAGCTTCTCATGGAATATCACTTAAAGTCTGGGCTGAAAGATTAGAGTTAATGGAACTGTAGCCACAGGCCAAGTAGGATGTGATTGTCAAATGCCATGGGTCTCAAAAGCCATGATTCTGGATGAAGGATTAGTGTCTCCATATATGTGTAGCTAAAAAAGGGGCAAAGTCTTAAGATACTGAGAATGCAAAAGACAATAAAGGTCTGAATGTAGTTGCTAATTTTTATATATAGATGCAAATCTAGAAATAATTCTGAAAGTAAAAAAAAACCCAACCTATTTTTTTTTTAATTTTTTTGGTTTCAGAGATTAAAAGAAAAAGAGAAAAAAGAAAAACGAAAGGTGAAGGGAAAATATATGAATATCAGCTGGAGATAGTTTGTTTTTTTGTTGTTATTTGGGGTCAAGTCAGCTTCAACTTAATAGTGACCTGTTCACCTCCAAGAGCCCCAACAGGGCTGTGACATCCTTCTCTGAGTTACTTCATTGAGACCTATATATTAATATAAGCTAACCATGTTTATCCAATTATATTTATCTAGACATATTTATCTAGGCATTTTATTTAGCATATCCTCCAACTGTCCTGGTTTGCAAGAGACAGTTCTGATTAATCCTCTGTTGTCCCACTTTTTCAGCTGCTTTCTTTCTCCTTCTCCCATTGCAGAGAATGCTGTTTACCTTCCCACCAAAGTGGTACCTATTTATCTACTTGCATTTGCATGATTTCGAACTGCTAGGTTGACACGTGAGCCTCGAACTGCCAAACTTGCCAATCTTGCAATCAACAGAGTCAGTGTTTTGTCATAAGGATACATTCTTATAATTTGAACAGAATACAGTTTCTGTTAGTGGGAAGGACCTGTTGTGTCTACACAACCATTGACATCTATGCTTGCTCAGTCTTCAGTGCAGATTCTAATAGCTGATGGGAAACTTCAAGTCCCCCATTCTCTTTTCTTATAGGTCTTGACACTACACTCATGCTGTTTCTGTACTGCAGAATTAATGTGGTTTGATGCTGCTTTAACTGTCATGGCTCATGGATTTGTAGTTTGTTGTGCCACCAGAGCTCTCTGACAAAGTTAAATATCTCACAAAACTACAAACTCCAGAATTCCATAGCATTGAGCCATGACAAAGTGGTGTAAAACTGCATTATTTCTGCAGTCCAGATATAGTCTCAGATAGTATCAAATCAATCAGAAACAGGTAATCTTCTAGATGTTGCAGAATTCTGATTACTAGCAGCCCTAACTCTGACCAGCATAGCCTATGATAAGGCATGCTGGTGCTGGCAATTCAGTTCAACAAAATGTGGAGAGCAGCTTAATTCCCCTCCCTGAAGCATAGGATACAGAAGATTGTCCTCTGTAAACAGAAGACATGGCCACCCTGAAGGCTATAATCCGCTCATTCCAGGTTATTGTGTATTTCTGCTCAAGCTTTCTTGATGCAGAGGATAAGAAAGTTTTCTTTATCTCTCCCACTGTAACATGACCAGACTCCCTGTTCTAAGATGTTAGGTTTTCATGTTTTACTGTGAAGTCTGGTTTTTTAAAGATCAAATTATTAAAAAAGAATAGTGACCTCTGAGCAAGGACACAAGGTACCACTAGCCATGGACCAGTGGGCAGAGGATGGGGCCTCCCTCTAGTTCTGTCATAGCTACTCAGCATAAGCAGAGACTAGATTTATTTTACTTGCTTTTACCTTGACTTGCTGTCTATACAGAAAGTGGTGGTCCCCCATTGCTTTTCCCCACTCATTGACATCTTCCTATATAATCACTCCAGTTTCTTTGCATCTTTGACATTTCCCTGCTATTTGTCAACTGGAATGTTACCGTAGCTCCACTTCCTGCAGATTTAATCTTAAAATCTTAAACATCTAATCATGTTTGCAAGTCTGTCAGAAAATACAATTTCTCTGAACCCTCTTAGATACAATCCATCTCTCTTTAGAGATTCTTCATCACAGAAGTGCAGGCCATAGTCAAAGAAGCCAAATTGTTTCCAGAAACACCACTTGTGCAGCCAGTTCTTAGTTCCATATTGACATTAAAGTGCAATCAGGTTCCCTATAAACAAAATCCTCAGGCATTTATACAAGTACCCTATGTGATAAAGGATTCACCAGTACTGGACTGACAGTATTGGATATCTATGGGCCAGTGAGTTAGATTAAGCCTACACCCTCTGTAGCATTGTGCTGTTAGCCTAGCTGGCAGACTTTAATGTGACAAGTAGAAATCAAGAGCCTCTTTCCACTAAGTGAAATGGTCCAAAGCTAATGAAATACTGAAGTGAATTATTCACTACTCCCAAATGGCACAAAACTGGATTCAAATATTCATCAAAGGGAAGTAAATACTTCAACTTGAGATCTGAGCATTTGAAGGAGAGTCATTTCATTTTGTTTCATTAGGGTCTCGCCATGGAACAGCTTCCTGAGGATGCGTCATCCCTGACATTATTACACCATCTTGTGCAGAGCATTAGCACTCCATGTTGCCTTAATTAGTTTACCAGGCCACACAGAGTAAACGGCACATGCCATTAGCACATTGCATGCTCAGAGTTGTCATGGCATTCAGATGAGTAATTGAATGCAGTGAGAAATGCCAGGAAATTGAGGCATTTAGTAGTTTAGCATAGGGAAATGAAGCCTTCATGATAAGAAAGGGACAAACTGAATGAATACCTGAAAGGATGGGAATTAAAAACAGGGTTATACATACCAGATCTGCTACCAGTATTCCCTGCAGAGGGAGCTTCAGGTGTTTGTAAAATATCTAGAACAGGGGTAGGCAACCTTTCCCCTTTAAGGGCCGAAGGACTTCAGCTCCCAGAATCCCAGGAGCTATTGGCCAACATGGGACTATTGGCCAACATGGCTGAGGTTTCTGGGACCTGAAGTCCCTCGGCCCTTAAAGGGGAAAGGTTGCCTACCCCTGATCTAGAAGACAAAAAATTGGGATTTGGTGGGTTTTACCTAAACGGCATCTAAAAGTTAATGAAACAACACAGAGATATTCAATGTTCCCTGCCAAAGAAGGGAGTAGGTAGCTTCATACAGGACAGAGACAACCTGGATCTCAAAGGAGGTTTCTTTTTATGTTGCTAATTGAGTTTAATTTTTTCCACCAGGACTTAACAGCTCTTTGCCTCCCAGAGCCCACATGGCAAAAAGGAGGAATGGTCTCTGCGTACATGGAAATTCTTTTGTACCAACGTAGGGCCTAAGCAGACTGCCAGAAATAGTGCACATTAAATTG
>JAIPUX010001880.1:109170688-109180763 GCA_020142125.1 Phrynosoma platyrhinos | reverse complement strand
GTGGCTCTAGGCCTAGACCTAAACCAATCAAATTATAAGAAAGTAAATTCCAATGACACATTAGGAAGAATCTCCTGACATCTCTTCCTGCAGATGGTGGTGGTCCTACTATCATTGCAAGTTTTGGAACAGAGTTTTAGTATCCTACTTCTTTAAATTTAACTGTGGATTACATCACTACTTGCAGTAGACTTCCCCTTGTGGCCCTTTCAAACTGTATGATTTTATATGGACTGGATGATATACCTGGGATAGAACAGAATTTCATTAGATCCACCAGTCTCTATGGCAGTAGCTTTTTTTTTTATTTACAACTCCCAAACCCCATTGTCAGAAGAAACATGCCTTATCTTGAAAATCTGTACATTTGAATGTCTTAACCATGGATTTTATAAAGTGCACCTAAAACAATGCACACGTTTAAAATATAAATGGCTGAAATGCATAGATACACAAAAACATGGTAGTCAATGGAAAAGAAAATGTACATTTGGTAAAATTCATTAAATGTGTATAGATTTCAATATAGGACTTGCAACCTGATACAAAACTAGGATGGGGAAAATACAAGTGGTCTTCAGAGAAATGCAACATAATAATAATAATAATAATAATAATAATAATAATAATAATAATAATAATAAATTTTATTTGTAACCCGCCCCTCTGCAGAGCAATCGGGGCAGCGTACAACAAGATAAAATACAACAATTAAAATCCAAATTCTTATTCCCTTGACAATCAAGTCAAGGAGAGATTTTTACATCCCTGTACACATAGAATGTGTTTAATGGAATGTGCTTTGACTGGGAACCAGACATTTTCCTTTTTGGCCACTATGTTGAACTGTACAAAGGCTGTGGAAGCAGGAAATTGAAAAGGGGGAGATTCAAATTCAAATTGGCTTCCCTTTTTTGATGTTTTGTCTGGAAGCTGAAAGAGGGGTACTATCATGTCAACCAGGTTCTCCACAAAGACACACAGAAAAATATCCCTTGAGTCTGTTCCTTAGTCTTAGAATTTGCTTGTGGAAGTTTGTCACTACTTAAGCTTGTATGGAACATCATTATGCACAATTGCTTTTGGCCAGGGCAGGTATTGAGGTCAACATGGTTGAACACTCACTTAGGCCAATGTTTGAGGAGGACCCCACTGCCTAGCTTTGGTGCTCCTCTTCCCTCCTATTTCTGCCTGTTTTCAGGTTCAGAAGAGATGAATGATGAGAGTGACTGAATGAAGAAGTAAGAGGGGTGAGGATATGAGTGAGGAGAGTGAGGATAAGACTTTTCCAGACTTTTTCCTCATGTGAAGGGCCTCTAGAGGCAGAAGAACCTGGTTGTCCACCAGCTTTCTCTTTGTGCTGCTAGTAACAATAGTGGTGAGAAGAATGGTGACCCTTCGAAGGATGGGTACCACACAGACTAAGTATATGGAAAAATAATTATTACACTGTTCTCTCCTCTCCAGTTGAGGAATAAATCTAATTAATACGGTACATCAACATTTTGCTTTTTGTAAGGTCCTCCCTTGTAAAAGAGACTTTACTAGTTTTGTATTGCACAAGAGCTGGGCAGGGAGGGTGTGCATGTGTGCACATGTGGTTTCCCCCTATTTCCCCCCATCCATCTCTCTTAGAAAGTGATAATAGAATAAGAGAGACAGCAAAGATCTGAGAGGCTATTAATACAAACTCTTATTAGATGCAGGGAATTAAAAGCTGAAGCAACTTGAACTAAAGAGGTAGAGATGGTTGTGCACCCTTTGCTTTCCCATTTTTATATGCTTCGAGATGCATGTCATCCTGAACCCTGATTTTCCAGAGTTCTTCTTTACATGAACAAGGGAAGCTTTAGTGTTTGGATTCATTGCCTTTCACATGAGCATAAACATAAGGGAAAGGGATAAGGTACATAGGAAAAGAGATTCTGCCTAAACATTAGGAAGAACTTTACTGTAAGATCTTCCAAAAGGTGAACAGATTGCTTCAGAGGTTGGTGGACCCTCATGCTTTGGAGGTCTTTATACTGTGGTTGGAAGGGCACCTTACAGGACTTCTTTAGTTATGTATTTTTGCATAGCAAGGGATTGGACTAGATAGCCCTTGTGGTTCCCTCCAGCTCTTAAGATTCTATGATTCCTGCATGTTCATTTAACCCTGAAAGAGAGCACATGAATAGGACTTAAGTATTTTCCTTCTTCTTTGTGAGAGCTCTTTGAAGGATTTCTTGTTATCAGATTTTCTTCTCATAGCTCCAGGCTAAGCATACCCAGATCCCCCAACATTTCCTCCTAGGAGTGGTTTTCCATGCTGGTTGTTTTCTACATTGCTGACCTTCTCTCAGCCCATCTGATTTGTTCATATGTTTTTCATGGTGAAGTGATGATGCAAGAAGAGCACAATTCTGTAGGTGAGGTCTGACTACTATAGAAGAAAGTGGGACGATTAGTTTAAGTCACATTTCTAGGACTGCTTCTTGGAATTTTCTCAGTGAGACAGAGAGGATGGGTTGGAGGGAAAGAGAGAGAAACTACCCTCACTAACTTAGTGAAGAGTTGTTACTTAAAATATTAATACTGACAAAGTACAGAAGACCAGCTCCACAGTTTCATCTCAAGCCATTAGCTTTGATTTAGTGCAGTCATGGAAGTCTTTTGGAAGCCTCCTTAGTATCTTTTCACTCAAGTTTAATAGCATTTGCTTAAATGAGGAGTGGATTCTCAAGCAATATTTCTCTTTAACAGGCGAGTCCCAGCACCAGGTAATATGTAAACTGGGAACAATATATTTTAACAGAAGAAAGAGATCCTGCCAGCTCAAGTGAGAGATATTTATTAGCCTGTGATTTTTCAACTATTTTCCAAGTAAGTATATAAATGATCCATCTTGAGGAACCAAAGCAGGGTGAGGAGAGAAAAGAGTGGGAAGATTGGAATTTCATACTGTTCTTGGGAGTAAACTTATCTCATAGTTGTCATATTTTGTAGGTGTAAATGTTTTTGTTACTCATATCATTCAACACCATGGCCATTGGGAGTCTTGAAAATTATGTCTATGCATCATATATATATATATATATATATATATATATATATATATATATTCTAACATGTTCCCATCTCTCAGTGACTTTAAAAGGAAAAATATAGCTCTTTTCTACCCTTGGCCATATGTTTGTCTTGGCAGAAATTGATTGGCTCAAATCAGTGTGCTGTATCTCAACATGTTTTTCAGAGATTTTGTGGTACACACATTACAGAAAAAAAGGAAGCTACAAATACACCTGTCAAGGAAGATATCTGTGTAAAAATTCTATTTAATAATAATAATAATAATAATAATAATAATAATAATAATAATCTGTATTACAATGGATTGAGGCAGGAAACAACAGACCAACAAATATATAACATCAGATAAAAACATACATAATTTTAAACAAACAAGCAAGACACATACACATTAAAACAATCCACATTTAAAATTCATCATTTCAAATTTACAATTTAAAATTATCTGGATAGGCCTACCAGCTGAGACTGGTCTTTAATGCTGTTTTAAAATTGGGCAGCATATTCAGCTGTCAAATGTCTTCTGGCAGGTTATTCCACAGTCTAGGAGTGGCTGAAGAAAAAGTAATCTGGCTGACAATTGCTAATCTAGTCCTTGCTGACTGGAGTAAATGTCTTCCAGAGGACCTAAGTATTCAGGGCAGATTATAAGGGAGGAGAGGATCCTATAGATAACATGGACCAAAAACATACAGGGCTTTAAAGGTAATAACAAACACTTTGTACCTTCGCCATTGACTAATTGGCTTTATTTTATATTGATTCTGTAGGTTTCCTTGGTGATGCTTCTTGGTGTCCATATCCCCAGAGCAGTGAATCCACATGGGCTTAAGTCCAAGCTTTAAAGGAGCTATCTAAGGGACTGAAACCTATTCTTAAATACAGATCCAGCAACTTGCCTATCTCCATTAACATTCAGATTTTAAAAAAATGAGCCCTCCAGGAGGTCAAGTGGCACTGATTATATTTTAAGCCACCATTATTTAAAAACATGGAGGTTCAACCTTAGGGTAGCAAATCTTACTGACAAGTAATCACTTGCTCTTGGAATGGTCTCTGGCTATTCCAGGCTTGCTAAAGCTGGATTGCAGCATTGCTCACTAATTTCCACCACAAACACAATAAAATCAAATGGTCTATTGAAACAAGGAAGACCTTTTAACATGCTCACCCAGTCACATTATAAATTACACCACTTTTACACATCATGAATTTGTTGTCATTGCTTTGTTCCTTCAAGTTGTTTTCAGTTTATGGCAAACCTAAGGCAAACCATCACAAAGATTTCTTGGTAAGTTTTGTTCAGAGGGGGTTTGCCCTTGCCTTAATCTGAGACTGAGAAAGTGTTACTTGCTTAAGGTCATGTTTAGATCATATATTTTCAATCAAGCTTTGAAAACATGTTTAGAACTTCAAGCAGATTTAATTGTCATTTCATTAACTTTGAAGTGGATCCAGAAAAGAAAGATGTTCTTCAACATGTGAGCAGATGGAATCTTATTTTTAATTTTGTGGGTTAAATTCCAGCTAGAGCAAACCTACTGAAAAATTAGGACATCCCACTAAATTTCAGTACCTCTATTCTAGCTGGCACTAAAATTCGATTTATGCCTGTGTTATTTCCCTATATATTCCTGCCAAAGAACTGAGGTCTCCTGGATGGGGGTTCTGTGTCCTATCAGTGAGGATAATACAGTGAGGGCTGTATGAGGATCTGGGATAGGGCTTTTCAGCTGTGTCACCACAGCTGTAGAATACCCTCCTCTTGGTGGCCCAACTGGTGCCAACACTAATTTAATTTAGGCATCAAGTAAAAATATGACTATATACTAAAGACTTTAGGCCTTATTTAATTCAAAATGCTTATGCACATAGTTTTTAACTGTTAGAACCCTTAAATCTTTTACTAACTTGTTAATGTGGTTAATATGCTTTTCTATTTAAATTATTTTTATTGTTTGAAATTGTTTTAACTTATCTATATATGATTTTGATGAGATCTAGGACAAGATAGAAACATATTAACAACAAAAGCCCAAGCCCTTTCCCACCACATAGAATCACAGAATCATAGCATTGGAAGATACCACAAGGGCCATCCAGTACACCCCATGCCATGCAGGAACTCACATTCAAAGCACCCCCCAGAGATGGCAATCCAGCCTCTGTTTAAAGACCTCCAAAGAAGGAGACTCCATCACACTCTGCAAACATCTCTGGTGGTGTCTGTGCAGGCCAATATATTCTGTGAGCAGTCAGGAGTATTCTTCCCAGAGCTGCCCCAATGTTTCCCCTTACCTGGGCATGCCTGTTGAGACACTGGATAGCTGTTTGAAAATGTGCTCCAATGTGCCACCCATGTAGCTGCCACCACAATGAGTTGTTCACTCTGAGGTCAGAATGAGGTGGTTGTTGTTATTGTGTGCTTCAAGTAATTTCTGATGTATGGAGACCCTAAGGTGACCTATCCTGGGGTTTTCTTGGTAAGATTTGTTCAGAGGAGGTATACCATTGCCTTGCCCTGAGCATGAGCAAGAGCACGTGACTTGCCCGAGATCTCCCAATGGGCTTCATGGACAAGTGGTAATTCAAACTCTGGTCTCCAGAGACATAATCAAACACTCAAACCACTATCCCACATTGGCTGCCCACCATCAATCATAAAGTTGGGCACCTCATTCTAATCTCAGAGTGGATAACTCACCACAGCAGTGGCTGTGCCAGGTGGCACACATTTTAAACAGCCACCCAGTGTCACAAGTGGATCCAGGAAGATCCAGAGCAAAAGGTAAGTTATATTACCCTGTTATAAGAGATTATATACCCTGGTTCTGGGCTGAACTGGCCAGACATTGTTTGGTCTCTGCTAAGAGATGAGGGGAGGATGTTCTTTATTTGACCCATGCCAACAGGAACACTGTAGCATATATTTGAAATGGGACTGCCTTCAGTGGTGCAACTATGGGCCTTTGCAGATTGCCAGAAGTAGTGCAAATTGAGTCCACTTTAAGGGTTAGGGTTAGGGAATCATGGGAACTGTATTTTATTGTGGCACCAGAGCAATCTGACAGAGAAGGCTCAATGTCTCAGAAAAAAACAAACAATTCCCATGACTCCCTAGCACTAATCCTAATCCTTAAAGTGGACTCAATTTGCACTATTTCTGGCAGTCTGCAAAGGCCCTATATCTTCAAACATGTGTCAGATAGTCACTTCAATAAAATCACTCTCTTGCTCTTGCCATCAGTATTTCATTCACAACTATATAATGGGTTTTGTACTGTTAAAGCCATGTCTACCTGTCATGGTTTCTCTGCATACCTAACCTTGGGTTGTGTCTATTCCCCGTATGCTTTGTCTTGCCTATTCTCCTCACGCGATAGCTGTTCTGTATTCTACTTGAAGGCCTTTGACTCTCTAGTACTTTATGTAATTAGCTTGCCTTTTCTTCTGTTTTGAATCATCAGCACTTTGGGAGTTGTCACGTTTTCTTCTGGTTTATTTCCCCCTCACAGTTGTTGGTGCAGAATTGATTTGATACACATGCCATTTCTTAGAAATCAGCTCATTGGAAACTGTACCCAGATGTTTATTTTCATACTGTTATTTCTTACCTGTGGTTTTGCTTTCACTCCCACTGATAATACAGTAAACCATTTTGTTGTGTTTGGTTCTTTGAACAGCTGCTAAGTATTGAGTTAATCATATTTAAAATGCTTGGTTGATTTCCTCTCCCCCACTTCCCTGGCCTAGCTTTCCTTTCCCATATTCCTTTGGTTGATCTCTTAGTGGAATGATTTTCTTAATTAGTTTATATTTCCCTAGCTTCCTTTCAGAGATGCGTACACATTATATTCAGATATTACATTATTAAGAACATGCTTCAAAGACATCTAGGTATTTTTACATCAGATGGATACATTGAGCTGTATCTGTGTTGATCCTTCCTTATAGTAACATCCAAGTGGCCCTAAACTCTGGTGGGTGGGGATGTGTAGCCAGTTGATTGCATAAGGCCTGTAGACCCTCCTTTTGAGGGGGAAAACTCCCTCCTTTGTTCCAGCAATCCCCAATTTTGCCAAGTTTTTCCCCACCTAGGTTGTTTTGGACCCCAGTAAAGCCTTTTTTCATAGAATCATAGAATCATAGAGTTGGAAGAGACCACAAGGGCCATCCAGTCCAACCCCCTGCAATGCAGGAACGCTTCTATAGAAAGTGATTCTAAAATCAACCTTTGAGTCATTTCTGGTTGAAGAAAAGGCATCTCCCAGATTTAAAATGGTTTAGAGAGGAAAAAACATCCAAAAATTGTTCCCATATCCCCCAGGGGATCTCTGGAAGGCTTTTCAAGGCTTTTTTTTTTTTAAATTAAAGAAATCAATAGTGATGGGGCAGTCCTCCAAGATCCTCTGTGGGCTCTCAATACCTGACAGTGGTCCACCCCCAAGCTAAATTTTAAGAGTTCATGCCAGTGGAAAAGAAGTTTAATCTGCCTTATTTGTCTACTAAGAAAGAACCTTTGCTTTTATTGATTCCTTGCTGAAATGTATCCAGTGCCATTCCCTCCAACTATCCTGATTTGGTAGGCAGTCTATATTAATCTTCTGCCACCTCACTTTTTCAGCTGCTTTAAAAATGACCCAGTTTCTCTCTAATCCTCCCATTTTCCTCCATTCTCCTCCACTTATTTCACTTGCTGCAAATAGAGCTCAAAGTGTAAAAGTAGTTTCCTCACAATTAATTCAGCAAGAAGATAGGAAGGGCTGGAATCCTGCCTTTCCCCATTATTGTTGTTATTTGCCATCAAGGTGACTCTGACTAATGGCAACCCTATGAATAAGAGATCTGAAAGAGCCCAAGTAATCTACTGACTTAAGGGCCTCGGCAGATGGCTTATTGAGCCATCTCCGAGCCCAGGAAGAGGAGGAGCAGCTGCACGCGTGGCGCTCCTTCCTCTTCCTGAGGTTGCCCTTGGAGCTGCCAGCCCTCCGCATGGCCGGTGCTCCGGGGGCAACCTCCCGCCGCATGTGCTGCAGCGGAAAAGACAGGGAAAGTGCACCCTATGCATTTAGGGCGCACTTTCGCTGTCTTATGGAAGGAGTGCTGATTTAGCGCTCCTTCCAGGGATGCCGCAGGAGCGCCGGGGTGCGGAGGCTGCGGTCCCGCAGCGCTCCATCCGGCGGTGTCTCCGGGGCCTCCGTCTGCCGAGGCCCTTTCTCAGGCAGTGCAAATTCAGGGCTGTAGCTTTCTTGACTGTCATATAGAAGGAGAAAATGGGATGTTTTGTTTTGCTGCAGAGCCAATTAATCCAAATTAAAATACAGAAGATTTACAATAAACATTTGATGGTCTTTGACAGAAGAAATTACTACCATGAGGTTTTAAAACAGAATTTGGATGGCAGGCTATCAGGAATATTATAGACTTCTTATGTCAAAAGTAAATTGAATTAGATGATTTTAAAGGCTTTCCTAACTGTATAGGCCCATAGAGTATATTTGATTGGCAGCCTCATCTACTTTTGACCCACTCAACCAATGTGATTTACTAGGCAGCAATAGACTCAATGGATCTGCTGTATTTGGGACTAGTACTTGGATTTAGGCCTGGGCTAAACCATGGCTTTAAATGCCATCCATGCCCACCTGACATCTTTTGGAAGAAAGCCAGTGACAAAGCTACAAATGTGTTGTTTCTCCCAGGGAAACAAATTAGAGCATCAGTACGACTGTTGACTTCAGCCATTTTGTTGGCAGTGAGAAAAAAAAGACACTATTTTTTTCTGTCTCTATCATTTAATCTAAGTTGTGCATAGTTCTTGGTATGCAAAGTTAAAACACTGGAAGTGAAATTCAAACCCATGACCTGGGAGGTGAAGGAAGCCACTCTATTGTATGCCTTTGTGATATTAAAATGACAGCACCATGTGGGGCTGTTGTAATGCACTGGAAATAGAGGTTCCAGAATTTAGAAATGCACAGCTCCCAGTGATGGCATTCATAGTTTGTACAGCTTGCAATGCGGGAAAGTCTGTACATTACTCTTTTTTGTGATCTTGCTGAAATTATAGCCCTGGGAGTCTGCCATTTGGACCTTGTGAAATAGGTGTCCTGTTGGGCAGGCTTTATGATCTGGAATGGAACTGTTAATAGATTTTCATCACTTAAATTATAGAGTGTCCAGGAATGTGAAACAAACTGCGTAGGTGTGTTAAGCAGGCTTGCCCAGTGGTATGCTGAATTTGAAGGGGTGGAGAAAGAATATCATCACAGATAATATCCACAGATTGTTGTAAATGGGAAAGTACAGTGAAAGATAAGAAGGGAGAAGTGGTGTATTCACAAGTCTTAACAGATGTATTTAGGATTCGTAACAGATGTACCGTGATGGCTACCCGTAGAAAGCTTTTGCTTCATTATATGTTCTATAAATGGTCAAACACTTTCAGATGATTTCTTGGTTTGTAGAAAGTCTGATTTTTAATGTCCAGTGAAGTAAGTATAGCAGCATGTCTCCATACACCAGAGGCACAAAGTCACTTGCTTTGCCTGCACAGAGCAAGTTATGACCCGTTTCCCTTAATAAGCACGGAGAGTACAGGTTTCACTTCCTTGCATATTTGAATTTTGTGAATTTTGGTAATTTCTGATTAATGTCTGAACAGATATGAACTTCTCACCCATTCTTATGGACAAACCATTACTGCCCTGACAGCTAGTGGCTGCCATACTTATAGGGTGGTGAGTGACCTCTGGGTTTTACTCTGAACTTGAAAGGATCTATCCAAAGGGCTGAACCCTAGACCCCAAACAAGCTCTGCACCTTGGATAGTTTGTCTGAAGGTCAGATAAAAGAACAAACCATAGTGGATTCATGGCTCTATGGACGTGAAAGGCAGCAGCAACCACTGCTAGCTACCAATACATTTGGATTTACTCCTAGTAAAGCTCCTGTGGTGCTTTAATTTTGGAGATTCTTGGGGTGGTGGTGGCTGGGAGCATAGGAA
>JAIPUX010001880.1:109155856-109170588 GCA_020142125.1 Phrynosoma platyrhinos | reverse complement strand
TGAAGTCCCTTGTCCCTTAAAGGGGAAAGGTTGCCTACCCCTGGTGTAAGGTGTGTGTGGCTGCTGTCCTGGCCATGTGCACACATCACCATTGGGGATGACAGGGTGAGGCCCTACTGTACTGTATATATCACACTGGAAGTCAAATCAGGAATTATGTTAGAATCATAAAATCATAGAGCTGGAAGAGATCTCAAGGGCCATCAAGTCCAACCCCCTGTCATTCAGGAATACACAAAGCATCACAGAAAGACACCACCACCCTCTGTTTAAAAACTTCCAGAGGGAGACTCCACCACACTCCAAGGAAGTGTGTTCCACAACAGATCTAATGTCAAGAAGTTCTTCCTAATGTTTAGGTGGAATCTCTTTTCCTGTAGTTTGAACACATTGCTCTGGGTCCTATTCTCTGGAGCTGCAGAAAACAAATTTGCCCCATTCTTCAGTATGACACCCCTTCAAATATTTAAACAGGGATATCACATCGCCTTTTAACCTTCTCTTCTCCAGGCTAAACATACCTAGCTTCCCTAAGTCTCTCCTCAAAAGGCATGGTTTCCAGACCCTTCACCATTTTGGTCACCTTCCTTTGGACACACTCCAGCTTTCCAACATCCTGTTTGAATTGTGGTGCCTAGAATTGGACACAGCTGTTATGTGACTGTTGGAATCTCTCTTCACAGATTGCATGACATGTCTAAGGCAGAAGAGCAGAAACCTACTTTGAATTTCAGTTTTGGATTTTGTGGTGCCTCTTCTTTGGCCTCATATGCAAACTCCCATTTCTTCTTTTTTTAATTTGTTCTGTCTTAAAGTTTACAATCTCAGTAGTCTCAGTAGCATCTATCAAAACCTGTTGAAAACTCTGATCACAATGGCAACCAACAAGGGAATCCATGGTTAGTTGCAATCAGTTTGCAGCTGAATTTAAATCAGTTTCCTTATTTTGTAATAGCTTGTATGACTGACATATTCAAAAAAGATGCTGTACAATGTAACAAGGAATACCACAAACTTGAACTTGCATCAGCATGCCTCTTAGTTCTCTTAGTTTCAATTCAAGAACTATTTCCAGATAAATAGTGTCTTCAAAGATGTCTGTTAAGGCACCATATGCACTACCAAGATGGTATCTCAGTAGTTTCAAAGAATCAGTTTGACTCTGCCATTTTGTTTCACTTGATGGTTAACAGTTATGGCTAAGTCTGATACATGGTTGGTTAGAATTTGCCAGTGCTAAGTTAATGCAGAGAAACAATTATAGGTCTATTGAACCAAATTGATGAAATGATAGTAGTTGCTTCCAGACAATACTCAGCATCATCACTGACCACTAAACTGAAAGAGTGTACATAGCAGGGCACAAAAAAGATGAGTGTTTTTTGGTTCTGAAATATGACAAAATTTCAAAAAACAAAACAAAATCCTTGTATAAAGGATAATTAAGATACAGAATATATTAAAAATCATAGGACTTTATAATTAATTATAATTCCATAGCAATTTAGTGGTATTTATCTTTAAAAAAACTATAAATTGTCAGTTGCATTTTTTTTTAAAAAAAGAATTAAAATGAATCAGTATAAAACTGTACCTGTCAAAGGTTAATATTGCATCCTTCTGAGGCTTGTGCCCTAGGCGACTGCCTAGTTGGCTTAATGGTAGCACCAATCATGTCTACAGGGAAGGACAAGATTACGCTTCTTTCTCTTTTTCTGCCCCATTCTCCATAACTGAGTGCAAGCTACTTTTGTATTTTGAATTCAGTCTACAGCAACTGAAGGAAGGTGAGGAGTACAAAGGGGAAATGTGGGAAGAGGAGAGAGAAATTGGGACATTTTAAAAGCAGCTGAATTAACTGAGACAGTCCCTGCCAAACTGGGACAGTTGGAAGTTATATAATTCTCAGACTCTTCTAGCCTTCAGGATGAATAATTTTTCCAAGTGATGGAGAGGGAACTCTAGGGAACCACCTAACTACCCAAGCAATCCATCATTACAGAACCTCACAAATGGTCTAAACATGGTAGTTCCCCCCAAATCTCAATCTGGTACTATATCCATGGTTCAAGAGTCATTTCCTCTTTCTCAGGTACCCTAAGAGTTCTAGTTATCTGAGACAAAACTTACATAATTCTCTCTCTCTATGATGTGTCTTTAAGTCTCAACTTATGGCAACCCCATGAATTTTCTAGGGATTTCTTAGGCAAGGAATACTTAGAGGTAGTTTTGACAGTCCCTTCCTCTGAAATACAGCTTACAGCCCCTGGTATATTTCCTCTTCAAATTCTAATCCCCAGGATTCTTTGAGGAAAGCTATGGCAATTAAAACAACAACATAAAACTAATCTAAGTTTGTAGTGCAAATATTCCCCAAGTGAATGCAAGACCAAAGCATGCTGTTTCTGTAAGCATGGATGAAAATCACATCTCCAGTTGCTGTCCCTTAGCGGAGCTGAAAATGCATGATAAATTCAAGCAGCCTAGCCATTGTCAGAAATAATATAGCATCAAAACTACAGCACTTTCTTGGCTGGATGAGTCTTGACTCTAAGGAGGAGTAGGTTAAGCTGATATATTTTTATTATAATCGCACCTTGTTGCTGCTTTATAACCAACAATAACCTGGAGACATTCTGCTCTGCTCAGTTAAATACAACATTGGCAGTGGACTTATCATTCATTCCAAATAAAGATTATTGCTGTCTCAGGTTGAAATAGAACAGAATATCAGTAATCAACTCATTTGAAATGTGTGCTAGAGATGAATTCTATGGATACTGTGGGTTGCTAAAAAGACAAATGACTGGGTCCTACAGCAAATCAATCCTAGAAGCCAGGATGACTAAACTCATGTACTTTGGCCTGATCATGAGAAGACCTCACTCACTGAAAAAGATGATAATGCTTGGTAAAGTAGAAGGCAGTAGGAAAAGAGAAAGACCACATTATAGATAGAGTCAATTAAGGCCACGTTGTAGATAGACTCAATTAAGGATGCCATGGCCCTCAGTCTACAGAACCTGAGCAGGATGGTTGAAGACAGGGTGACTTGGAGTCTCTCATTCATAGGGTCACAAAAATCAAAGTTAACAACAAATCAGTGCAGTGTGCAAATGCTCATTGAAAGATTTTTTATTAGCATGTGTCCACCAGGTGGCATCACTGGATGGGTACAGGGGGTTCAGACTGCACCAGGGGCCACTCTACAGGAGGAGTGATACCCTGGTGAGTTCCACTTCCTTCTCTGGTGGAGAAGTTGTGCCCCTTATGGCTTTGTCACAGCCCCTGATGAGGGAGCTGAGGCAGCAGTGAGGGTTGTGGAGGGGTGAGCACATCCCTTGTGGTTTTGTTGCTGGGCCAGATCCCTCCCCAAAATGACTTGATGGGACACAACAACAAGAACAGCTGGAGAGAGGAGAGAAGGGGACTGTCATGTCAGTTCCCACAAACTTCAACTTTGAGGCAATGGAGAGTTTCCTTGATACACCCCCAGAGCTGGTTAAGATGTGGCTGAAGATGAGGAACTCTCTCCTCCCCAAAGGGGCCCCTGCTCCTGATGGCACCAGTGGGGCAGAGGAACTACCCAACAGTTTCCACATCAACATGACTCTCCCTCTGGTGACTGGTGTCAGCATCTCAATATCCTCAGTTTGGCTGTGGTTTGGCCGGGTCACAGTCACCAACATTAGCTGCATCTGGTTGTGGGTTGCAGTGCTGGACCTCACAGATTGAAGTGAGGAAAAGTTTCATGCACTAAAAGGTTATCCATGTGAACCTGACCTATGACAAGCATGTACATACCTGGGCTCAGGAGTTGCTGAGCAGTGCATGGAGAAGGGTACTGCCATGGAAGATCACCCACCACAGCAAACATCCTCAACATTCTGTTGCAGAGATAGGAGTAATTTCCACAGAAAAATGCACAGGGAAAGGGCAAATGCCCAGAGTTAATCATCAGTTCTTCTTGCACTGTTTCTTCACTTAAATGGAGAGTCCTAGAACAACTGGATTTTGGTTTTAAAAAATGAAGGAAGGAAGGAAGGAAGGAAGGAAGGAAGGAAGGAAGGAAGGAAGGAAGGAAGGAAGGAAGGAAGGAAGGAAGGAAGGGAAAACAAGGTCAGAAGATTAATTGCAACTTTTGGTCACTTGTGTGCTTTGACATTTTATATATAGCCCTTCCGGTCTGTAAAGAATTTTATAACGTATAAAACTGGATGTCCACAATAAATAAATGAATACAAATAGATAAGACATTAACATAGAAATGAACAGACTGGGCTTATGAAGCTGTACATTCAAAACCGACACACTGTAGAAATGGAATAGTCTAAGGCTCCAAAACCATGGAAACCCACTGGGTAAACTTGGGCAACTTACACTCTTTCAATAATGGTAACCCCTTCTGAACAAATATTGCCAGGAAAATGACATGATAGGTTCACCTTTAGGGTCACCATAAATCAAAAGGACTTGAAGACACACAGCAACAACAAAAATTAAGAGTGATTAAGACAGACCAACTTGTCAGAAGTACTATTTGGTTTTAAATCTCTTTCACACATACACACATACACACACAGACTTATGGGTCAATGTTATGGACCACCTTTGTTTTTGAACTTTTCTTTTTTGGAAATAGTGCATTTGAGCATTCAGGACAGAATTTACCACTGGAGCAAGGTTTTTTTTTTAACTGCCTAAAAAAAGGGACTGCCCAGAGGATTACAACACTAGCTAGCACTCTCCCTGACCTGACAGACTTCTTTACTTTGTGCTGCATCTAAAACTCAGTCTCCAGCTCTGCTTGTAGAAGAATAATTTTTTATTTTATATATTTTTATATTTTTTTATTTTTTTTAAAAAACTGTTCATTTTGCCCAAGGCTAGTGACGGTCATCTCAGTGGTTACCTTCCTTCCATTTTCACAAAAAGGACCCACCATACTGTCTTCATCCCAGTATGGCTTGCTAGTTGCTATGTTATACTTTGCATCCCTATCTGCAAGTCATCAAGTCTGCATTCCTCATCTTGTGAATGAATGTAAATGGGAATATTTATGGCTTAAAACATCTAGCTGATTTTGTTTTACTCCCACAGTTCCTTCTTCTGCTTCTACTTCCTCCCATCCATCCTGATTAAGAATTCTTGAGAACACAAAAGATTGAATAATTTTCTGAAATTACAGTTGATCTTAACACAGGTTTGCCAATCTCTGGGTATTGTATTTTGTTTCATTCTTTAAGTTTAGAGCCATATGTAGCTTAAATATCACCAACCATGCAGTTGAGCGGAGTTATTGGCAGATTTGTGGACACCACTGTTTGCTGATATTAAATCAAAAATCCAGTCTGAATGTGTTTGAAAATGCATTTCAGCCCCTATTTCTAGCCCTGCATTGACACATGATGTTTGTTGATTCCCAAATGAAACTCTCACTTCTTTCTGCACTCATAACTGATACTTGGGCTAAAGTGAATTTCCTTTTCCCCCTATTTTTGCTCCTGTAACTTTTTTTTGGTATTTTAAACATGTAGTTAGTACCCTGGATCAAACTACAGGAAAAGACATTGCACCTAAACATTAGGAAGAGTCTCCTGAAAATAAGAGCCAGTCAACTGTCTTGGATGGTGGTGGATTCTTCTTCTTGGGAGGTTTTTAAATAGAGGCTGGATGGCCATCTGTTGGGGGTGCTTTGATCATGAGTTCCTCCATTGCAAAGGGTTGGACTGGTTGCCCCTTCTGGTCTCTTCCAACTCTATGGTTTATTCTTAACATTGATTCTACAACAGTTAGGTGGTGTGGTGAAATTTTTGTTTATTATTATTTGCAGGAACCACTTTCCCCTTCTTTCCAGTACAGGTACATACACATATCACCACATAGTATTTGCCTCATGCTGGTGCATTCCATAGCAATGCTGGTGCATTCCATAGTAAAGATAGATGAGGAGACATTATCAAGGTGCATCTCAGGGTCTTTGCCATAGCTATTTTCCATGTCTAGTGTGCAGTGGATCAGCAAGGTTAGGGAATCATGGTGGAGTCACCTTCCCTACCAATCTCTCACCTTCTCTGTTGACTTGAATTGCTCTCCAAGCTTCATCACACCATTTCATTCTCGAAGAACATCACATTCTCCCCTTGTTTTCTCACTAAAACAGAAGGAAGGGTGAAGAGTAAGCCTTTACCTTGGTGTGAGTCCCACTGAAATCAAAGGGGCTTACTTATGAGTAGGTACCTGTATGGGACTGTACTGTGTAAAGCAGAGATAATGCATAGGGGTGTGTGCAAATAAAGTACAGTTTATGGTTTAAAATACAGATAAACACTTTGCAAATGAATGATTTGACAAGGTATTTTAATCTAGAGTTCTTTGAAAAACTGAAAGGGTGGACTGGAAACATGAACAAGGGTGTTCTGTTCTCTAACCTTTTTTTGTTGCAGGTCCTCTGGTCTTACCTAAAAGGATAGTATTGGAGATGTAAATCAAAATGGGTTAATACAAAAATTAGGACTTACAGTCAAACTAAATAGTTTGAAGCAGTTTGGATTGAGTTTCACTGCATCATTCACATAAAGCAGCACTTTTCATCCAGAGGGATCCCAATGTGACTTTGTAAGTTATAAAATATTAAATCAGATGGGCCAGATGGGTGCACCACAGCGTGAGTGAAGGGAAATGTTAGCCATTAATGCTACCGTTAGTAAAAGCATCATGGGACTTTAATGTCAACACAATGCAGGCAAGTCCTTGGCTTTTAAGCTCTTATCTCAAAAGACAAGCATCATGCAATAAACTGAATTTCTAGTTACTAGAGCATGTGTGTGTGTGTGTGTGTGTGTGTGTGTGTGTATCTGTCACTTTCTAGAGAACAAAGTCAACAAACTGAGTCTTAAAGACCAATGAAATTCTTGTGCCTTTGCATTATTTCTTCTTTACATTTTTAGCTGGGCTATAAATCCAGCACTAAACGAATAACATTCAGCTTTCCCCCATTTCTTAATATAGCACAGGAGAAAATGGAATTTAATTTCTTCCTAACCTGCTGCCCTAATGTCTTTTGGGACTCCCAAGTCATATTTCAAAAGCTCTTCAGTTATTCTCTGGCTCTGATAATAACAATAAAAAACCCCTTTAAGCTACATTAATTTCTTGGTAGAGAAGTTTCTAACCTGATAGTCACATGGTCTCCATAGTGAACGACTGGCAGGAACTGAGGTCACTCAAATGCTTTGCCTTGGTACATAGGAATCAAATGGCACAGTTAACATTTACTTTCAGTAAAGTAAAACTGTATATATACAGTTTACTCTCTGGAATAAACTTTGAAACATGAAACACCAATTCTAGCATTGCCATGAGGGATATGACCTTCTCTACTGACAGAGTGTACCATGATAGCATTTTGATGCTTCCATATCCTCTTACAATTATGACTTATACACATATGAGCTTCTAACCTTTCTACCTTGAGGGAATGCTTTCCATGTTGACTTTTCTACTTCGGAACCTTGGAACCTTTCAGAAGTTGCTGAACAATGTGTTCACCTGGATATAGTTGGAGAAGCTACTTGTTTGTTTGACACATGTCCATTCTGGATTACTAGACCTACCAGAAGAAGGCAAGCCAGGATTTTTTTTTTGTATTAGCAAAAATGATAAATTTGAAAAACAAGTTGCATGATAGATGTTGTGCATGCTTCTTTGAAAGACAGTTGTGTTCCAGTTCCTTTAAAAGAAGCCATCTTAAGGCATGTTGCAGATATGGAAACAATGCTTCCCTCATCCTTTAGAGAACTAAAGCTGCTTTCTTTGAGGCTGCTGATCTGTAGCTAGAGCTCCTTAAAATTTATCATTTTGGTCACTGGTTTTCTTGGCGTTGTGAACAATCCAACTTTTTGTGAAGGTTAATCATAGCATATATACACTTTTTGCCTAGCCACATTCTCTTTCATAGACTTATGAAACTGAGAAACATTTCTTCTTATAAGGTACATATGCTATAATGATAAGGCATATGGTACCTATTGAAATCCTGTTTACTCTCTGGAATAAGGAAATGGACAGGGCAGTGGACATGATCACTTCCATGAAGTGGAGTCAAGTGAACTCTCCAGTTTACTAGAGAGCTGGTAGTGATGAACAAATGGAATGGAGACTGGAGAATTGATGATGGACAATTCAGAGCCCATTGAAAAGTCTATTCCTTACCAGTGGTGGCAGTGAAGAAATCATTATTCCTTGCCACCATTTCATCTACAAAATGTCATCCAGTGAAGGTATCTCCACTTTCAGGGGCCTTTTATGCTTTGCCCCACAGGAGTATAATGTAGACTACTTGGCAGCCTACTGTGAAGAGTTTGCCAACACTTTGCAAACAAAATTGTTCAGATACATTCCAACTAGGAAGCTGTAATTGCTACAGGCCCAGTGGATGTAATCTTGGATCTTACCTGTTCCAAGTTAATGGATACATTTCAATTTGTGCAGCCTGAGAATGTGGACAAGATCCTTGGAGAACTGAAAGTTACCACATGTGCACTGGACCCTCAACCTTATTGGCTTATAACAGTAGTCAAAAGAGGACTGGCTGAGTGGGTAACAGGAGTAGTGAATACCTCACTACAGCAAGAAAGTTCTATCCTGTCTAAAAGAAGATTGTGGTAAGGCTCTTTAAAAAAACAAACCTCGCTGAACCTAATTACACTGGATAACTACTGGGTAGTCTTCAATATCCCTTTATTGGATAAAGGTTTGGGAGTGTGTAGTGACCTCTCAGCTCCAGAGGTTCCTGGATAAAATAGATTATCTCCAGCTTTGATCACCTTGGTGATCAGTATATGTATGTATGTATGTATGTATGTATGTATGTATGTATGTACAACACTAGGATTAGAATCTTGCAAGATACAATATGGCTGCTGGCAGTGGAAGCTGGATGATGCAACACTCTGAAAGGTTGCACCATGGTGATTGACACGGAGTGTCATTGTCACACCAGTTGGAAGATGCACCCAAGATGACTGAACAAGTATGATGCAAGAGGCAGATGCAAATAGACAATTGCAGAGAGCTGTGTGAAGACATCATGCCATGGAAAGTATGTATAAATGTGGGTGTGACCTATGGGCAGTGTGGGATATTGTTGTTAGTGGATGATTGGTTGGAGAGTTGTTGTTATGTATATAGTGCTGTATATACACTATAGTACAGTTCTGTAAATAGAACATAGAGACTCTGAATGTTTCTTTAGCACCTTGTAAAGTTATAGCTGCTGGCAGCACTACAAAACCCAGCAGAGAATGATCACAAGCAGTGATCTGATTCTGATTCTTTGTGTTCTTGGAGTGTTTTATCTTATTGTTGTATTTTTAACTCTTTACTAGTTTAATTCTGTTTGAAGGGGATGGGAGGGTGGGATTATGGGACGAGGGAATGTTTTAACTTGTCTGTTTTTAAAATGTTGTACCCCGCCCCGATTGCTGTGCAGAGGGGTGGGCTATAAATAAAATTTATTATTATTTATTATTTATTGAGTGGCTCTGACACAGGATACTCAACAGGGGGAGTGTGCCCCTGTTGGTTCTGCTGGACTTTTCAGCAGATCTTCAACCATGGTATCTTTATGAGATTCCTCTCTGAGATGGGACTCGAAGACTCTGTTCTGCAGTGGTTCCAATTCTTCTTTGAAGGTGAACTCAGACGGTGGTACTGGGGCATCCCTGTTTGACCCCATAGCCATCGTCCTCAGGGCTCAGTTTTGTCCCACATGAAAAATCTGGGAGAGGTTATCCAGATCTTTGGACTTGGATGTCATCAGTATGACACACAACTATCTCTCCTTTCCATCCAATTCCAATTAAGCTGTTTCTGTACTAAACCAAAGTCTCCTGTTGGTAATGGACTTGATGAGAGAGAAAAAAGAAAAGAAACTCAATCCAGACAAGATAGATATGCTCCTGGTTAGTAGAAAGTCAGATCAGGGAATAGGTGATTTAGCCGATCAGGTTCTCTGCTTGGGCATGCTCCTGGACTAAGATCTGAGCCAAGATCTCCAGGTTTCAGCAATGGCCAGGAATGCATTTGCACAACTAAAACTGGTGTGCCAACTACACCCATTCCTTGAGACACCAGATCTGGCTATAGTGACATGTGCCTTGATTACATCATGTTTGGATTATTGTAATGCACTCCATGTGGGGCTGCCTTTGCAAAGTGTTCAGAAACTCCAGTGGGTCCAAAATGTTGTGTCCAGGTTACTTACTGGGGCAAGTTATAAGGATCATATAATTATCTCACTAAACAACTCCATGGGCTGTTGATCCATTTCTGGGCAGAATTCAATGCTGGCTATGATCTTTAAAGCCCTACATGGGTTCAGTTCAGACTATTTATAAAACTATATTTCCTTATATGAACCTGACTGTGCTCTAAGAGCAGGCAGGAAGACTTTCTCTCAGTTCCACCACCATCCCAGGCACGTCTGGTGAGTTCACGAGAGACAGCCTTCTTCTGTTTTATTATTGCTGACTCCTTGTTGCATTGTTTTATCATTTTATAGTATTCTTGTTTTTAACTCTTTCTTGGTTTAATTTTGTTTTAAGGGGATGGGAGGGTTGGGGTGTGGTATGAGGGAATGTTTTAACTCTGACTGTTTTAAATGCTGTAACCCACCCCGATTGCCACGCAGAGGGGCGGGCTGTAAATAACATTTATTATTATTATTATTATTATTATTATTATTATTATTATTATTATTATTATTATTATTGATGGAAGTTATGGAACTCCTTTCCCTGGTTGGCCCCTTCCCTTCTGTCTTTCCACTAGCAAGTAAATATATTTGGTTTTTAATGTACATGAGAAACAATGCTTATAATGGGTGTGTGTGTGTGTGTAGTTTTTTAAAATAATGTTTTTAAGCATCTTTTAATGCTTATTTTAACTGGCTTAATTGGTTTTATTATTTGTGTTTTTTGAACCAAAGTTTAGTTTAATTGTGTTTTAACTTTTGGATTAACAGGTTTTCAGTTGTATTGTACCTTTAAAATGTTGCATACCACCTGGATCCTATGTTGGGAGAAAGGCAGGATATAAATTAAATAAATAAATCATACATTTCTTTGGTAAGGTGTATTAACTTACACAATATATTTGTACCACATGAAGTATCATTTACTGCATATTTATTATCATGAAGAATTTCACATCTCATACACAACATCTATATGCATTTTATTATTTGGTAGCACTGGAGCATTTCCAAAAGATTCAGCATAGCTATAATCATATATCATTTCTATCTGACATTTCATTTAGAATATCATATATCATATATTTAGAGTATTCTTACCTGTGTTCTATGGGTTAGCAAACTGCATAGAAGATAGTGTCATCTATTTTCTACACAGTCACTCTAAGCAGATTGGCCCTTATGTTTTTCCATCTCTACAATCCAGTTTACATACTTATCTCAAAATTTTGTCAGCTGCCTTTCAAAGATGGTGTGTGAAGGTATGGAACTATCCTAAAAGTACATGAGAAGAAGAATACAAGATGTTGCAGACCAGCTACAAGTTCTGAAAACATTTGAAGTAGTTGTAATATTTGGTGTCATATATTTCTCTGTAGTACAGGAAACCCAATTAAAATATTTTTTAAAAGGATTTTTTTCAAGCTTTTCACAGCCTGTGTTTTTAACAATTCTATAAAAGCAGACTCCTGATGTGGACAGAAGAGCCCACAAACAGTCTGAAAATGACAAGAAACTAAAATGTTTACATTCCCCTCTCCATCATTTATACAATCTATTCCTGCAGGGCTGTGCCCAACACTCTATAAATTTCAATTATATTAGCAGTGGCTCTTCACTGAAGTAATTGGTACACTCACTTGATCTAATGGAGTATTTTTCATCTAATTGACTACCAATTTATCATATAAATGTCAAAGTCAAATTTTCCCATAATAACCTATTATCTCTGCTTTTCTAGCTCACTGCACTTGTACAAAACGGAGTAGTAATAATCTTTGGAGATAATGAAAGACAGAAACTTAATTCACAAAGCCAGAGAGAACAACAATTTCTTCCTTGTCCAAAAAGAAGAAACTTTTAAAAATAGGTTTGTTTAATTAGGTAGCCGGTTTCATCTGCAATACGGGCTTTTACTGCTTCTCTCTATCCTTCCATCCTTACTCCTTTTGAAACACAGAAATGAATCTGTCTTTTGCCAGACAATAGGACCATCAGCCAGTTGACTAAGGGTTTCTATCATGTGGCATTTCATTTGACTCCTTCCCCCCAAAGCACCTGCTGAAGAAAGGTGTTATCTATCACAATGCCCCCCCGAAAAAGGGGGTTAATTACAACATGACATGGAAATGACAAAGAAACAAGGTAAGAGAACAAGAGAAAAGGTTTTTGATGCACTATTGGACATTAGGAACATCCATAAAGTATATGTGTGATGAGACTCCAATCTGTTAGCCTTGTGGTTCCATCCATGAGTAGTTTAGGGAGCCTGGGGCAGACAAGATTAAGAGGTGACATGACAGCCATGTTTAAATATTTGAAGGGATGCCATATTGAGGATGGAGCACACTTTTTCCCGCTGTTCTGGAGAGTAGACATGGAGCAATGGATTTAAGCCACAGGAAAAGAGATTTCAGCTAAACATTAGAGAGAACTTCCTGAGGGTGAGAGCTGTTCAACAGTGGAATATGCTGCCTCAGAGAGTGATGGAGGTTTTAAAACAGAAGCTGAATGGTTATCTTTGGCAGGTGTTTTTAGCATGTTCAGTCATCCCTCCGGATTCAGGGGGGTTAGGGGTGGAGGACCCGCATGAATCTGAAAAAAATGTGAATAATAAGGAAGACTAGTGTAAGTGTACATCTCCCTTCTGAAGCCTCAAACAGTTCTAGCAAGCTGTTTGAGGTGCTGGAAGGGAAGGGGAGCACATGCTGGTTGCTTCCTCCTTCGATCCCAAGGTATGAGAGGGGTCTGGGGACCCCTCTCAAACCTTGGGATCAGAGCAAGGAAGGTGCCCTGGCTGCTTCTTCCTTTGATCCCAAAGTTTGAGAGAGGTCCAGGGACTCCTCTTAAACCTTAGGATTGGAGCAAGGAGGGCACCCTGGCCACTTCTTCCTTCGATCCCAAGGCTTCAGGGAGCTCAATTATTTCTGAGTCCCCAGCTGTTCCCTCCATACTCAGTTTTTCTCTCACTCACAGGGGAAAAGCCTGGGAGGGACAGAAAGGGAAGAGTGCACATGCACACAGCTAGGGACTTGCAAATAATCAAATCCATGAATCCCAAAGCCGCAAATATCAAGGGAAGCCTGTATTCCTACATAGCAGTGGATTGGGATGAATGGTCCTTGTGATCTCTACCAATTCTATGATTCTATGAACCCTTGGACTCATGCTGCTCCTTTGCCTTTCATGCTGCTCCTTTGCCTTTTGCCCTTCCATGGATCTGGTATCCAGGTCTCTGGTTCATTGCTGTTCTGGACAAGTGTTTGTGTTCAATGTGGCAAAGCATGATAAGTTCTCTGTAACAATTATTAAAATAAATTTGGTCACAGATGCAGAAAATAAGAACAGTAAAGGTTTATTATATAATAAAATAAACATTTAGCCTTATGCCAGTTCTAAACACACAATACACATTAACCCTTCTGGTAACACATTCCCCTGAACTCTCTCCACATTCTCAGCTCCCCCCAAGCCAATTCAGATCTTCCTCACTCCCCTCCTCTTAAGTAACCCTCACGCTCTGTTTTTGACACCCTAACTATATCATCATGCCTCTCTCTCTCTCTTTAACAGACAAGCCTCTGGGACTGCTGCCACATTTCAGAATTAATGTGGTTTGACACCACTTTAAAGGGCATAGTTTCATCCTATTGAATTGTGGGATTCATAGTTTGTTGCAGTACCAGAGTTCTTTGTCAGAGAAGAATAAATAACTCACAAAACTCTTTATGAACATAGTTGGAACTAAACTTGTCACCCCTTTACCATACTCACATGTTCTATCAGTATTTTGAATTCGTATTAGGATTCACATTCCCTTTCCCCATTCATTGGTATATATTCACAGGCACCTCACTCCATGAATCTGATAAAGTAGACCAAGGGGGGTTGCAGACTGCCAGAAATAGTGCAAATTGCATCCACTTTTAAGGTTAGAGTTAGGGTTAGGGCAATGTCTCAGAAAAAAACCCCAATTCCCATGATTCCCTAGCACTAACCCTAACCCTAAAAGTGGACTCAATATGCACTATTTCTGGCAGTCTGCAACCCTCCTGAGTCTACACAAGCTATAAACTTCTTGCTCTCAGTTTCAAAGATCCTACACAATCCCTTTATATAGCACATCTATGTGTTTTGACATAACTAGTCAGTATATGCAAAACTGTTTACTATTTCTATGCCTTGTAAGTGAATATAACAAACCCTCCTTTAGCTTTTTATTGTTTAGAAAGTGGGTGGTTGAGTGACCCTTTGTGTTTAATATTTCCAAAAAAAGAATATACCTTTAGCTGAATCAGATTCCCTCTCTCAACCTTTTCTTGGAAAATGAACACCTTGAGAAAAACAACAGATTTGTAACCTATGGGATTATTGGCAAACCAAATATAATTCAAAGTCTCAGAAGGGACAGGGAAGGAGGAGGAGGAGGCTCTCAGTTTCGGCCAGGACAGGGAAGGAGGAGGAGGAGGCTCTCCAG
>JAIPUX010001880.1:109120241-109132893 GCA_020142125.1 Phrynosoma platyrhinos | reverse complement strand
ATCCCAAATGCCAAACTTCTCCTCTGTCCCAAACTTTTTTCTCCTGGGATGCTTTCCCTTCCCTTCCCTTCCCTGGCACTGAGAAGAAGCCCAGGACTCTCCCTCCCTGGAGGCCCCTCCTCCTCCTCCTCTTGGCCCTCCTCCAGGTTTTAAAAGAGAATTGTCCGTGCATATTTGCTTTTCACATTACAGTAAATGTGAAATTACTGTAATTTTGCAAATGCATTTTCTCTAAACTCCCGAAATTAAAAAGATCTCGGATAATACCAGTTTCTGCCCAGTTTCTGTGCGACGTCGTGTGAAATCATGAGGCACAAATTCAGTTTTTGTTTGGGATTTGTGTGGATTAACCAACAGATTTCCTCCATGTGATAACATCCTATATCTCTGCTCTCCCCCAAGAATACAATCATTGTGCAACATCACAATTGACCTTTTTTGTGGTTGCAAGTCAGCTTATGAAGGCATTAATGCTCAACCATAGAGTATTGTAGATTCTTTGATTTCTCACTATTACTTTGTTTTAATACAGGCATTTTAAATTTTTTTAAATAAACTTTATTAAGTTAAAAAAATAAACACACTACGAAAACAATTTGCATAACATACAACAAACAACATACATCAATCATACCTACATACTACAACAAGAAAAAAAGAAAAAGAAAAAAAAGTACAAAAAATACAAAGGAAAAAAAGGAGGGACACAAAAGTATAAGAAAAAAAAGAGAGAGAGAGAGGGAAATTAATCCTTTCGGCTTCCTGGATCCTCAATCAAGTCATTTCCATGTTTCACAGTCTGTAACACCTTCCTTCTTACACCAAGATTTAAATTGAGAATTAGTCTATCTGTCTATGTATATCCATATAAGTTTTATCTTCAATTATATAACTATATAAAAAAGCTTACTTATTTCACTGATTTATATGCTACTAAGATCACTTACACTTATCTGATACAGTTCCAGCAACTTATTTTCCCAGTCACCTCTCCCACTTTTACTTATCATTTATCTTATTTTTCCTATCATTAATGTAATTGAGTAATGGCTGCCATATTTTTTCATTCTTTTCCCAATCTTGTTCTCTCAACAATATTGTTAATTTATCCATTTGCATCAATTCAAGTAGTTTCCTTAACCACTCCTCTTGATGTGGAATTGTTTCACATTTCCATTTCTGGGCATATACCATTCTTGCGCTGATAATCATGTAATAAAGAAGTTTCCCATAACTCTGTTCTAATTTCATATCTATACAGACATTCAGTAGATACATTTTAGGGTCCTGATCTATTTTAGTTGCCAGAATTATTTCCACCATTCTATGGATAATAGCCCAGTATTTTTTTGCTTTTTGCAGTTCCACCACAGATGGTACAGGGTCCCCCTTGCTTGTTTACATTTCCAGCATTTGTCTGAGATACCTTTATATATTCTAGCCAATTTAGCTGGGGTCATGTACCATCTGTGATGCATCTTGAAAAGATTCTCTTTCAGATCAAAGCTGACTGTATAGTTCTGTCTTCTGGTCCAGGTTTTTCCCCACTGCTCTAATTCTATTGTTTGCTTTATATTCTGAGACCACCTTACCACCTCCTCCTCCTGGTCAATATTAAGTAAACATTTGTAATATAAAGCAATTTTTTGTGGGTTGTCAGAAGTCATATCCTCTTCAAATTTGCTTTTTTTAAAATTCTTATTCCTGTAGTTCTGAAGTCCAACTACATCTTTCTCTTAATTAATACATTTTTGAATTTCTAAAATATGAGAAAAAGTATTTATTTATCTAAATGTTTATTTATTAGCTGGACTCCAATTTTGTACATTTTTAAAAATAAAATTATTAATGGACATTGGCATTCAAATGAATTGAGTAATTGACTAATTAATTAATTAATTAATTTCCATCCCACCTTTTCCCCAAAATGTTAAAAGCATGAATTAAAAAACAAAAGGCAGGTATTATTAAAGTTTTGGAGTTCCAGAGATGGAAAAATCTTTAACACTACTGAAGGAAAAATAATTGAACAACATTTTAAAAGACTGGGAGTTTTTAAAATTTTATATGAAGAAGAAATAAATGATAATGCTTATAGACTGGGATGCCAATGTACTTTTAATGTTGTAATACTAGAATAGAAGTGGGTTAGAAGCAGAAAGGTAGAGAAGTAGAGATTTAGACAAGTTCATTAGATTTTGTTTTTAACTCCCTGGGTTGGCAAGGAGGGAAGTCAATTTTAGTTATGTTTTTGTATGTAATTGTTTAATTTAGTTTAATTTAGTTCAGGTAAATATATGGTTAGTATTTTCAAGTGGAGATGTAGAGGGGGTTTATAGTTTTAGATTAGTTTGAGGGACTAGGTTATTCATTGTTTTATATAGTATTGTGTTTACAGAGTGTAGGTGTGTGTTTTGCATTTTTTGGTATCTCATGATTTAAATGTGCCATTATATATTATTTATATATAAAAGATCAGGTAAAATAATTTGTAATTCATAAGCTAGAAAATCGTTATATTAACAGACTACATACTGCAGTAGTATAGTGCCATATTTTCTATTTGTAAGATGTCTTTGTAACAGGAAACACAGAAAAAGGGAGGAATCTTTTATTTCATCACTTCATCGCTCTGTTGTCTAAAGGTTTGAATTTTTGTTTCAGAAATAGAAATCCCACAGCTGGGGAAGGTTTCATGATTTTTTTTTTAAAAAAAAACAATCCATCTGTGATGAAATTTTAAAATGGAATGTATCTATGGAGGGAGGGGAAAGTTGATAGGGAGATTTCTCTTGACAAGAAGATTACAGAAAGGTAGATGGAAACATTTTCTGCAGACTCATGTGACTGCAGGTGGAGAATGCAAGATGAAAACCAGTTCTTCTGATAGCTGACCTGGGAAGTCTAATTCTGCCTTCATTTGTCCTGAGAAGTTCCTTCAATTATTCCAACATTTATCTATTATTTTTTCTACTTGATCTATAATTCAAAATACATCAGCAAAGTGCCTGACAGTTGGGTCAAAAAACCATTTAAAGACAAGTATCAAGTTGCTCCCCCTCACTGCGACTACCCACCATACACACACACACACATGGGTCTCTGCTTTTTAACTTTGGTCTTTAAATGGAAGTTTAAACAGAGTTTAACAGAGTTAAATGTAGAGTTTAACAGAGGTAAATGTACATTTAACAGAGTTAAATGTAGAGAATGTTTCAAGCTATTTATTATTATTCAATAAGCATGCTACAAAACTTTATGTCTTAAGATCAAAAGTCAGAATGTCCTTGCTAACTTTTAAAGTGTTTTTAATCTGATTGATGTTTTAATTACATTTTAAATATTTCTTTGAGGTGTTCATTTATCTATATCTGTTTTAACTCTCTCTCTCTCTCTCTCTCTATAAATATAGCTTCCAAAATACAGTTGTCTCTTTCTGATTCACGGGGGATCTGTTCTGGACACCCCCCCTGCAAATCAGAAATATCACAAATATTCAAGTCCCCATCCTTTTTAATAGCTGCGCTTCTGTGTGTGATCCTGCACTGGGGCTGTGGGTGCACATGCCATTTTGTCCCTTCTCGCTTGCTGTCTATGAAGGAGTGAGACCGCGGACTTTTAAGTCCACAAATGGGGAGGAATGACTGTATACCGAAAATAGTGATACCTTGACATGGGGTTGCCAGATTGAAAACTGGAGAAGGCTCCTGTCACTTTAATGGTTGTGTAGAAGAGAGATTTTCAGTAGGTGTTGCTAGTTCTGCAGCCAGGTACCAACCAATGCCTTCTGAAATTCCCCTTACAGTGCAGTCATTAAAGGGGCAGGAGCCCTCTCTAGTTTTTAGTCTAGCAGCCTTACCTTGGAATAATTATCTTCTATTATTTCATTTCATTTTACTTACATTTATATATTGCTTTTCTATAGAAAAAAATAACCAAGATAGTGAAGAACAGTACAAAATAATGAAAAATTAAAACTGACATTAAGTGATTATAGACAGTGAAGCAATAAAACACCCACTAAAACAATGTAAAATATCAAATTCAAAAGATGCATTGTAATGCCCTATAATGACAATGGGGACTATAATATTTCCAAAGGGAACACATTCCATAGATTGTGAATGACATAGGAAAAGCTAACTCATATGTGTCTATTCAGGCACTGGTGTTCTGAAGAGAACTTCTCCTATAGATTTCAATGACTGGACAGGTTAATAATTAGACAGTTTCCATGGGGCATGACTGATCTGATTTCCTCACTTATTCAGTGCATAAATGTGTTTTTTTCTGCACATGAGTAGAACCACTGGATTTTAATCCTAAACATTTTGACAGAGAGATGTCAAACCCCAGGACAGACTTGAAAAGATCTGCAACCCATTTGGGGCATACAAAGAGTGGCTGACTCATTTCCAGAACAGGTCATTTGAGCCTAAGATTATTCTAAAAAAATTTCTAAACTTATGGTTATGGCTTATTTCCATCCTGTCCCTAATTTTCTTGGAGTGTTTATCATTCACGTGAAAAAAAAAAAGAAAGAAAGAAAGAAAGAAAAAAGGTTCTTTTAAGCATGCACTTATGCTCCTCTCTTTCATTTGTTTTTAGAAGCTTAATATAGACCTTTTCTTGCTTTTCTGAAGAACGGCCTTCATCATATCAAGCATAATTTGGCAAATAAACCATGGGTAAAGGTGGAGGAACAGGATTTGAAGGGGTTGTTAGTAAGAGATTCATAGGAGAGAAAAAGCCTTTGTCATGTTTCATAAGACTATAGAAGTTTAACAGTTGGTAGAGAATTGGTAACCACATTTCCCCTGAAATCTCAGATGCACAGCCTAGGTATCCTTCTGGACTCAACTCTGGATGAGGAGCTCATTTGAACTGCTGAAAGTAGTGTGCCAGCTGCACCAGCTCACTGGATCACACAAATAGTGAATCTCACCATTCTAAATAATTATCTGCCGGTCTCTAACATTCCATTTCTGGGAAAGGTTCTGCAGTATGTGTTGGCCTCCCAGATCCAGGGTTTCTGGATAAAATGAATTATCCAGATTCATTTCATTCTGGCTTCAGGCCTGGTTATGGGATGGAGTCAGCTTTGGTCACCATGGTGGATGACCTGCTGGGCCTCTCAGTGACTTTTGATACCAGCAACTATGGTGTCCTTCTGGGCTGACTATCTGGAATGGGACATGGGAGCACTGTTATTTCATGGCTCTGGTCTTTCTTGGATGGGCAAACTCAGAAGGTGATGCTGCGGGACTCCTGTTTGAAGCTGTTGGCCTTTAGGGTCCCACAGCGTTCTATTTTGTCCCCCATGCTGTTTAAAATCTATGAGGGGGTATCATAAAGTTTTAATTATCACCTTTAAAAAAATTGACAGAAAGTTTATTTTGATTTGCAGTTGTTAACTTTTCTCTACATACTCACCATCCAGATTTACACATTTTCCCTAGTATTTTTTGACCCTCTGAATACCATTATAGTAGTAGTCTGCAGATTGTGCCTTAAATCATCTTCCACTTCATGAATGACATCCTTTGTGTTATCAAATTGGTGAACCCACAATGGATTTTTCATTTCTGGGAGCAAGAAAAAGTCACTTGGTGTCAGGCCAGGAGAATAAGGCAGATGCTGCAATATCTCAAAGCCACATGCCCTTGCTTTGTGAACTGCAACTTGAGATGAGTGAGCTGGTGCATTGTCAGCTAGGAGACGAATGCCTCTGGAGAGCATACAGAAGTGTTTCTTTTTCAGAGCATCTCACAACTTGTCCAGAAGATTGCTGTTGTATGTGCCAGTGATGGTTTGTCCCTTTGCAAGGTAATCTGTGAGAATGGCTCCATGACAGTCAACGAAAAACAGAGAGCATGACCTTCCCTGATGACTTTTGAACCTTTGCCTTTTTGGGTAGAGGGGAATTGGCATGCTTCCACTCCACACTCATGGTTTTGGTCTCTGGATCATACTGATAGATCCAAGATTCATCCATGGTTACCAGATGACCAAAAAACCCCTCTTTATCCTGTTCCAACAGTGTCAACATCTGTCTTGAAAGATCACACCATGTTTGTTTCTGGAAAGGGGTTAGCAAACGTGGAACCTGTTGTGCAGACACCTTAGACATGTGCAGTTCATCATGAATAGTTTTCCACACACTACCATAACTAAGACCAGTTTCATTCATAATAATTTGGATGGTTGCTCATCTGTCTTCCAGGATTAAACACCCCACTTTCTTCAATGCATTGAAGTGACTGCATTGTCTGTCAATGATGGTCTTCCAGGTCTTGGCTTGTCTGTGAGGTACATGTGACCAGTTTGAAAATTCCTTTTCCACCTCACAATAGTGTCATAATATGGGCGATCATTTCCATAAACTACCATCATCTCATCATGAATTTGCCAGGCACTATTACCCTTCAAATGTAGGAACTTTATCATGCTGCGATCCTCAATCTTCTCCATCTTACCCTTTAGTCAATTCTGGCACAACTTGTAACAAAAATAAAGGACACAAAGAGCCGATTTTCTCAACATCATGCACTTAGGGACCAATGATGACACTGACAAAATTTCAACAATATACCATAAAAATCTCCAGGTGATAATTAGTACTTTACTATAGCCCCTCATACATGAAACCACTGGGAGAGGTCATGCACAATTTTGTGGTGTGGTGTCAGCCATATGCTGATGATACTGAACTTTCTGAAGAAGTCCCCCAAATCTGAGGTGCACAGCATGGATGTTCTTTTGAACTCAGTTCAGAGTCTGGATGGTTAGATTTCAGCAGTGGCCAGGATTGCATTCACATAGCTAAAACTAGTGAGCTAGCTATGATCATTACTTGAGATGTCAGATCTGGCCAAGATGAGACATGTCTTGATTAAATCCCATTTGGACTACTTTAACACATTATACATGGGACTGCTTTTGGAAACTGTTCAGAAATGCCAGCAGGTTCAGAATTCTGTGGCCAGAATGCTGAGTGGGGCCCATTATAGGGAGTATCTAATTCCATTGTTAAAACAACTTCATTGGCTACTGGTTCATTTCTAGGCACAATTCAAAGTACTGGTCATGACCTATATTATAATGTTCGAATGGCTTAGAGCCAGACTATCTGAATCAAGTTGTCTCACTATTCAGCACTATTCAGCAAGTGATCTGATGTGTCTATTTTAGTTGAAATTACCAATAAAATTCAGACTAGACGGTGAATGCTAGATCTTCTCAAAACAAAATCCATCTTCTGTTTATATCCTTTATTTCTGTCACCCTAACTTTTCTCTTATTAACCCCCTCCCCAGTTTATTTTCTTTTGAACATCCCCTTCCAAAAAGGTTCCCCCACCTCTAGCTTCCCACAACCTGATATAAATTAGTTCTCTAATCCTCATGGGAAGTATGTGATCAGAGAGGCACTGCTTTCTTTCTCTGTCTCTTTTTTAGATGTTGAAATGTAGCAATAAATAATTATTTATCAACTTTCAGCAGTATTTAGAGCACAAGGACAGTGAGGAGCAATGCCTGCATGTTTGTCATGTAGGCAAGGAATTCCCCATCCCCTGAGGGAAAAATGTCTATGCCTTGGTCCATACATAAATGATCCTACAGGACATGAACCCTTGGGACATAAACCATGCATCAATAATAGTTATATCAAATATCTGATAGACTGCAATATGTACAATACTTTCCAATGGCAATAGAGAAGATCCAATATTTTTAGACAGATGTGCAACCAAAGTATACAGTATCGATGCCTAATATTCTGAGAGGTAGCATCACATTCTTCTTTTGTGCCAGCAGGTGAGTTGTTTGCTATCATGTAGCATGAAATTTTAAGCATTCCTATATCCTGTTTCAGCTTATTAAACAATGGCTGCTGAAAAACAGAAGATATTGATTCGATGGGAATATACACAGAGAGAAAGTGTTTTCATCCTGGGAGATGAATATAGGAGAATTATTTAAATACTGTGAGGCATTAAAACGTCTGTTATCCTCCTGTCAACTACGATTAGTAACCACACTCAACTTTACTTCAGACCAGTTCAGAATAACTTGAAAAGCTGTTATCCAAAAGTGTATGCTTCTTGTGTACCAGTGTCACAATTTTAGTGCCAATGTTAACAAAATAAAACATCTTTCAATGAGCCATGTCTGTAATGGAATCATTATACCCTGTCCTATTTTACTAAGAGTGAAATCCTGTTGGTTACATATGCAGGGTTGATTGCAAATTATACCTGCAAATATACATTTTTGGTTGCTGCAGATGGAGATATTTATTACTTCTGTCCATAACAACTCCCTTCCTGGACTACCTACCTGACTTCAGGATGGGCAACCCATCATGGCCACATATCGGCCAAGAGAGGATGGAGGGCCAACCAGGCAGATGCTTGTTGTGTTCCTGAAACTGATCATAGAGTGCAAGAGATATTCCTCTGGACCTCTTTAGGGTCCCCTGGAGGTTCAAGTGGGTGACATCTTCCTGTAGCTAGCTGCAGCTTGGCTGCCCCCATCTACTTCCATCCACTATATAGCCATGAGGGGGGAAGACTTCCAACCTAAAGGGACCAATGAAGTACTGGTAGATCACAATATTCTTCTATTAGAGTGGTGGCAGCAGCCATTGTAAGGAAATCAAATCTTACTGATGCCTGGTCCAAATCTTCCCATATCTTGATACAAAATGGAATGAACCACACACTACCATATGTTTTGACGTGTCAGAAAACACCTCTTTCAACTTAAGCTATTTTGAATGACATGATCCCAAACCATGTGCAAAATACTTGGAAATAAGAGAAGGCAGGTTGTGTTCTGCTCTGGAACACAGCAGGTGAAGCCAAAGAGTTCTGACTACTTCAGGTGGCATCTCCAGAATACAGGTGAAATGGGTTGGGAGTGGAGTGGCAGAGGGCAAACTAGTTCAAAAGCCCAGTTCACATTTCTTCTGAACCTTTGAACTGACAGTTGCTGAGTGATACGTGCAACCCAGTAGATCAAAAAGTGTGCACTGAATAATGGACTCTGCACTTTGTTGTTCCAGTTCAGGAAGAGACATCTGCATCTAGGAGGCTATGGTAGATCCACAACTTGCAAGGTTAAAGTGCTAGAACATACTGATTAAGATGGATGATCATATCATCTGCCACTCTTCTTAAATGTACCTTTGAAGTACTTAGTTTTACACTAACATGAAAGATGTGAGAATAATGCAGGCCTTCAGATGTTCTTGGACTGCAGCATCTAACATTCCTCAGCATTACCTATGGTAACCAGGGCTAGCAGTTCAACAACTTCTGGAGATTATGGTTATGCTATGATGGACACTGAAGAATGAGCTTTTCCAGTAAGAAACAGACACCAGCAGCCGTGACTCCACCCCGATGCCGCTGTCACGCTGCATGCCCCACTGTACAGCACATGGCATCAGAGCACCCAGTTGGCGCAGCATGTAGACACGCCATGCAAAAGGAGTGCAAAAGAGCTGTGGCAGTGGTGCTAAGGGCAGCTTTTTGCTACCCCAAAAAGGAGCAACATTTGCCAGCTCTTTTTGGAGTGGCAAAAAGCTGGATCGGGGCTGCGGCATGTGGTTGCTGTAGCTCCGATTCGGCACTCCAAGGGGCCATCTGTACAGCCCCTGAGTCTCCCTTATCTGGTATTCCAAAATCTGAAATATTTTCATGTGTGGCTGAGATAGTGAAACCTTTGCTTTCTGATGGTTCAATGTATACAAACTGTGTTTCTTGCACAAAATTACTTTAAGGCTGCGTGTATAAGATGTATATGAAACATAAATGATATTTTTATTTAGACTTAGGTCCCATCTCCAAGATATCTTGTTATGTACATATATGCAAATACAGGTATTCTAAAATCCAAATACGTAAATTAAATTAAATTAAATTAAATAAAAAAAATAAAAAATAAATTCAAAATATTCTGGCTATAAGCATTTCGGATAAGGGAGACTCAACCTGTATATTCTTCAGAGCTATCCATACTATGATGCAGTGTATTTTAGGTTGTTTTGGTAATGAGTGGGCAACTAAAATTAAGATTGTTTTGTCCTGGGAGAGATGAAAAGTATTGGAATTGATTTGCTGATAAGAAACACTGGGTTTTTGGACAGTCCTTAGGGTCATGGGTACAAGGATTGCCATGACGAATGCCATCACTTAAAAGTTTACTGCCACATCACTAGCAGTAGTTCAACACTGTGGTTGTGCATCCTATAATTTGCTTTGCAGATGTACATTGTATACTTTTCATTACAGTTGTGCATCATGTATTTCATATTGAAACAGTTGTGCATCATGTATTTCATATTGAAAAGTATACATTGTATACTTTTCATTACAGTTGTGAATCATGTATTTCATATTGAAACAATATTTAAACATTGGCATATATTCCACAATTTTGTTAATCTGCCTGGAGGATATATAGCGCTCACATACCATATCTGTGCATGTGGATATTTATACTATACTAGGGAATGCAGTGCTGTGTTTACTTGAAGACTACGGAGGCACTGTTGTACATTTGGTTCTGTTGCATATGTTGATGTGCATGGGATTGCACATTGGATTGTGAAATAATGACATTAAGCACAAACTTTGCATAGTACAATCAGCACATAACACTGCATACAGGAATTTATCTTACACAACCCCAATGCAGGCCAAAATATTTAACTAATAAATAAATGAAAAAGCTACAGTATATCTTTACCTTCAATGAATTCAAGGTGGCACACCTGTCTCCCCCCTTTATTTTCATTCCTTGCCCCTAGATACTGCTGTACAAATGGGCTACACCTCACAAAGATTGGGAAGAAATATTTGGCAGTATCATGGCAAGTCTGACCAAGAGGTAGCTGTGTTGGGACTGGATTGGCATGCTTTACCTCTACACCACCTAAAGTTTTCCTGATGTAAAACATGAAGATTTCTTGAGAAATTCCGTGTTCTCTACTTACATAGGAGCCTGTGGCTTCACAAAGAAAGGAGACATGCTAGATTCCAAGGCAACATCCTCTTTGAATTGCAAATCAACATTAAATTTCCTTGACTTTGAAAATCTCCCAGTGACCGCATGGCCAAAAGGGGAGGCGCCAACCTGAAGATAGCCCTCTCTACCATCTGAACTAAGACCATGAAATGCAGGCCTATGACTAACATCTTCATTTCCCCCCGCCTCCTGTTTGCCTGATGAAGAAGCCAGTGTGATTTCGAAAGCTTGCAACATGTAATTGTGCATTCAGTGGTTGGCCCAATAAAGGTATCATGCCTTAAGGCAGGGGTAGGCAACCTTTCCCCTTTAAGGGCCGAGAGACTTCAGCTCCCAGAATCCCAGGATCTATTGGCCAACATGGGACTATTGACCAACATGGCTGAGGCTTCTGGGAGCTTAATCCCTCAGCCCTTAAAGGGAAAAGGTTGCCTACCCCTGCCTTAAGGAGACCTGGCTGGGAGAAGCAGCACTATAACTTGAGCACAAGCCCTCCCAGCTGGGTACTCTGTCAGTGATCAGGTAAGGGGAAATGGGCTAAGGGGGCGGAGTGGCTCTGGTTCATAAGAATCATCTTACCTTGGCCAAGATACCTGTCTAGACAAGAGTCCACTTTGAGTGTATGTACTTGAGCCTGAGGACCAAGGATAGTTTGGGGACACTGTTAGTATACCGTCCACCATGTTGTCTAACAGACTCCTAACCAAGCTGACACAATTGGTCTCAGAGCTGCTGTTGGAGTCACCTAGACTTTTAGTCTTGGATGACTTCAACATTCCACTCAAGACCAGTTTGTCAAGTCTAATAGGTGTGGCTTCGGAGTTCATGGAGTCCATGACAAACATGGGCCTATCTCAATTGGTCGTTGGGCCCACACATTGCACAGGTTAAAGCCTTAATGCGGTCTTCAGTACGGAACAGGTATATCTGTGGGCAGAGGTAATAAAAATCTCCACATTGTAATGGACGGAGCATTTCCTGGTCAAAGCTGAACTCATAACCACTGTCTGTCCTGTCGGGGGCGGAGGACCCATTAGAATGATCTGCCCTTGAAGGCTAATGGAACCAATTGGATTCGAGAAAACCTTAGAGAGTTTTATGGTTGGTAGTGCAGGCGATTCTGTCTAGGTTTTGATTAATACCTAGAACACCGATCTTGACAAGGCTATCAACAAGTGTCCCAAGCGCCCTTTCCAAACTGCTTCAAATCATCAATCATGGTATACTGAAGGACTCAGGAATATGAAGCAGGTTAGACAACAACTAGAGTGTGTCTGGTGGAAAACCTGACTCTTATCCGACAGAACTCGTCATAGGAAATTTCTTTGTTCCTGTAGAGAGGCAATACGTGCAGGGAGGAAATCTTTCTTTTCTGCACGTATTGCATCTGCAGACTGCCATCCAGCAGAGCTGTTTAGGGTGATGAGGGAACTGACACCTGTGCAGAACCCATTACTTAACTTGACAACAGCCTGCTGTGATGCATTTAACAACTTGTTTTCAGATAAAATCTCTCAGATAAGAGCCGACTTGGATGCTGGCATTATAGCAGAATTGATAGATGAGGTATTCAGCAACTCTGCTTATGAGATTATACTGGATCAGTTCCAACTAGTGAG
>JAIPUX010001880.1:109072182-109101828 GCA_020142125.1 Phrynosoma platyrhinos | reverse complement strand
CATGATCACTCCCGCCTAAGGATCCAACCACTTACACCCCATTAACTAAGTGGTGGTTATGGGCAAGGGCTTGCAGGATCTGGGCAAGGCAGTGGATGATAGGGATTCTTGGAGATGTCTCATCCACAAGGTCACCATGAGTTGGAACTGACTTGAGGGCAGCTAAGAACAACAAAGTTGGAACTAACCATGCTTTTTAAAATCCTTTTTGGAGACCAATTCATCTTTTGTCTTAGTTTTAAATCACTTAAATTTACCCTGTTTTTAAATTCTAGTAGGCTCTACTTGGATTCCTCTGGGATGGAGAAGCTGGATACAAAATCTCATTAATAGATGTGCAAACCAGGCTCTTAGAAAGGCTGTAATCGATTTGCTTTCAATTAAACCTTTTGTAAATCTTCCCTTAGGTTTGGTTAATGCGCAATGCTTTTAGGATGGTTATCAGCCAGGGTCCTTTGAACACAACTGTCTGCATTTTCTGTGCCAAATTCAGTGTCTGGCAGAAGCCGTTCAGAAGATTCAGGCATGGCTTTTCTGGTAGCCTTGCAGCATTGGATGTTTCAGTGATGCTGCTACCTCTGCTGGAGCTCCCTGTGTTCCACTTGAAGAATACTCCCTGAACAAATGCCTGTCAAAATTCTTAGTGCAATAGAAGCAAGAAGATCCCTTTGCTTTATTGTCCTGCAAAAACTTGGGGGTTACAACAGCTGTTTGAAAATCCAGAAGAAGGAGAGCTGAGCTGTGGGTCTATTTGTCAACTCATTGTCAGTGGGATGTCTTCATAGATGAGAACATTAGAGGGTTTGGTTAGTAATAAATTTTAAAGAGCTGGCAGCATTTACCTCTGCTTGGGGACTGGGGAAGCTTGTTATCACATCAACCTTCATAAGGGATATATGTTAAATGACAAGAGGATAGATGTGGGGCAGGAAAGGTGAACTACTAGGCATGCAAAGTATACCAGCTTTCCTGTGGTTTTAGATTTTAGTATTGTCTCATTTGAGTGAGATTGCTCAGAGTTGTGAGGTTAAGGGGATAATAGTTATTTTAAAAATGTTTGAGTTCCAGTTTGATGCACTCTGATGCATGCCCTCCTGAGTGGGTGGTAATGCTGTTCTTCACCCCATAATGCTAATAATAGCTATGGGGGAGGTCATCCACATGAGGCTTAAACCCTTTCTCCCAAATCACCTATTTGGGCTGTATTTAGGAAAATATATAAGGATGCTGAGAGATCCAGTCATAACCATACACTTCACATCTATTTTGGCCCACCTAATAGTAATCACTGTCTCTCAATCAGCAGAGGACTACAGACCACAGTTTAGAAAATATATTCTTTTGGATTTTGGCTCCCCAGAAGATCCCATCCACATGGTCACTGCTGAGGACTAACAGCCCTATGCAGGCATTTGTATCAGCTCCTTAGCTTTTTCACTTTGCCACTCTGCATCATGAATCTCTTTTGGGCAGTGGCGCCTGGTGATTTTCACATCAATGGAGTGGTACATCCCCTCTGGGGTTAGTCTAAATGTTAGCAGAACTATCCAAGGTGCTGAACTCTAACACATGAGAGATAAACTGGAAGGGAAGGAGACATGGGTACACATGTAAGCTGAGCAATCAATATTTCTACATGCCCAGCTCCTGTTAAGAGATCTTAGTTCATTTTCTATGGAGATCTTAAATACAGTGAAATAGAATATACTTGCAAAACTGAATTTTCTGGAACTCCTACTTTCTGGATTCCTGACATAGTTTGCAGAATTTCAACCATACCCTTCCAAAAGAGTTACAGTATATTTCTTTTGTATTTGCTATGGCAAATGAGGGAAAAAAAAACACAAACCTCTGGAAAAATAACTTTGGGTTCTGCTCCAATAATCCTAACTGGTAAAACAGACTATCTGGTAGTCAGCAAACAGCCCTATTGACTAACCTAATCTTGTTTGGCTAATCTAGTCCTTCTAGGTTTGTTCTGTTCCTACCCTTCACTGGTTTATTCTAGTTTTAACCCTAAACAAGTGAAACAATTAATAAATACTAATCTCTGAATGTAGAGTGCTCTAATGTTTACATTCAAGAATCATGTAATTGTAGAGGCAAATGGAAGGCCCTCCCTCCATCTTTACTACCACTACTCTAGACTTGGAGGGAGAGAAGAAAAGATGGGCACAACTCCACCATGCCTAGACCCAGAAGGAGACAGAAGACTCCCCCTCCATTCCAACTGCCACCATCTTGGCCTTGGAAGAATAGAAGAACCAGCAGTATCTGCTGGACTTGATCCCCTTCCCCACTGTCATTCCCATCTCTTTTTGTGTCATGTCTTTTTAGATAGTAAGCCTGAGGGCAGGGAACTGTCAGATTAAAAAACTGTAAAATGTTATGAGAGCCTTTGTGATTGAAGAGTGGGGTATAAATACTATAAATAAAATAAGATAAAATCAGTGGGATTGGGGAACAATGGGGTGGGAAAGGCAAGTTTATATATGGGAAAATGCAGTTTCCTCCTCACTTTTCATTGCTTTTTATTCTTATCATTTCTCTAAAACATTTTTTGCTGGATTCAGAGTGCCAATTATGTCCAAATAATGTTTTATTCTCTTCTTTGAATTAAGTTCAGCACATTAGCTCACAAAGAAGCAAAGGTCAAATTTTCAATCTGATTACTTCACCCTCTGACACCTCTCCCTGCCACACGCCACAAAATGCCTCCTTGATCACTCCTTAATTTCTCTTGTTCTGCTTCTTTGTCAAAGTCTTCACTTTGGTGGTGTCCTGCTTCTGCAACCACTGATGCATGTTGATACTTTTTCTCTAAAACCCCCTCCCTGAAGATAGAACACTAAATAATTTCTTTCAAGCTTTTAACTCACTTGACATTGAATTTGAACTCTGCAAACTTTCTCCCCCACTACATTTCCAAACATTAATGTCTGATTGCATATTGGAATGCTAACTGCTATGAAATTCATTTCATATTTAACAGTGGAAAATCAATTGCTGAATAAATTGGGCTGTTTCCTTCTCAATCTTCAGTCAAACATTCTCTGGATTGTACATTTCACATCATAATATACACTTCCAATGTGTTCATTCTATTTATTAGATAGGTCCTGTCTTGCTCCCATCCCGGCTTCCTGCCAGTGACTCATTTCCACATATCTACAGTCTTAATTCTGAATATTCCACAGCCAACTTTGTTCATAAAGTCTAATAAATAATTCCTCCCATCTCAGCTTTGGTCATTCTGGTGATCCTTGCACCCCCTGTGCATCTATTCAATTATTATTTGGGCTCATCTCTCATCTGTTAAACATGTTTCATGGTCATTCTGTCTTTTAATCATTAAAACACATTCTAGTACAACAGCTAAAATTGCTATGTGAAAAACAGATAGTACTCCTGTACCATTCATGGTTATAAGGGAAGAGGGAATTTTAACAGGGTGACAAGGAATAGCTGTTAAAATTCCCTCTTCTACATAACCATTACAGGTACAGAAGCCCTGTCCTAGTTTTCACTGGCAACCCTAACCATTACAGGTACAGAAGCCCTGTCCTAGTTTTCACTGGCAACCCTAACAACAACACCATACACGTACTGTCTTATCTCTAAGAAGGTGTATACCAGGAGAGGACAATACATGACCCACATGTCATATGCAGACCCAAAGCCATTTTTGAGGTGAACTAAAGGCATCCATCCCACCCTCCCTCCCACTCTTTATTTATATCCCACCTTTCCCCCCAGGCTGAAACTCACTGAAAAAGGTAAGTGCCAAGTCTTTCTTCCCATTCTTTTAGCCAAATTACTATTCAACCGTGAGCAAAGGAAGCTTTAATCAGAGGACTTGTGAAACATTAGGGCATATGTGGTGTTTCATAAAAGAATTATAGCTAATTTGACTTATCGGAAATCTTGTCTGTAAGAAGCAACTTCATCTAATCCCTTAATCCAAGTTGTTCTACATTGCATATTTCATTTAATCCTTGCATTATATTTTTTCTGAAGTTCATTTATTTTCCTTTGATTTCTTGTTTATTGTGCCTTCATCTCACAGATCCGATTCTCTGTTTATGTAGTAAGATTTTAATAAATCTTTCATATTTACTATAGCATAGAGTAGCCTGAGGTCATTTCTGATTATGCCTCTCACCCACTAGAATAAACAAAGGATCTTATTTTAAATGTTCAGCTATAGACTCTGTTTAGATGTTGGCAAAATCTGTGACCAGCCAAATGTTGTTGGACTACCAGCATTTCTGACTACTTCACTAAGTGACATCTTAACATTCCCAAGCTAGACAAAAATGGCCATAATAAGGGCAGAGATTTTCCAACATTAGGGACTAGAGTTAATTTTTGTTGTTGTTGTTAGTGCTTTCAACATTTCACAGTGTTTTATTTCTGCTCCTCTAGTTTTATTACATGCTGTGGTTGGTTGATTTTATGTTGGTTTTTATCTGACATCTTTTATCTTGTTTTAACAGACTGGTTTTACTGCTGTTTGTATTTTTTATGTTTTTAATTTGCACACTGTCCAGAGAATACTGGTTATGTGATGAAACAAACAAACAAGGAACTGTGGCCACGTATGCACTGACGAAAGTGTCAAAATGCATCACCAAGGAAAAGTGAAAAATAGGGCAGAATGGGGACTGCATGGGATTTAAATGTGCTAATGTGTATGCATAGACACAAAGCTACACATAGTTTCAAAAGGATCATAATGCATTTTATCATAGAAAAATGAGTACCTACTCCATCTCCTGTCCAAGTGACTGTTGAGGGGCAACCCCCAAAGTCTCTGCTTTCCTTTTTTTTTTTTTTTAAAGAAGTTAGCTTTAAATCAGACCAAGATAGAACAGCTCTTTAAATGCTGCAAAGATGAGAATCATACAGCCCTCCAGATTGTCTTCAATTGTAAGACCTAACATTCCACTCTACTGGCTATGCTGGCTAGTATTGATGGCAGTGGTAGGCCAACAACATCTGACACTTCATCTGCACTGCAAAAATAATGTAGTTTGACACTGCTTTAACTGCCATGGCTCCATCCTATTGAATCCTGGGATTCATAGTGTGTTGTGGCAGCAGAGCACTCTGACAGAGAAAGCTAAATATCTCTCAAAACTACAATTTGCAGAATTCCATAGCATTGCACCACAACAGTTAAAGCACTGCCAAACTGCATTATTTCTGCAGTGCAGGTGCAGCCTGAAGGTGCATCAGATTCCCAGCCCTAAGAACAGGAAATGCTTTCAAATGCAGAAGTATCATCTGAGCCTTCAAAGTGTCTGCTCTAATGCACAGGATTTACAAGTCTAAATCATATGTTAGTCTCTGTGACTTATGTATTGATTCACCATTCAGCAACTGATTTAATGGATCTACTCTATTTGGGATTAACCAACAGGATTCAGGACATAGTAGCACACATGGTTACCCTACAAATGTAGCTGTTATTTGTAAAAAAAAAATAAATAGATTACTTCTCCTTTTGGGGAAAAGTAAAGGGCTGGCTGGCTAGATTAAGAGGTGGTATGGACAGGGACAGGTAGTCTCATCCCTTCCCTGTGCATTTATTCAAGGGATATATGTATTGTGCAAACAGGGCTTCTAGCTGAAATTCTGCCTTTTAAAGTCCCATAAAGAAAGTTACACATGTTTCACTGCATGCATAACATGCAACTTTTCACATGGTTCAGCAAAGAATTTGAGCCTGCTGAGTGACCACATACAAGAATGCATGATTGCATTGCAACAAAGAGGAACCCCGTGTGCTTTGTAACTCCCTGAACTGAGAGATGAGCCAACTCTAATCACCACTAGCAAGCTGGCTTAATATAATATTTTTGTTGGTGAGCCATGATATTGGACAATTTGTAAAATAGCACAGTTTGTCAGACTGATCGACCAGGGCTAATTTTTGACACTTACATTTTCGGCTTCAGTGGTTTCTACTTCTTGATTGCAAATATGGGGGCTTTGCAAAGCGGAGCATCAGAATTCTGTTTCCAGTAGATGGCACTGTTTTGCCAATGATGAGTTAAAAAAATAAACTGGCAAGAATTCACACATCACAATGACATCTTCCTGCAATGTCTAATGGAAGAAGCCATTCATGCCATTTCAAGATGCAGCTTCTGGGGGGGGGGGGGAATGCCATACAACTAAATATTAGCAAACTGAACAGCCACATCCTAATCCTGACTCACCTGACATGTACTATTATAAAGATGTACAAGAAGAGGAGGAAAAATGTTCTGTTTCCTTGTCTTTTCCCTCCTCTTCAGTTTTGCTATAGCTGCTGGTTTTCCTTTGCTTTGGGGATCATTCTTGATATCACTCCTCTGAATGACTGCAAGAACATTTTCATAGGCTACTAATAACAAGGCTAAAATGTTTTCATGGATGTGAATATACTAAACTTGAAATCATTCTCTTTGACTGTAATTTATGGACTTAAATTTAGATCACTAAACATGTTCCTTTAATTTATGGTATTCTGTGCAACTTGATCATCTGTCCACTGGAAGAGGGCCTGCTGAATAAAATCCTTGTTCTTTGGGCTCCATACAGTCTGGAGTCTCTGCTTCACTTTTTACAAGGTTTGAAAAATTCAAGAGGCTGGAACTGATATGCTCCTACACTGAGAATTTTCCTAAACTGAACTAAACTTTGGGTGATTTGTTTTATTTTTGCTACTTCTGTTCTTAATGCATTTATTATTGGTTCTTTTTGCATTTATATCCATCATCTTACCTGTTATTTATAAAGAACTATGAATATAAGATGGTGCTAAGTGAATAATCACTTCCTCCATATATACTCCTAAGAAGCCTAAATAGTTTCATCACTGTCTACCCACAATTAGGTTGTGGTTAGGTTGTATTATGGCAGTGGTTAGGTTGGATTAAGTTAGAGGGCAGGTCACCAGTGAGCTTCATGTGTAGATGCATTTGATTCTGGATCTCTCCCATATCAACTGATTATCAGCCATACTAGTTCTGAATGTGAATTGAAAGCATTGGCAAAGATCCTAGCAGATGAATTGTAAATTTCTACCATGGCATAAGTATGATATATCTCTGCTCTCCCCTCCTTCAGGACTCAGCTTCCTCCTGTGCATCTCCATGGCCATTTAGTGGCCATTGGAGAGTGAATCAGTGTAATTAATAATAATAATAATAATAATAATAATAATAATAATAATAATAATAATAATAATAATATTTCTATCCCGCCCCTCTGCAGAAGCAATCGGGGTAGCTTACAACAATAAAATACCACAATGTACAATCCCAGACCCACCCATCCCTTAAAATAGTATTAAACACCACAAGAGTTAAAATAATAAATAAAGGATAGACAATTAACAATAGAAAGAAAATCAGTATAGCAGGCAGACCGCCAGCAATAAATGTGGCAGTGGTAGGGGGAGGAAATAACTCACTCCTTGGCCAGGAAACTAGTCAGAAAAGGCCTGTTGGAAGAGATCTGTCTTCACAGCTTTTTAAAAAGCTGTTTAAGCTGGTAATCTGATGGATCTCATCTGGCAGGACGTTCCATAATCTGGGAGTGGTTACTGAAAAGGCCCTCTGGGAGGTTGTAGACAGCTTAGTTTTAACAGGCTGAAGCAGATTCCTCCCGCAGGACCAAAGTGTGTGGGTTGGGTTATAAAGAAGGAGATGGTCCCAAAGATAGGTTGGACCCAAGCCATTTAGGGCTTTAAAGGTGATAACCAACACCTTGTACTGAGCCTGGAAACTAATTGGCAGCTAGTGAAGTCTTTTCAGGACAGGTGAAATGTGGTCTCTTCTAGATGTACCAGAGACCAATCTGGCTATTACAGTGGCTGAAAAGCATCTGGCTATGTGACTATAGCTAGATGCACAATGTCAATGTCACCTTCCAAGTTCCCACAGGATACCTTCATGATTGTGTGTATGGCTCTATCTATCTATCTATGACAGCCAAATGCTTTTCAATCCTGTTCTCCGCCAGCCACTAAATCACCTTTTGGGAGGGAGGCAGCATGGGGGGAGGGTGTGGGTGGAGAAAGAAAGGACATGCACAGAATGCCATATAGAAGAGTGCCAGCTACTGTATTTAAAGTGGCATAAGGCAATAACAACAACAAAGGTTTGTAGAGAGCTAGCATAGTATAGTGGTTTGAGAATTGGACTACGACTCTGAAGATTAGGGTTCAGTTTCCCACTCAGCCATGAAACCCACTGGATCACCTTGGGCAAGTCATATGTTCTCAGCCTCAGGCTTTCATTCTCTGAGAAGGCAATGACGAATCTCCTCTGAACTAATCTTGCAAAAAAAACCAAAAACAAAACCCACAATAGGGTTGTCATAAACAACTTAAAGGCACACAACAACAACAACAACAACAACAACAACAAGTGTTTGACTCCTTTACATGTGCAGATCACTACAGCAGAAAAGAGGCTTCAGATAGCTCTTAAATATTTATTAACTCTTTTCCAGCCCAGAGCTGGCTTGGTAGAGTGATGTGGCTAGCTCAGACAGCAGATGCTGCAGTGGGTGGAAGGCAGTGCCAGTATGTCAGAGGGCAAAGATATGTGTATCTCATAGCATTTTTTGTGTTAACAAGAGAGTCTGGTGGCAGCTTAGTGGAACATGTCGTCTTTTTGTCATTGCTAAACAAAGATTTAGCTGCCACTCTAGCTGACATATTTATAGGAATGGAAATAATATTTGGCACTGTTTGTTTCCTAGCAGAATAATGTTGTTTCAAACGATTCTCCTACTGAGAAAATGATGCAATGGGGAGGTTCTTTACAGGTTGTGATGCCACTCAAGGAATTATTCTTCACAAAATGTACATTTTTTCTATGTATTTTTTAATGTTTTAATTAATTTATTAATTTTTTTCATAGGAACCCCTTGCAATATTTGCACAAGAAACATATTTTCTGCACAGGAGTGCTTTCAAAGAGAAATTTTTGCAAAAGAAACATGTTTACTGCACAGGAAACAGTGTTTTGTGCAGTGAACACTTTTTCCTGGCCAGGAAGCATGTTTTCTACACAAACTATGTGAGGTGTTTTTTTCTTGTGTAGAAAAAAACTTGTGCATTTTGATGCAGCATAATTCACTGAGCTATTTCAACAACTGTGTGAAAAATTATCTTTCTTCTGCAGTGAGAAAAAAACTAGCAAGATTATTTCTTCTTGCACAAGTAGAGACAGAATATGAAGACAGCATCCTACCTTCTATACACTTGTCCCTCTAGATTCACTGGGGTTAGGGGCACAGGACCCTCATGAATATGGAAAAACCACAAATACATATAATAAAAACTTATATTTTTACCTGAGAGAACATCTCTCTAGGAAACTCTAGGTCCTCCAGTGCAACTCTGTGGTCAACATCTGCCAGATATTGACCACAGAATCGCACTGAAGGAGCTATAAATGCCTAGTGGATTGTTCTCTCTAGGAATCTCTGTGTCCTTCAGTGCAACTTTTGGTTAAAGTTGAACATAGAGTTGCACTGGAAGACCTAGATCAGGGGTAGGCAACCTTTCCCCTTTAAGGGCCGAGGGGCTTCAGCTCCCAGAAGCCTCAGCCATGTTGGCCAATAGTCTCATGTTGGCCAATAGCTCCTGGGATTCTGGGAGCTGAAGTCCCTCGGCCCTTAAAGGGGAAAGGTTGCCTACCCCTGACCTAGATATTCCTAAAGATAACATATTAATAAAATCCATGAATAATGAAGTCAGCAAAAGTCAAAGCCACAAATGTGGAGGGACAAGTGTACATGTAATATGTGCTTGTGGAAGGGAGAGAGAGGCCATCTTTTTGTGTTCCTTAAACAGCAAAATTTCTTAGACCAGCTGCAAATTCTAATTGTATTGGGGCAAAAGCAGCAGCCACATAAACTAACTCCATGGAATGGGGAGTTGTGCAGCAATATTTCATTTTGATTTGATTAGTTTATGCTGTTGTGGCAATTTGTGGACTAAACACTCTAACATTTTATTCCAAAATAATGGGGAAGAGAGGGACAGGGATGCCCCCTTTCTGGGTCCACAAATTACCTGTGATATGCAATTTACCACATCTTGAAAGAATGTCTTGAAGGTTTTAATTTTTAAAAAGTGGGATCTCTTATTATGAATCACTCTTTGTTTGGTTTCTGAATAATGAATGACTAGTTTTTAAAGAGGGTTAGCCTGAGAGTGTTTGTGAAGAGTAATTTCTTTCCTTTTTTATATTATTAGTTGTTAACTGCCCTCAAGTCAATCTCGACTCATGGTGACCCTAAGGATGAGACATCTCCAAGAATCTCTGTCCTCCACTACCCTGCTTAAATTCTGCAAACCCATACCTGATAGCATGTGGCCTTCCTCTCTTCCTACTTCCCTCCAGCTTACTCAGAATTATTGTCTTTTCCAATAAGTACTCCTTTCTCATGATGTGTCCAAAGTACGACAGTCTTAGTTTGGTCATTTTGGCTTCTAGGGAGATTTCCAGCTTGATCTGTTCTAGGACCCATTTGTTTGTCTTTTTGGCTGTCCATGGGATCCTCAGCACTCTTCTCCAGCACCACATCTCAAAGGAACTAATTTTCTTTCTATCATCTTTCTTAACTGCCCAGCTCTCACATGGTAATAAGGAATATGATGGCTTGTATGATTCTAACTTTTGTATTGAGTTGTATATCTTTGCATTTTAGAATCTTTTCTAGTTCTTTCATAGCCACCCTCCCCATTCTTAATCTCCTAATTTCCTGACTGTAGTCCCCATTTCTACCTATGTTTGATTCTAGGTATGAGAATTCTTTTACTATTTCTATTTCTTCATTGTTTAGGTTCAAGTTGTGAATGTCCTTAATGGCCATCATTTTTGTTTTTTTTTATGTTCAGCATTAAGCCTGCTTTTGCACTTTCTTCTTTGATTGTCCTTAGTAGGTGTTCCATGTCTGTGAGGTTTTCTGCTAGTATTATGGTGTCATCTGCATATCTTAGATTGTTGATATTCCTTTCTCCTATTTTCACTCCTCCTTCTTTTGTGTCCAAACCTGCTTTTCTTTTAATATGTTCAGCATACAAGTTGAACAGATCGGGTGAAAGGATGCAGCCTTGTCTGACTCCTTTGTCAAATGGGAACCATTCTGTTTCTCTATGTTCTGTTCTGACAGTAGCCTCTTTTCCTAAGTACAGTTTCCTCATCAGGACTATCAGATGTATTGGCATTCCCATGTCTTTAAGGGCATTCCATAGCCTTTCATGATCCATGCAGTCAAAAACTTTGTTATAGTTTATAAAGCATATGCTGATTTTCTTTTGGAATCCCCTCGTGCACTCCATTAGCCATCATATGTTTATAATGTGGTCCCTGGTACCTCTTCCTTTCCTGAATCCTGCTTGGACCTCTGGGATCTCTCTTTCCATGTATGATTGAAGACTATGGGCCTGAACATACTGCCAAAAATAATCCAGCTTGAGACCACTTTAACTGTCCTGGCTCAATGCTAGGGAATCATGGAAATTGTAGTTTATTGTGGCACCAGGGCTGCATGACAGGGAAGGCTCAATGTCTAATAATAATAATAATAATAATAATAATAATAATAATAATAATAATAATAATAATAATAATAATGTTTATTTATGTCCTGCCCCTCTGCAAAGCAATCAGGGAGGCTTACAACATTAAAGTTACCATGCAGATACATTACAATGCAATATAATCACAGCATAGAAATCCCAAAAACCACTTGCCCCTGAAAAAGTATTAAACAAAATCATAAATTAAAACATATTTAAAATCAACCTCACAGAGAGCAAACAGTAGCAAACAATAGCAGCGACTACAGCAAGGAGTGGAAGAAGAGAGGATGGGATAACTCTTGAGGCTGGGAAATCTAGTCAGGAAAGGCCTGCCAGAAGAGATCTGTTTTAACAGCTTTCTTAAAGCTGCTTAAGGTAGTAATATAAAAGATGTCGTCTGACAGGCCATTCCATTATCCGGGAGCGGTTGCCGAGAAGGCCCTCATTTTTATTGGTTGCAGCAAATTCCTCCCAGAGGACCGGAGTGCGCGGGTTGGAGTATATGGGTGGAGGCGGTCCCAAAGATAGGTAGGACCCAAGCCATTTATGGCTTTAAAGGTAATAACCAACACCTTGTACTGGACCTGGAAACTAATAGGCAGCCAGTGGAGTGACTTTAAGACTGGTGTTATATGGTCTCTTACTGATGTACCTGAGACCAACCTGGCTGCCATCTTCTGTATTAATTGAAGTTTCCGGACCAAGCACAAGGATAGCCCCATGTAGAGTGCATTACAGAAATCAAGATGGGAGGTTACCAGCGTGTGGACCACAGTTTCAAGAGATGCGGGATATAAATATATTATTATTATTATTATTATTATTATTATTATTATTATTATTATTACTACTACTATACTTCCAGAAAAGGGCACAGCTGGTATATCAGACAAAGTTGATAACAGGTGCTCCTAACTGTCGCATTTACCTGATTAGTCATCTGGAGTGATGGATCCAGGAGCACCCCCAGATTGCGAACACAGTTGTTCATGGAGAATGTGACCCTATCCAGGACTGGAGGTTGCATCCCAATATCTAGTTTTGGGGCGGCTATTGTGAGTATCTCATTTTATCTGGATTCAGTCTCAATCTGTTTTTCCTCATCTAGTTCATTACTGCCTTAAGACAGTCATTGAGGGGAGAAATGCCATCTGAAGCTGAAGCTGAAGACCGAAACATGGAGAAATATATCTGGGTGTCATCAGCGTACTGTTAACACCCCATCCCATGTTTCTGAATGATCTCTCCCAGCGGCTTCATATATATGTTGAATAGCATTGGGGACAGGATGGTGCCTTGAGGGATGCCACAATTAAGCTCTTTCCTAGTACAGCAACAGTCCCTAAGCAACACCCTCTAGAATCTGCCTGAGAAGAAGGAATGGAACCACTGCAATGCAGTACCTCTGATTCCTAACTTACTCAGCCGATCCAAGAGGATGTTATGATTGTGTCAAAAGCTGCTGAGAGGTCCAGGACCACCAGCAGGGTCACACTACCCCTGTCGATGCCAAGATGAAGGTCATCAGCCAAGGCGACCATGGCAGTCTCAACTTCAAATCTTGTCCTAAAGCCAATTTGAAATAGATCTAGATAATTGGTTTGTTCCAGCTTGGAGTTGAAGAGCAACTGCTCTCTCTGTCACTTTGCTCAAAAAAGGTAGTAAGGAGACTGCCCTAAAGGTGTTCATATCCAGGGGGTCGGGGAAGGTTTTTTCAGAAACGGCCTAACCACCACTTCCTTTAAACAAGATGGAACATGATCTTCACTGAGGGATGCATTGATGATGTCTCTTAGGAATACCTTCAAGGCATCCCCCCTGGACAGCCAGCGATGACGCACAAGGATCGAGAGGGCAGGTCTTTTTCCTCACCCTACCAAGGTACTTGTCCACGTCATCGGTACTCACAGATTGGAACCGAGCCAGTATAATTTTATTAACGGAGTCGCTAGACACCTCATCAGTTGATTCTGTTTCAACACTGGCATCCAAGTTGGCTCTTATCTGAGATATTTTATCTGCAAGAAGTTGTTAAACACTTCTCTTTGTTTTTTAGAGTTAAATCTCCAAATTTGCTTTATACTAATTTTAAAATCAATTTATAGTCCAATTTATCAACTTCTTAATCCTTTCAATTGATTTTTGTTTTTTTTAAATTTAATTGCAACTCTTTATTTAATTCTTTAGTTACTTCCAATTCTAGAAATCAATTCCTGTCCTTTCAATTTGGTTTATTACTGAGTTCATTCTAATTTATTGTTGAAATCCTTATCCTTTATATTCAGACAACTTATAGCCACTTCCTTTAAATTAAATCCAATCTTTTAGTTCAAATTTCAAATTATTCATAAACTAATTCAATCTTTAGTTGATATCCATTAATAAGTTGATTCTCTTAATAATTATCAATTTCCCTTCATATAGGTTCTAGTCCTTGATTTACTTCCCGTTCTTCAAATTCTTTATTTTGTTTCTATTATATTACTTACTTAATTTCAGATTTATATTTATTCCAGATATCTCACCGCTTCTCTCTCTTTGCTTTTACTCCCTCTCCACTTCTGCTCCTTCTCCATCTCTCCACCACTTCTCCCTCTATGCAACTCTGTCTTTCCACTATTTCTCCTTCTTTGCTTCTCCGCTGCTGCTTCTCTTTCCCAGCCTCTCAGCTGTTTCTCCCTCTTTGTTTCTCTGCTGCTGCTCTCTCTCCGTCTTCCACTTCTATTTCCTCCTCTTCCTTAAGTTAAACTTATTCTTTCTATTTTCTTGTTATTACCTTTTGTGGAGTCTTCTTTAATTCGCTGATAAATTATGACTCCAGTCTTGGTGGACTTTATTCTTTAATTATTTCACAGCTTAGTACATTGAAGAAAAAGGTACAGCTGCAATAGTTACTGCTGTGCTGTTAGGATTCTCCCCTCACAAACTTCTAAGCTTTCTCTGAGTGATTCTTCTTCCTTCCTCACTCTCAGCACGAAGTTTTCCTGAATCCTCTATACCAAGAGGATTTAGAAACACTCTTGATTTTCTAAAGTGTTATTTGTTGTAAATATTCTACAGTACAGAGTTGCATTCCTCTGGAGCTCCTTTGAAATGCTGCTTTTGCCTTCCATGGCCCCCAGAAGTTAGATAGGAACAAAGAAACTTCCTATGACGAATCTTGTCAGATAAGAGTTGAGTTCTCCGCCAGATGCACTCCAGTCGATGTCCAACCCGCTTCATCTTCCTAAGCTCTTCCATATATCATGGCTTATAGTTAGAAGCGGGTTGGAAAGGATGCTTGGGAGCGATTGTGTCGATAGCCTTAGCAAGATCGGTGTTCCAGGTATTAACCAAAGCTTCGACCTAATCACCAGTGTTACCAACCATTAAACCCTCTAAGACTTTCTGGAAACCATTTGGTTCCATTAGCCGTCGAGGGTGGACCAATCTAATAGGTCCACCATCCCCGGTGGAGCGGACAGTGGTTCTTAGTTCAGTCTTGACCAGGAAATGATCTGTCCATGACAAAGTGGTGGTTTTAGTAACCTCCACCCATGGATATTCCTGTTCCATACTAAAGACCGCATCGAGAGTATGACCTGTAGAATGAGTGGGCCTGACGACCAATTGGGATAGGCCTATGTTTGTCATGGAATCCATGAACTCCTGAGCCACACCTGTAAGATTTGACAAACTGGTCTCGAGTGGGATGTTGAAGTCGCCCAAAACTAGAAGCCTGGGTGACTCCAGCATCAACTCTGAGACTGGCTGAGTCAGCTTGGTTAGGGAGTCTGCTAGACAATGGGGTGGTCAGTATACTAGCAGAATTCCCAAACTATCCTTGATCCTCAGGCTTAGGAACATACACTGTAAGTGAACTGTGTTCCAGACAGGTATCCTGGTCAAGATCAAGTTGTTCTTATGAACCAAAACCACTCCCCCCTTCCCCGCCCACATCCCCTTACCAGCTCACTGACAGAGTACCCAGCTGGGAGGGCCTGCATCCAAGTTATAGTGCTATCCTCTCCCAGCCATGTCTCTGTAAAGCAAGCCAGGTCGGTATCATCACCTAAGAGGAGGTCGTGTATAATATGGGTCTTATTCTTAACTGACCTAGCATTGCAAAGGAGCAGGGTAAAGTTCTGTGGAATGATTGGTATGCTCTCCAAACCATTCTGTGAAACAGAGTGAACTGAAGGTAGGATAGCTTTCAAATATCACTCCTGCCTTCTTTTGTAACAGTCCTTCACTCTGTTCCCACCATACATCCCTTTCCCCCGCACAGCCTCAATTACCACTCTCAGATCATTCCCGGCTACTACAGGAGGTGAAGGTGTTGAAAAAGCCAAATAACCTCCTTCCCAATATCCTTCTGACAGCTCAGGGAGAGAAAGCCCTTGGTGGCAATGTTCAGAGGAATCTATTTGCTGCTAAAGGCAAGAGGGTTGGGGTGGCCAGTCCTGGCTCCCGACCTTGCCACCGCAGCTGTCCCAGGTGGTGAAAGGGCTGGGCAGGCTATATGGAATGTCCGTGCCCAGGCCTGGCTCTCGGCCTTGCCGCTGCCACTGCTGGTGAAAGCAAGAGGGTTGGGGCAGGCTAAATAACTCCGCCCAGTCCCAGCTCCCGGCCTGTCTCTCAACTTTGCTGCCATGGCTATCCCAGGTGGTGAAAGGGCTGGGTGGGCTAGGTGGAACGTCCCTGATCAGGCCCAGCTCTTGGCCTCGCTGCTGTAGTTATGGGAACTACAATTCCCATAATTCCCTAGCATTCAGCCAGGACAATTAAAGTGGTCTCAAGATGGATTTTTTCTGGCAGTCTGTTCAGGCCCTATGTTGCAGAATTTTGAGCATGATTTTGCTTGTGTGGGAGATCAGTGCTATGGTCCTATAGTAGCTACAGTCTCTTGTGTCTCCTTTTTTGTGGATGGGGATGTATATTGATCGCTTCTAATCTGTTGACTATCATTTTGTTTCCCATATCAGTTGACACATGTTGGTTAGTACTAGAGTTGACTCTGTCAATGTGGATTGCAGCAGTTCAATTGGAATATCATCTGTTCCTGGTGATTTGTTTTTTGCTATTTCTCTTATTACAGTTTCCACCTCACTTTTTAGGATTTGGGGTTCACCTTCATATGGCTCTTCATTCCATGTGCCCTTTATTTTGTCATCTCTTTTGTATCATTCTTCTGTATATTGCATCCAATGTCTTTTTATTCCTTCTTGGTCTTAAATTATGTTATTTTTATTGTCATAGATCATCCCAGTCCTTGATTTGAATTTTCTTTTGATTTCCTGGATCTTGTGAAATAGATCTCTTGTTCTTCACTTTTTGCTGTTGTCTTCTATTTCTCTGCTTTGGTCATTGTAGTAATTTTCTTTATCTTTCCACTCAAGCCATTGTATTGTTGCATTCATAATTCTTATTTTGTTCCTATCTCCCATTTGTTTTTCTTCTCTTCTCTTCTTTATTGCTTGTAGTGTTTTTTCTATCATCCATGTTTTTTTCTCTTTCTTTTTGTTTATTGAAAGTATCTGCCTGCATTTTTTTTATTGTGTCCCTGGCTTTAGACCTTAGTTCCTCTGGTTCTGGGTCTATTATGCTCTGTAGTGTGAATCTGTTTCTTATTTAGTCAGTAAATTCTGTTGAGATTTTATATAGATCATATTTTGGTATAATCACTCATTTTGTTTTCTTCTTCAGTCTTACTCTTGTTTTTGTTATGAGTAATTCATGATCTGTGCCACAGTCAGTGCCTAGTCTAGTCTTGTCCACCAGTATAGAGTGCTGCCATCTTTTACTTCCAATTATATAATCTATTTGATTTTTGTATTGACCATCTGGTGATGTCCATGTGTGTAGCCTTCTTTAGGGTTATATGAAAAATGTGTTTGCAATGAATAAGTTGTTAGCTTCATAAAAATCTATCAGATACTCACTTTCTTCGTTTCTTTTGCCTAATTCAAATCTGTTTACTGTTTTTGATTCTTATTTGCTTCCAAATTTAGTGTTCCAATCTCCAATGATCATCTTGCATTGGTGTGCTGTAAATTTCTTCCTGTACTCTTTCATAGAATCTATCAATTTCTTCCTATTCTGCCTCTGTGGTTGGTGCATATACTTGAATTATGATGATATTCATGTGTTTACCATGGGGCCTTACTGAACCGATTCAGTCTGATTTTGCATTGTATCCTTTGACTGCTTTTGCAACATCTCTTCTTAGTATAAAAGTTACCCCATTTCTTCTTGTCTTTTCATTGCCTGAGTAGAACACTGTGTGGTTGTTCTATTCAAAGTGGCCCATTCCTGTCCATTTTAACTAGTTCACCCCTAGTACAGCTATGTTCATGCATTCCATTTCCATTTGTACTATGTCCAGGTTCCCTTGGCTCACTTTCCTCACATTCCACATCCCTATTTTATGTATAATGCTGTAATTTGCCTTCCTAAGGGTTTCTGCTATTTGTTTTGGCATCTTTCTTGTGCCTTGGATAATCTTGCAAATGTAATATCCCTTTATCTCCCCCTCCTTCCCTTTTTGTTAATGCTCTGATCCTGCCTGTGTCTCACTTGGGGTGTCTCATCATAGGGTTTACTAGGTGATGGGAGTTAAACAAGGAAGGCCACCTACACCTCCTTGTGTGCAGTGCCAACCAATGTTAGCTATGGTATCACTACAATTCACTCCTGTCAGTGACACCCACTACTACTGCTGCTACCCAGTAGTATTTCTCTCTCTATATATACTTGTATATATATTCACATTGCATTGTATTTGCCTGAAACATCGCAAATAGAATATTCACCCTTTCAGAAAGAAAAGCTGGAATGAAATTAGCCATTGTAACTTTTATGGCCAAAAATAAGGAAGGAAGGAAGGAAGGAAGGAAGGAAGGAAGGAAGGAAGGTAGATTATCCTTTGCAGTCAGCACTGATGTTTAGAAGACCTGAGGGAATGCTGGTGTCCTGTTTACCTCTTCCGAGGACAGCAGCACAAAGGAACAAGCAATGGAGTAGTCAAAGTCCATTCCAAAAATCACACCACAAGAGTCCAGTACTTAACAGCAAAGGGAGAAGCAGAAGCATAATCACAAGGCAGTTCCAGAGGGCAGAAAACAGAAGTCCAATAGCAGGGAACAGGATACACAACACCTAAGGAGGCTGCAAAACCGATTGTTGGCTGCAGGGAATAATATCATCTGAAGCCTTTTTAAAAAGCCTTGGCATGCCTTAGCTGATTGCGATTAGCTAAGCGTCAACATGCCTCAGCTGATCACAATTAGCTCTCTTTTGACTTCTAGCTTAGATGAACGCCACAAGGATTCATTGGTTTGTCTTTATTCCACAGGTCATAGTACCAGCAGCATAGAGTCTGTCTCTCCCTCTGCAGCCTCCTGCATCTCCTCTGAGACTACAGAGCCTCCAAGTAATCCCCGATCTGTCTCCTTTTCAGGCTCAGAATCTGCCTCTGCCTCTAAAGCAAAGTCAGACCCAGGCAGTCCATGGCATCTGGCCTCTCCCATATAATGCCAGATCCCTTTACCTCTGTAGTAGATAAAAAAATTCCCTATGCCTTTTCAATAGGTGATTTCCTAAGCCACCTCTTCAATAATCTCATAATTGTAAATATCCTCTCAAAGACTGCTCCAGAACAGTGGCATACCTAGTATATTTGACAATTTGTGTGGATTATTTTTTAATACCCACCTCCCAGCCTTTTCCAGGTCTGGTGGAACTGCTGGCTGGGTGGGAAATGGAGGAGTTACTGCCTCGGCAGACGGCTCAATTGAGCCGTCTCCGAGGCCTGGAAGAGGAGGGGCCACCGCACGCGCGGCGGCCCTTCCTCTTCCTGAGGTCGCCCTGAACGCTTCCGGGTCACCGCATGCCGGACGCGTTCAGGGCGACCTCCCTCCACAGCGTCCGGATGCGCTGTGGAGGATGAGTCGCAAAAAGGGCGCCCGCCGCTTTTAGGGCGCCCTAGGAGTGGGCACCTCTTGCCACCCCATAGCCTTTTCCAGGCATGGTGGAGTTGCTGAGTGAGCAGAAGAGGGAGGTGACTCTTTTTACTACCCAGCCAGCAGGGCCACCAGACTTGGAAGGCAGTCCCTTCCCACCTTCCTCTGAGGTGTCACCAGGTGTAGTCTGAACCTCTTCACACTGTAGTGACACCCCTATCCCAGAAAGAGCTGAACAGAGCCAGCCTATGCAGGAGATCTATAGCTGATCAGATGAGGAACCAAAAGAAGACTATATATTTCCCAAAGCAACACCCCCCCCCCCAAATCTTTGGAAGGAGAGCACAAATATGGTACTAGGTCATCAGTTACCTGAGTCAGCATGTTGTTACTACAGTTTTAGAAAGTAACTCGTTACTGTCCCATCTTTCAAGGAATACCTGTTACCTTTTAAAACTTTGGATGTTTCTGTGATATCATAGCTTTAGCCAGCACTTAACCATGACTTAGGAGGGCCCTAAGCTAGTGTAGCACCTGGTTGTGGCTGTGGATGAACATTTTCACTGCTTGCTCCACAAGGCATCTAAGACCTCTGTGTGCAACTGGGTGCTGCAGTGGAGATGGATGGTGTTGGTTGGTGAGAGAGAGAAAGAGGCAGCCAACCAAATAAAGTGCCTCCATTCAGTGCACTCAGCCATAGACAGACTCTATGCTGCTGGTACTACTGTGAGGCCTTGAGTAAGTCATACTCTCTCAGCCTCAGAGAAGGCAAGGGCAACCCTACTCTGAATAAAGTCTGTGAAGAAAAGTCCATGATAGGCTTGCCTTAGGATTTCCATAAATTAGAAATGACTTGAAGGCACATGTGAACAGCAACAACATAAGATTTTTGGTTGCCATGCTTTGTTATGACCCAGATTTTATGGATTTTTTCCCCTGTTCTCATTGTTAGGATACAGCTCCCACAACCTGTCATAAAAAAAACCAAACCTATTCTAGAGAGACCCTCCATTGGATTCTAATTACTGGAATAACTGAACAGATTTTTTTCTACAGCTAAGTACATTGGATATTTATAGTATCTGAAGCAGATTATAAAAATAGGATAACCTTAGCACTGAGACTATGCAGAAAGTGGAAACTGAATGCAAGGAGTCTCTGATGAGATACTGAAGTAGGAACACAGCCAGCTTACAGCAGTTGATATAAGGATCATGTTTGATCTGATTCAAAACAAACTAAGTAAAGCTTACCTACTTTGTCCTGAGAAGCATGAAGTAACAGATAAAAAGATCTGCTTTCATCCAGATTGGAGTACAACTACACAGTATGAGTCAATCCCTTCTTTTTGTAACCTTCACAAGCCCAGATGAGGCCCCTGGAAATAATTTTTAAAAAATTCTTAGAAAGGGTGGTTGTAATTATTATCAGAGTTGTTGCAGCAACAATATATACAGTTGCCTCCTCCTAGGAATAAAAAAGAAAGAAAGAGCTGAAACATTGGAAGCATGTGCATGGTAATCACCAACTGCTAGTCTGTATATGTCCATTTCAGTCATTCTCAAATGTTCAGGCCACATCCCAATCATTAAATTACTTGCAGATAATCACATATCCAGACAACGTAGTCTTGGTTCAATGCTGCATAAATATAATATTTATTAAGCTTGCAAACACTAGACACTATAAATCCTTAGGTTGTTAAGCAAATAGCAGCTGTTTACCATGATTTCCCACCTCTCCCATCAAGAAGCATACCACTGGCATGCTTCTGGGATCCTGTCAAGACCTGTAAGTACATGGGCTACTATTAGTTTTGAAGCCTCCTTAGATAATAATCTTTTGGTATTATTGACACCAAGAAGGCCAGTATGGTGTAGTGCTTTGAACATTGGACTATGATTCTGGAGATCAGGGTTCAATTCCTTGCTCTGCCATGGAATCCGCTGGTGAGTCACAAGCTCTCAGCCATAGAGAACCCCATTTTAAGGTCACTATAATTTGGAAACAACTTGAAGGCACATAGCAACAACAATGACTGTCACCATCAGTTTTACAGTCTACCAGGTGTTACCAACTGGAATTTTGGACCATCATTGATTCAGATTCTATCTAATAATCTAGGAATTCTTGAGGTATTACTGGACAGTGGGATATGTTTCAATCAGCATTGCATTTTGTAATTGTACTGTTGTGATCCTATCTATGGCAATTTCATTCAGATGTTTTATTGGTTCATTTGGATTTGCTCCAAGAGTATTTATCACTAGTGAAACCCCTAGTGTTTTATTTCCAAGAACTCTGTATAGGTTATTTATTATTATCTTTTCCCTCTCTTGTCTTGGCTTTCTTTGGTCCCTGGGACTCCCACTTCTATAGGCCAAGCTCTCCTTTTCTCAACTACAGTTAAGTCTGACATATTGCGTTCCAATTGTTTGTCAATTGTTTCTTCTTATTGTTCTTGTATTTATAGTCTACCTTTTCTCCAGTCTGGGATGCATGGCGAAGGCTAAAGCAAATACACTTAAAAATTCACATTATACAAAAACTAAAAATACAATTAGGTAGAATTAAAAGCAGTTCAAAGCCATGACTGTTAAAAAGAAAAGCAACAAATATAAACAATATAGCACACTCTGAAAGGCTCTTATCCCCCTGAGTAATCAGCCCTCCAAGATTTGCTAAAACAAGATTCTTCGCATGTTTACAAAAGGATTGCAAGGATGACACCAATCTAGTCTGTTGTGAAAATGAATTTCCAACCCTGGAGCTGATAGGTGGGAATGAGAGAAGGCATTCCTCAGAAGAACTCAAAACACAGACAGGCTCTGGTAAAAGAATACAATCGTCCACATAACCTGGGCCTGAGCCTTTATAGGTCATAACTATCTACTAGTCAAAATGTTAGATCCCAGGATTATTCCAGAGATTTACTCATTGGCTCACAACATAGCATCTGGTGCTGAGCACTAGGGAGTGTTTACTCAATCAAGCCCTTTCTAGGAGATCCTAGAAAGCTGATTATGGTGGCATATGATACATACATGCCAGCCCAAAGAATGAGGTGTGCTGGAGGTGCCCTCCTATCTAGCAGACCACAGTCCTTGGGCAGGAATGTATGCACTGTGGTCTTCTGTGTAACACACTATGGATGAACATATAAGAGGGCCTTCTCTACTGTAGTGTTTTAACTGAAAACATACCACTCACACACTCTCCAGCACTGGTGTAATTCTGGCCCCAAATAAAAATACAGCTTTTTATTGAAACTGCCTAGGTCCTAAGTAGGCCTTCAATTGCCTGTCAATTTATGATGGCCCCATGAATTTAATAGGATTTTCTTAGGCAAGGAATACTCAAAGTGGTTTTGCCCCTAGCTTCCTCTGAAATATAGCCTACAACATATAGTACTCATTGGTTTTCCCCATCTAACTAGGGCTAATGCTGCTTAGCTTCCAAGATGGAACAAGATCTGGTGCCTTTAGGGTATTTAAGCAGACAACATTAAAAAAAAGTACAATTAAAAGCATATAAAATCGTACATTAAAATAGAATTAAATTATTACAATATTAAAAGAAATTACATGTTAAAAGAATAAAATACAGTTGAAAAGATAAAAATGTTTAAAATACTTTAAAACAGTACAACACAGCAGCCCATGCTTCAAAAATCTTCTGTTTTAAATGCGTAGTTTTAACTTGACAAGTTTTAACATTTAACTTGACAAGTTTAAACATTCTATCCTTTGGTGGAAAGGGTGTCATAAAAACGTCTGTTGTTGTTGTTTTTGATTATTATTATTATTATTATTAAACACAGATGCTCTGCCAGCACACACACTTTCTTCTGGAAAAATTCATCATCTTCCCAAGAAAAGTAACCATTTAGGGAGAAAAGGAAACTGAGAAAGGGAGAGAGACCCTTTAGCTCAGTAACACAGCCATTGCTTCATTACCTAAGCATTGGGTCCTAAGGCATCATTTTTAGGAATATTAGGCTCTTGCAAGATTTATTGGGTGGCAGTAGGTTTTGTCTTTAACTTTTTCTTACATTGCTCATAGTCATTACAGTTATTTTGAGTGTGACTGTGAAAAAGCAGCAGGGAGGGCCAAAGTAGTTCCATGGCATTTCAAGTATGAATCTCCATTAAGATTTTTTTTAAAATGGAAGATGCTTTTCATACTGCATTCTAGTACATTTCCTGAAGCAGTGTTGGTGAGTGATGGTACCACTGTAGGTGGAAAGGGAAGAAAGAGCATGGAAAAACTGCACCACCAGAGGGAATAAAGCAAAACATTAAAAAAGAAAAGAAAAGAAGGAAATGATTTGATTTTCTTGGAGAAAGAGAAGAAAGAACAACATTGCAATGAGAATGGGTGGATACAGGTGGCTCTCAAATCTTAGGAGCCTGTAGTAGCTGTCGGAAACAGTGGCCATTATAGGTATAAAAAGGATTCTATGTATGTGTCATTCATTAATTTATTAATATATAAATCTGCCCTAGGGAGCTGAGTAACGTTATATGTGGCACAAAAGATCATCTCTGTCTTCCAAATTTGTCCCACTTGCACTAATTCAAAGGTAACACAACATTCCAAGGTGACAAATCATGGCAAATTTAATTTCTGCCCCTCCCTGGAAAATTCAATATTGAAATCCACCAAGTTCAGAAAAATAAATCAGATGGAGGCTGATAGCTGGCACAAGTCAGAAATGATTTGAAAGCACACAACAGTTGACAGGTCACCAATCCTATTTTTGTAGGAGCTTCACCATGAGCTGAATTCGAAGCCTCTGTCTCAGGCTCTAAGAATCCTTTATGTTTTGATATGTGATTGTATGAGCATAAAATTTATTTATTTATTTACTGTATTTATACCCCGCTCTTCAACTACAAAAGCTCTCAGAGTGGCTTGCATATAGTTAATTAGACATTTCCCTGCCCTCAGGCTTACAATCTAAAAAGACATGACACAAAAGGAGAAGGGAATGGTGGTGAGGAAGCAGAGCATGTCCAGCAGTTCTTCTCTCCCTCCAAGGCCTGGAGTGTAGCAGATGGACTGGAGAGAGGGCTCTTCTTCTTATCTTAGGCTAGGCCTGATGGAACTGGGCCTGCCTTTCACTCCCTCTGAGGCTGGAAAAATGTCTGTGATTACAATCCTGTAGTTTCTCATTTGTTTGGACAGGTGGTGTTTATAAAATAAAAACACGTGCTGTCTGAAAACCATAGAAACAGTATGGCACAACCTAGGTGACTAAGGGGCATTGCAGACTGGCTTAAAGGGCTGGCCTGGGGATGGAGCTGGGGCAGGGCAGCTGCACACTGGCCACCCCAACCCCAACCTGATGCCATCCTGATGGTGCATGGCATCAGGATTCCCTCCTAGTGCAGCATGCCAGCTCTTAGGTTGGCTTTTTGCTACCCCTAAATGGAGAGGCATTTTGCCGCTCTTTTGGGGCGGCAAAAGGGAGGATTGGGGCCACGGCTTGGGGTTGCCATGGCCCCAATCTGTTGCTAGCAGGGGCAACCCAGAGCCACCCATTTACATAGCCCCTACATGACCAAACATTTTTACTAACCTAAACCTAAGGACCTGAGTTTATTTAAATTTAAATTATATCCTTATTAAGGATTATCATCTAAACTTCAACTCAAATGAGGAAATTCATCTTGTAAAAAGAGGATTAAACTGATCTACATCAATTTGGATGTGCTGATTTTAAATATATAGATGCCAATTTAGAACTAATTGTTATAATTTAAATAGCAATACTATTGATCTCACCATAGTAAGGAGGACTAAGGGGGGGTTGCAGACTGCCAGAAATAGTGCAAATTGAGTCCACTTTTAGGGTTAGGGTTAGTGCTAGGGAATCATGGGAATTGTTTTTTTTTCTGAGACATTGAGCCTTCTCTGTCAGAGAGCTCTGGTGATACAATAAAATACAGTTCCCATGATTCCCTAACCTTAACCCTAATCCTAAAAGTGGACTCAATTTGCACTATTTCCTGCAGTCTGCAATCCCCCTAACCAGGTGAGGTGTGCATGTGCTCATTTTGCTGTCCAGATGCTTAACTACTGATGGGGCAACTTTTAACACCCATCCACTCCTTTGTTGTGGTGTCTTAAGGCAGACCTGGAGGAGGGATGATGAAGCTGTTGCCCTCCACATGTTGTTGAATTCCATTTCTATCAGCTCTAGCCAGGGTAGTCTATGGTGAGGCATGGTGGAAGTAGTAGTTTGTCAACATCTGCACAGCTCAAGGTTGCCCATATCTGAAAAAGAGGGTTATCCTGTGACATCCATTCAAACAGAGGCCCAACTTTATGAAATCAGACACATGGCCGTCTTACCCCTGTTAGAAGAAGAGAAATGTAAGTTCCTTCTTTGCTTGCAGAGCCCAGTTTAGATCTAAAGGCACTTTCATTGTGGAAGACAGCAGCTTTAAATCTGTAATTACAGGATGGTTTCTTTTCAAGCATATTATAGGAGTTGGGGCTGGGTAGGTTGGCAGAAGGAAATCCTTCAGTCTCCCATTGTGTTATCTAATCAACTCTGATCGTCTTGAATTACCATTTTTCTTTCAAAAGCATGAAGCTCCCTGCAGGAGTAACCTCCTTTTCAATCATGCTAAATAGACTCAAATTAAAATTAGAATTATTATGATGTTTTTTTTTTTTCTTTCCAAGTTTTTTTTAATCACCTGATTGTGCCAGAGATCATGCCATTCTTGGAGGAAAGAATGATGAAGAGAACTGACAACATGTTGAGTATATAATTTGGGCCGTCTTTTTGTTTTTGTTTTTTTGCTTTCTTTCTTTTAACAAAAGTGAATCTGTTGATAGGCTGGGCCACACTGAGCCAAAATAATTTTCTACTCCTCCCTTTTCATATTCCTTGACAAGATACACCAGCAGTTAAAAGTTATAGGCATGAAGGGCTATATAGCAGTTGGAAAATATTCCCCCATCAAGCTGTGATTGAATTGTACTGTAGATACACAAATCTCATATCACTGTGCATAATAAAAGAATATGGTTCAATATAAACCATACCCCAAAATTCCATTGTATTTCTTTCAAGACTGACTGCTACTTGCATGCATTTTAGCAATAATTGTGGCTAGCCTTGGTAGAGCAATTCAAGCCACATAGCACTACTCATTTCCAGCAACAAATAAGGCTGAGATTTGCCATTCCTGTGGCAAATTCAACAAAGGTGTTACACTAGGCTTGGACATATATTTTCATATCTTATTAATAATTGATATATTAATAATGAGAACATTAAATATACTGTGCAATAGAATAATGAGACACCTCCAAGTCCCTCTGTCCTAAGCTGCTGTGTTGAGGTCCTGTAGGCTCTGGGCCATGATCTGCTTAATGGAGTCTATCCATCAGGCATGTGGTCTTCCTCTCTTTCTACTACCCTCCACCTTTCCTAGCATTATTGTCTTTTCTAGCAAGTCATGCCTTGTCACAATGTATTCAAAATATGATGGCCTCAGTTTAGTTGGCTTCCAGGGCAAGTTTAGAGTTGATCTGTTCTAGGATACATTGGTTTGACTTTTTAACTAGCCATTATTTGGTATAGACACCAACACTGGCCTTCAGGTCATGGCTTGAGAACCACTATTGGGTCCCAGCTGCAGAGACAATACTACTACCTCATACAAATATATGGTTTTTTTTAAAGAAAGAAAGATATGGACACCTAAATATAAGAGAGATCTTGGAACTGATAAAACTGAAGATGCCAAGATGAAGATTATGTAAGAGTGTTTACTTATAGCTTTATTCCGCGCTGTATATACTAGAGAAACATCTAGTTTGTTTGTCATATGCAAGACTGACACCTGTGCAGGTATTTGGCCTAATTGTTGCTAATGTTCAAATGCATTTTCCAGAAGGGTTCTTAAATTAGAAACCACTCCTTGAAACAACTGGCTTACAACTCTTTTTCATCTCTACTGTAAATAAGTGTTTTATTCATTAGCAACAATTGAAGAATTGTGAAAAATGTACTCAACATATCAATCTAGGCTAGTAGGTGATTCAAATATAAATAACAGTGTTGAAAATCTACAGGCAGAAGGGAGAAATAAAAAAAGGATGAGGAATGAGAGAAAGAGAGAGAGAATTTCACCTAAATAACAGAATGAAACACTGGCTTACAGAAACAGCTTTATTTAAATTTTGTTACTATTGAACAGAAGTTTCTCAACAATTTCCCACATTAAGTGACATTTTTCTAGTGGATTGTTCCATCAGTTAGAGGAACCAGTTAGAGGAATCAGTCGTAAATGACTTGAAAGGCATACAACAAGAACAAAATCATCAAAGTTTGTTGTTGTTGTTGTTGTTGTTGTTATGTATCTTCAAGTCATTTCTGATTTATATTGACCCTAAGGTGAACCTATCACAGGGTTTTCTTGGCAAGATTTGTTCAGAGGAGGCTTGCCTTTGCCTTCCTCTGAGGCTAAGTGAGTGTGTCTTTCCAAAGGCCACACAGGGGTGTTCCATGGCCAATTGGGGTTTTGAACTCTGATCTCTAGAGTCCCAATCAGCACTCATACCACTATACCACACTTGATTTTATGGCTTGCTGGTTTTTATTAACCCCCCCTTTAAATTGCATTGATTTTGGCTGCATCAGCAAGCCAGAATACTTTAGCATTTAGAAACAAGACAACCATCATGGCTTCTCTTGAAATCCATAGCCAGCACTCTGGCATCCCTCTTCTTTGTCAAGCCAGAGAAATAAACTATGATTTTTTCTTGGTCTATTTTTTTGAGGGGAGGGGCTTTTTGGCTAAGAGACAAGCCATTTCAGGTTCACTGTGAAGTTATGCAAACTATGTACAGAACATATATTTTTTTATGGACACACATGGTTACAATGGAAACAATCAGAAAGCAGATAGCAGCATGCCACTTTGTTCTCAATAATACAGACATTGAAAAAATTGGAAAGAATGTTGGCTTATAGTTGTGTCCAAATAAACCCTTTGCTTCTATTGGGGCTGAATCTGCACAGCAGAAATAATGCAGTTTGATAACACTAAATGCCATGGCTCAATGCTATAGAGTTCTGGGATCTGTATTTTGTTGTGGCACCAGAGCTCTCTGAGAGAGAAGGCTAAATGTCTCACAAAACTACAAATCCCAGAATTCCATAGGATTGACCCATGACATTAACTGATCTGCTCTGTCAAACTGCATTATTTCTGCATATGCATCCTTGGAAGAAGTAAAAAAAAAGTCATCAAAAATAATCAACATGTCTTTCTTTCCCCTTTATATTGTTTGCACTTATTCTAGAGATGTATCATTAAATCAGAATAATACATAGCATTGCATTTCCACTTTTTATGTGTGGCTCTGAAAGCTGGACCATAAAGAAAGCTTACAGGATAAACATCTGCTCATTTGAAATGTGGTGCTGGAAGAGAGTCCAACTGTGGTGCTTGTGGAGAGTTCTATTGATAACATGGACTGCCAAAAATGCAAATGGGTACAAGAGCAGATCAAGCCTGAACTTGTCCTAGAAGCCATAATGACTAAATTGAGGGTTTCCTACTTTGGACACATCATGAGGTGAGTGACACCGATGATGGATCTCTTATATATTATGGCAGTATGACACATAAGGTAACACCTGTTAGTATTATGAAGTTGAAGGCATGGGTAAACCATTTTTAATACCATAAACCTTGATAAAATCTGTAAAAAGAGAATCCAAAGTGGCTTCTTAGAAGGCCACATTAAGTTGGAGCCAACCTGATGGCAAAGAGAGCCAGCACAGTGTAGCTGTTTGAGTGTTGGACTATGTTTCTGAAGATCAGGATTTGATTCCCTGTTCAGCCATGGAAACCCACTGGATGACCTGTCCTGTCCTCACACTGCACTAGGAAGTAGGATGCCAGAAGTTCAGAAACCAAAGGAGCAAGCAGAATCTAACATCAAACAGTCCAGGGTCTGAAGTTGTAAATCCTATACACAGTGTACAGTAGCAAATAACAAGGTCAAGAAACAGTCCAGGGTTGTAAATCTGTCAGATCTCACTTGCAAACTCAGGCTTCAGAAAGAACTCAGTTTGTTTCCACA
>JAIPUX010001880.1:109039681-109058218 GCA_020142125.1 Phrynosoma platyrhinos | reverse complement strand
AAACTGGCCCACGTGTGATAACATCCTATGTATCATAGGTTCATTTCTATGGAGTTATTTTAAATGCCTTATATTCCACTGAGGCATAAGTCCCTTGATTTCAAAGGCATTTATTTCCAAATGACTGTGTAAAGGGCTGCAGTCTCAAACACTGCTTTTTAAATTATTCACTGGCTGTGATTTTCTTGCTTTAAATTTTAAGTGTGTCTAGTTGGTACCATTTTTGGAAATCTCAGACTGATTAATTTGCTGACACTTGACATGGAGCAGTTCTAATTAGACTTTAATTCTCATGCTGATAATGCCTGTGTGCACTAATTCTCATGTTACTTGAGTGTCACTGCTTGAGTAAATTGCTGTGTGTTGTTGTTGTGCATTTGATTTTTCATTGAGCCCTGAGATGAGACACTCACTTGAGGGGTTGATTGCTCCTGACAAAAGTCAACGTGTTTTGGCTGTAAGGCTCAGACCTGTTTCAAGTCTTCACAAGCCTTCTTCTGTGACAACTCTACACTTCAAAAGAGGATGTGTGCTGAGAAAGAAGATGGGATTAATTTAGAACCATATTGCAATGTGTTCATTGTAGTGTGGATTTATGTGGAGCAAATTTCCCCTCTTCAAAACTAGGATGCGGACAACATGTTCCAGAAAAGTGTTTCTTGATAATGTTCTGGGAATAATATTTCATGAAAACAGTTAGCTTGCCATCTGCTCCTTCTATGAATTCATGCTGCTTTGTTACCAATGAACTAGTGACAGACTTTCATTCAAGACTGTGTGAGCTAAAGTTTCTCAAAAGAGATTCAACCCTATCCAATCTGTTGGAGAATTTCACTTTCCCTTGCCAGAATGGAATGTACTGGTAGAGTATAAAACTTTGCCATGATTAATTGAATGCCTTCCTCTTCTCTGTGCTTTCCCCTTACTCTTAGGGCTGGAGTACCCATCTCAGCCATTTTTTTAGCATAGTGATGATGGGGTGGTGGTGGTCAGGGAGCAGTTGGCTGTGTTTCAGCAGCCAGGTGAAAAAAATTGACATCATCTCCCTAATACTTCCCTCAGAACCCTGGAGGACCTCAAATGGCCATGAGGGAATGCCTTAATGCCAGAAAAGTAAAAGTGCAGAGGGTCAGTATGGCTATCCAGGGCTAAATATCAGCTATGGCTGGACATATCTATGGTTGGCAACAAACTCTAGATTATATACAGCCATGATGGAAAGCCTAGGGTGCACATGCCACAGAGGACACGCAAATCCATTTCCCCTGGCACACAAAGGAAGGGGGATAAGGAAGAGGTTTTCTCTTGTTCCTCTTCCTTCCCCACCTTCCCCAGTCTTCAGCTGCCTCTCCAGTGTGGGGGGAGGAGGGAGTGTGGGGGGAGGAGAAGGAAGAGGGATGCACCTATTCCTCTTTTCCCCGCCTTCCCAGGCCTTCAACTGTCTCTGGAGTTGAAGGCCCAGGGAGGTGGGGGTGAAGAATTCCCAACCCAGAAGTCCTGCTCTGGATGGGGAAGTCCTGCCCCCAGCATCAGGTAATACCTGGTGCCAGAAGGCTCTTTAGTTTGGGCACTAGGCCCCTAAAGGGTTTGCCATCACTGACATATAGTCATCCATTTTTTTCTTTTCTTTTGGATTGAACACAGGTAGATAGTCACCAGTCCCTAAACCTTTGCCTGCCCTGACAATGCCTCCTCCATAAAAACCATTGTGTCTTCACTCCAGGAATGGAACAGTATTGGTGCACAGGAATGGAACAGTATTGGTGTACAAGCTTTCTAATCCTTCCTACCACAATGTGGCTTTTTGATTACTCTAAGATTACATGCTAAATGAACCTGTACTATGATTCAATAGATGTGTTCACCAGTGTTTTGTCTTGTGTAGATCTTCATTAGTTTAGAATTTGAAAGAAATTTGCTATTGGTGACAAAGTTAAACAAAATGAGCAACGTCAACTTGCTGAAATGCAGAACAAAAATAATAATAGAGCCTGAATGAATTATGAATGTCAAGCACATCCTGGATCTTAAGTTTTCTACATCTCTTTTTGCTCAGCCATACAAAGCAGAAGATTAATCACTCCCTGCTAACAAGCCTCCTGGCTCTAGCAAGTGTGATATAAATAAATTGATTTTCTTGCTGATTCTCAGCAAGTCTGTTTGTGTCTGCCCATCTGCTCCTTCCTCACTAAAATGACCATCTCATGTATTGGCAGTCCAATCATCAACGCGTTTAGTCAAAAGGTGAGATCTACCTATTCTTCATTGTTTTGTTTCCCAGAAATAGTCACAGCAGTTCCAAAGTGTTGGGAGTTATAGAGGTATTATTATAAACAGATGAAATAAATATGATGGCTGTCATCCAGTTCAACAGTTACATAATCATTAGCTGAACTTACAATCTTGTAAATTCTGGATATTCACATTTTATGGTCATGAATGACTGAACATGGACCCCCCCCCCCAAATTTACCTTTGCAGCCTGTCAGCTGTGAAGCACTCTTCTATTCATGAGTACTTTGAGACAAGAGGTTCTGGCAGGGCTCCAAGGGGTCTCTCCAGCTGCCTGTTCTCAGTGCTGGGAGAGTAATGTAGATGTCATTTCCAATGTCCCAGTCTTCACTGCCATGAAGGGAGGGATGCTGCCAAGGTACAAAGGTACGTTTGTGTGTGTGTGTGAGAGAGAGAGAGAGAGAGAGAGAGTGAGTCAGTGTCAGACATAAATACAATGCTGGAGCTCCATTGTCATAGTTACTCTGATGACACAGGATCTCAGCCATTACTTTTATGGCTATAAAGCATAGACTTGCAACATGTGTGGAACATTATACAGCTCTGGGTGTCAGTTCAGTGAGCAATAAAGATTGAACTGTCTCACTGTGAACTGTTTCACTGTAAAGTGTACAGGTGTTAAAGGAAACCCAAAACCAAATTGTTGGTTCAGCAATAGCTGTATGATCAAGGTGAATCACTGTGGCAAGACTGGGGTGGGGGAACCGATTTTCTGATTCTGGACCCTATAGGAACCATAGAGAATGGCAAAAATGTCCACAAATAAAAGAGAAGAACCAGAAATGACCAGAAACCTATTGTGCATTTTGCAAAATGGAGATGTTTGTACTTGTGGATGATGAACACCACAGGTCTTCCCCTGCAAACTATTTAAAAAGTACATTGCCACTCTTGGAGGTTTCCTGGGGCCTTTCATACTCATCAATGATAGTACAATGATTTCACTTGAACTGTGTCGGCTGTGTTTCTGTGGAATCATTGAGTCTGTAGTCTGGTGAGCCTCTGGAGTCCATTGCTGAGAGTTCTAGATACCCCTCTTTAAAGTACAAATCCCAAAATTCCAAATGATATTGTCATGGCAGTTACAGTGGAATCATAGTGCTATAACTGTGTTGTGTGAAAGAGCACCAGGGAAGAAAATTCACCAAAAGAAAATTATTTTTTATTTGGGCCCAAAAATAAAGATCTGAAGAGTCTGGAAGGACTGAGGGCCATCACACCCTCCCTTCTGCCTCATGTGAGAGTTTTTGTGTGAATCAGAACTCCTCATTAGTGCCATCTAACCTGATGAAGAAATCTGGAGACCTTTACAAGAAGTATTGGGAGCAGGGCTGGTAGTTAAGGGTCATCTCAGGCCCTGAGACTTCTGAAGCAAAATAGAAGACCTCAAGTATCCCCTGGTGATGGCATTAAATATTATTAAATCCCAGTGACAGTTGCCCACAGCTTTTCATTTAAATACACACAGAGAGAACATATTTTCCAGCTGGCAAATTAAAACAGAAATCTCAACTAAAGATACTGTGTCCAGATAAGGGGCTACATTTAACCTAGTGTTTTAGCTTCTAGCAAAATAGGGTAGATGGTGAGCACTGACACAGTGACCAATAGAAAAGGAGGAAGCTTCCCAAGAAAATGCATAGATATCCTTTGCAAGTCTTTGAGCCCACCAAAAACTGGAGACTCTGTAGCCTGATCTCCTGCCAGGAGATGACCAACAAATTTGGAAGGGCTGGGCCCTGAGGTCACTCAACCTTAATTGGGAGTGTCAGCAGAGACTGACAATTTCTTTGATAAATCTCTGCAAGTCTCCTGCTGTCTGGGAACCTTGCTTTGTTTTCTGATTATTTCACACAGATTTCTTTTCAAAGAAGCAACAACCAAAATGCCCTGTGTTTGCAAAAAAATAGGATGAAAACCATATGCCAGCCCTTTTTCATTCCACCTCCAGCAGCTGGTTTATTTTCCTTTGAATTAATTAAGTTGCACAAACAAAACCACTGAACATAAAGTTGCTACTCTTTACAGAACTGCTACTCACTATTTGTACAGATTACAGGCACACTTTTTTTTTTTTTTTTGCAATGAGGGTGTGTTTGAGAAAGGAAACCAGCTGATTTACCTTGGGGAAACCAAACCTTTTTGCCCTCATACCCATTTGCTTTCTTCTTCCTGCATAATATTATGAATCCAGAGATGCTAAATTCCTTGCCTGAGTTTCTGTCTCTCAGACAATGGTCTCAAGGAAAAGGAAGACAAAAAACTAAACTCTGCTGTCTTTATACAAAAAAATGGCAATGTTTTGTAAGAGATTCTATTTTTTATGGAACTCAATTCTTCTTTCATATCCCCCTTTCTTACTTCCCCCTGCTAGTAACATCAGTCATAAAAATGAAACTTCAGAAGGTTGTCCAAGTCCTAACCACACATGTTTGTGCTCCTATTGATACTGCATCACTTTCCATGACTATGAGCAAGCAACCATTTAGTCTTAGGTTGCTTCCACAATGCAAAATTACTGCAGTGTGACATCACTTTGTCACAGCTCCATCCTATGGAATTCTGGGATTTGTAGATTGTTGTGGCACCAGAGCTCTCTGACAGAGAAGGCTAAATATATGACAAAACTACAAGTTCCAGAATTCCATAACATTGAGTCACAGTAATTAAAGTGGTTTCAAACTGCATTAATTTTGCAGTGTAGATGCAGACCCAGATTTCCATCTGTAAAATGGGTGTGAAGTAATCTACAACAGGGAATTAATAATTGGGCAAATAAAAATAATAGTTTATAAAATATTTGCATTGTACGTAAATGTTACATTTTAGGTGCATTTCCCCTTTGACTTTAAAAGGTTAATATCCATCACTCTGTTAAAACAATCTCTTTAGCTGCACCAGCAAACTGCTTAAATATTTTAAAGATTTTAGAAGCCTGCATTTTGGAATAGCACTGGTACTCTCAGCTCTTATTAGTGTCTTTTAGTATTCACATTGAACTTTGAAGATCTCACTTTTCTCCCCTTCTGTAAATTAAGATTAACGGTTTGGTTTAGCAGTGTAGTTTATGCATGGAAGGAGACCCAATCAATTGCTTTTCAGGACAGGGTCCTCATTCTATTTAAGTTACTGAAGTTACAGCAGTTTGAAATTAACACAAACCAAAGGCAGTCAACACATCTGTGATTCACACTTATTTTTGATATGTGTGAGTTTTTCACTTGTGAGTAGAACAGAGTGAACATGGGGGAATTCAAAGCTGAGCTGTAAAAAGTGTCAGAGTGGAACTATTGATTATGCTAAGGGAATAGGGGAAGGCACCAACTTAGAACTGAAGCCAAGTCAACTTGGAGCCACTATCTCCAGTCCCCATGACATGGGAGATGAGTCTCAAGGCAAAAGCACTGCCTTGAAAAGTATCTGTATTTATATTTTCCTCATTTGTTCAAGTTTATTATTATTTTTTATTGGTATTTTCTGTGCAACTATATTTAATGTTCAGTGTGAAATCACCAGGGACTACCTCTTATAATATCTCCAAGACCTGCTCTTGGGGTTTGATCTTGAAATCTCAGGCCTAATATAGTCCTCACTGGAGATGATACTCCTCAGCTAACACTGACTAAGCTTGGGATAGTGGATATATGTGATGATTGATACCTGATTTTATTCACAAGTTCATAAGATTGTCTAAAGAAGTCCTTTTTCCTTGGTCAGCTATCTGGAACAGAGAATGCTAGCATTAGTTTGCTTAACAGGACTCCCATAAGGATTTCTTATATGTGTGAAGCTATTTGAAGAATTTATGAAATAATAATTAACAACAACAACAAAAACTAAATGATTAAACTTAATAATATAGTGCATACTTTTTATTTTTCTAAAAATAATTTTAACAGAATCTAATTTATCTAATTTATAATCAAAGCAATATACATTCAGAAATTAAAAAGACTGAAAGAACAGAAAGACAGAAAATATAAATAAATAAATAAATAATAAAAGGTATATAACTAATAGGGCTCTGACTCCCCAATCCTGATTGCAATAAAAAAAATAAGAGAGAAAAAAACTTCCATGCATAAAACTCCTCCCACCCTGAGGCCTTGCCTCAACAGAACAATACACAGATTTACATGCTTATCCTCTCAACCAAGGGCCTCACAGTATATATATCCCACACACTTCCATGCCACCATTCTTTAAAGATGACAGCCACAGATGCAGGCAAAACATCAGGAATACATTCTTTTTTTAATTAAATTTTATTAATATTTAAAAACAAACATCATATTGCTTCTGTATAATTACATTCACATATCTTATGTAAATTCTTCTACTTTTCCCCTCTTTTCAAGGACAAACTAATACTTCTTATAATTCTACTTCAATACATTCTTCTACATTATTACTTTCACATACTTTATATAAATTATTCTACATTATTCCACATTATTTTTTCAAGGACAGACTTAATACTCCTAATTTTTCTGCTTCACTATAGCCTGGATATGGCCATTTAAAATAGGGTAAAAGAACAAAAGTAAGTAGAAGCAACCAACTACCATGTGGGTTGCTTAATTTAGTCTTGCACCAATTCCATATCAAAAATTCTAGTCAACCTTTCTTATACTAAATCTATTTTAATCCTTTCCCATTTCTTTTCATATTGCGGTGATGATTTGCCAGCCGCATGCATAGATAACTTATCCACTATTGCTAACTCTCATTCCAATTTCCATGACCAAGCATAAACTATTCTTGCCGCTGTCACCATATAAAGTACAAGGCTTTTTTCTTCTTGGCTTAATTTACTCTTAATTTCAGCAAGCATATTAAGCAAATATAATTCTGGTCGTAAAGGTAAGGTTTTCTGTAATTTTTTTCTCATTCTATTATTAGTTTTTCCCCAGTAATTTTTGGCTTTTATACATTGCCACCACATGTGGAACAATGTCCCTACTTTGGTCTTACATTTCCAGCACAGATTCCATTCTTTGTTTTTCATTTTTGCAAGTCTAGATGGCGATACCATCTATAAAAAAACCTTGTAATAGTTTTGTTTCAGTATATTACACTTTGTAAATTTCAAGGTGTCCTTCCATGACTTTTCCCAATTCTGTAGAGGGATAGGATTCCCTATATTTTGAGTCATAGAATCATAGAATCATAGAGTTGGAAGAGACCACAAGGGCCATCCAGTCCAACCCCCTGCCATGCAGGAACTCCCAATCAAAGCATCCCCGACAGATGACCATCCAGCCTCTGCTTAAAGACCTCCAGGGAAGGAGACTCCACTACTCTCCGGGGGAGTGTGTTCCACTGTCGAACCGCCCTTACTGTCAGGAAGTTCCTCCTAATGTTGAGGTGGAATCTCTTTTCTTGCAGCTTGCATCCATTGTTTCGGGTCCTAGTCTCTGGAGCAGCAGAAAACAAGCTTGTTCCCTCCTCAATATGACATCCCTTCAAATATTTAAACACAGCTATCATATCACCTCTCAGTCTTCTCTTCTCCAGGCTAAACATCCCCAGCTCCCTAAGTCGTTCCTCATAGGGCTTGGTTTCCAGACCCTTCACCATTTTAGTTGCCCTCCTTTGGACACGCTCCAGTTTCTCCACATCCTTTTTGAATTGTGGTGCCCAGAACTGGACACAGTATTCCAGGTGAGGCCATTTAACCATATTTGTTTTTTACCGATTCTTCATATAATTCTCGATCTAGTAACAACCTATACATTTTCCCTATCCATTTTTCCATGTAACAACTTAGCGTTTATCAAAATTGTTAAACTCAATCTCTATTCCTTTTTTTCCATATCCTTCTTAAAGTCTTCCTTAAGTTGTAGGTAGCTCAGCCAGATCAACTTTATTCCTTCTTCCCCAAGAGTTTCTTTTGATTTTAATTTTAGTCCTTCGTCTGTCTTCACCAGGATTCTTTCATATATTAACCAATTCTCATTTTGAGGATTTTCACCCTAATGGTATGCCTCCTGTGGAGAAACCCACAGAGGCATCTGTATCCACAATTTTTTCCTATATTTTCTCAAAGTCGTAAATAATGCTTTTCTTATAGAATGTTTATTAAACTCCTTCCTCATCTTAGTTTCTCCATATCCTATTAATTTGTGCCATCCTGTTCTTAATCCAGACCCTTCCAGTTGTATAAGTTTCCTATTTTTCAGGATAATCCACTCTTTGATCCAAGAGAGGGTGACAGCATCATAATATAGTTCTAAACTGGGTAATCCCATTCCTCCCTTTTCCTTCCTATCCTGAATTACTGTTGCTTTGATCCTAGGTTTTTCCTATGTCAAATAAAGTATGTTATATGCTGTTTCCCTTTTTTAAATGGTATCTTAGAAGTTAATATAATAATAATAATAATAATTTTTATTTATATCCCGCCCCTCTGCTAGGCAATCGGGGTGGCATACAGCATTTCAAAACATCAAAACGAACATCAAAGCAGAAAAATCAAATTCGAACCCCATCCCTCCTTCCTATTCTAGGCCCGATGGTGCTGGGCCTAGTGTCCTCTCCCCCAGATGACACTGGATGGAATGGAGGGAGGGCTCTTCTTCATACTCTAGGCCTGATGGTGCTGGGCCTAGCGTCCTCTCCCCCAGATGACACTGGATGGAATGGAGGGAGGGTTCTTCTTCTTACTCCAGGCCCGATGGTTCTGGGCCTAGTGTCCTGTCCCTCAGATGACACTGTATGGAATGGAGGGAGGGCTTGTTTGGAATAGGAAAAGCATACGAGGAAGCATGTTCATTTGTATTGTGGCTACTCTGCCTAATAATGATAGTTGCTGCTTATCCCAGGAATTTAAATCCGATTTAATATTATTCCATATCTTAATGTAATTGTTCTTAAATAATTCTTTGTTTTGCTTAGTAATAGTTATTCCTACATATTTTACTTTATCTATAATTTGATATTCTGTCTTAATTTTCAAATCTTCTTCTTCAATTTTTGAAAGGTTTTTTGTTAATATTCCATTCTTCAATTTGTTTATCTTATATCCCACTAAGTTTGTAAACTGTTCCATGATTTGTCCTAAATGTTTCATATTTCTTATTGGGTTTTCGAGGAAAATGACTCGGTCATTTGCAAAAGCTTTTAAACAGTATCGGTATTTATATATTTTTGGAAACTGTAGTCGTTTATCGTTTCTTACTCTTATATTCATTATCTCCATTACCATGATAAATAATAGCAGAGAGAGCAGGCACCCTTGTCTTGTTCCCTTATCAATTTCTATAGGTAAAGTTTTTTATTATTGACTATTATTTGGGTTTTTTGTTTGGAATATATGTTCCTGATCCAATTAATATATCCCACTCTCCTAAGACAATGTCTAAAAAGTCCCAGTTTACATTATTGAACACTTTTTCCAGGTCCAAAAAGACCATACCTATTTTTTTTATTTAATTTCATCATATTTCTCAATTATATTCAATACTATTCTTACATTATCTTTGATGTTGCGACCTGGTAAGACCCCTGCCTGGTCCTCATGGATCCATTCTTGTAATACACTTTTTAGTCTTTTGGCTAATATATTCACATATATTTTATAATCTATATTCAGTAATGATATAAGGCAATAATTATTTAAATTTTCAGGATCTTTATTTTCTTTCTGAATGAGAGTTGTTAACGATTGTCCCCACGATTCTGGATATTTGCCATAAAATATATCTTGAATAGTTTTATGTAATACAGAGATTAATTTGTTTTTAAACATTTTATAATACTGTGATGTCAATTCATCAGGACCAGGGACTTTATGGTCTTTCAGTTCCTGTATTGCCTGATCTACCTCCATTAGAGAAATTGGTATACTTAAATCTTTTATTATTGAATCATCTAACTTAGGTATTTACAAATTCTTTATATATTCCCATATTTGGATTCTTTTATTTTGTAAGTTTTCCTCTGTTGTATAAAGTTTCTCATAAAAGTCTTGAACTGCTTCTTTTATCTTGTTTTGGAGATTTATTTCTTTACCATCATATCTAATTTTTTTAATTGCATTTCTTTCTCTTTCCTTTCTCAACATATATGATAGCCATTTTCCTACTTTGTTTGTGTTTTCAAAATGATAATGCTTCACGTATTTAATTTTATTCGTTATTTTGACCATATGAATCTGGTTGATTTGGTTTCTGATTTCCTGTATCTTATTATATATCTTTACATCCTTTGGTCTCCTCTTATGATCTTGTTCTTTTTGTTCTAATTTTTCCAATAGTTTTCTTTCTTTTTCTACTTTTAGCTTTTTCTTTCAACTTGCCTGTTGGATTAATATCCCTCTTATTACAGCCTTGCTGGCATCCCAAGCTATATGATTTGGTATATCCTTGTTTAAATTCTCTTGAAAATAAAATCTTAATTCTTGTTTTATCTTCTTTACCACCTCCTCATCTGCCAACAATGATTCTTGCAGGCACCAGGAAAATTCTTTTTTCCTGGGCGATAAGTAGAGTCTTACTGGACAATGGTCTGTAAGTGTTCTCAGGAGGATTTTTACTTAAGTTATCTCTTTAGTCATTGATTTAGTGGCAAAAATCATATTGATTCTTGACCATGATTTATAGCTATCAGAGAAATAAGTAAAATCTTTTAAACCTGCTAATTTGTATTGCCATGTATCCACCAAATTAAATTCTTCTATTAACTCAAGGGCCTTAGTTGGCAACTTGCCTTGATATTTCCTTTTCGCACCCTGTGAAGATCTAGCCACTTTGGGGTTTATTACTCCATTCCAGTCTCCTGAAATGATTATTTTCCCATAATTAATTTCTCTTATTTTCTTTTTTATAGTTTTTTTTTAAAAAATAGCCTTATTATCTTGCAAAGCATATATGTATAGTAATAAAACTTTGCCTAATTGCAGATCTAGTTCTATTGCTATATAGTGCCCCTCTTTATCTTTAAACAATTCCTTACCTTTCATTGAGTTTTGCATATATACCGCAACTCCTTTTTTCTTTGATTTTGCATTTGAGGCTATATATACCTTGCCTAGTTTTCTATTTTCCAAAAATTTAGCATCTTTCACCCGTATATGGGTTTCTTGTAAACACACTATATCATTGCTTTGTCTTATAAGGGTATGTGTAATTTTCCTACATTTAAATTTATAATTTAAACCATTCACATTCCAAGTTAGAAGTTTAATTGACATATTTTATTAATTTCTTTAATTAAAATGTTCTTGGTGTTTTATTATTCTATTATCTATTATTTTCTATAAAAAAAGTTCTTCCTTTCTTTATCTTCTGTCCTATTTGGGAATGTTCTCTCTTCTCCTTCCCTTTGAGTTTCTTATTTCTTTCTCCATTTATGTTTTCTTTTTCTGGGTCTGCACTAAAATTTCCTTCTTCCCGTTCCTCTCTTTCTATAGTTTTAAATGTCTGGGCTATTTTCTCTTCTGGTTCTTCCTTATTTTCATCTAAATCTGATGATTGTTGGGATAAATCATCGAGACTTTCTCCTGTATAATTTTCTTCACATTGTTTGCTTTCTTGTGTTCTTGTTTTAGCTCTTGTATGCATTCTCGATTTTGTCTGTTCCTTTATCTTTTCCTCCTATGGGTGTCTCTTCCATTGATGAGCTTTCATCCTCCCGTTTGTTCTTATCCAGAAATTCTTTGGCTTTTTGTACAGAGTCAATCTGGTATTTTTTCCTTCCTATTGTAAATATGATTCCTTCAAGTTTTGCCCATTTATAGCTGATGTTGTTTTGCTTTATATATTTCGTTAATTCTTGATAATTTTTCCTTTTGTGTAAATCTGTACAGGAATATACCTAAAAATCTGAATTTCTTGGTCTTCGAAATAGCACTTCTTAAGATAACTTTTGAATCCCGTATTCTTTCCTGAACGATATGGATTACTATATCACGTGGGAGCTTTCTATTCATAGCTACCCAGGAATTAACCCTGTAAAGCTTGTCCACTTTGATGTCGAGCTGTTCCATTGGCCATCCTACAAATTCTGCCAAGGCTGGAATAATTTGAGAAGGTAGATCTTCCCTGTGTTTTTCTTGTAACCCACGTGACCTAATTGCTTTACTTTTTAATCTAAGTTCTATCATTGCCTTAAATGCTTCCTCTTGCTGTTGTGATCCTCTGTTCTTTCTTCTATAGATGTAATCTCTGATTTCAGTTCCATTATTTCAGTTGCTGTTTGTTGAAGGCTACATTTAAATTCCTATATTTCTTTATGTATTTCAGCTCTTATCTCTTCTTTCCATTTTATTTATGTTCTTATCTCTGCCCTAATTTCAGCTCTTATATCAGTTCTTAGACGTCAAATTTCTTCCAGCAAGGTTAAGCTGATATCAGAATTCTCCACTTTATTCATTGGAAGTTCTTTTTGTGTATCTCGTAATTCAGAAATTGTTTGGTTTTCCATATCCCCTTCCAAGGTCATTCTTGATTACAAAGTGGGTTCCTACAAGATATAAAATTTCTTTACCTCTATATTTGCCACAGAGCTTTTAAATTTTGATTCAAGGAGATAATAGGATATATAACGGTATTACTTCACATATGCAGTAACCAAACCCATATCCAACCTTATACCAAACCTAATTTTCTGTAAAATTATATGCTATCACCGCATATAATTCCCAATTTTGAATCTTTAACAATAATGACACTCCATAGAGATATTAGTCTAGTATTTAAAAGTCCATCTCTATTTTATAAATTTTGATTTCCCCTCCCACAACCTTGACTTATAATCATCAACTATAAATCAAACACAAAAATAAGATAAGATGAGGATAGAATTTCTTCAAATAGCACCCTTGATTCTCCTGAAGAGCCGCCTTTAAAGCACCCATCTTACTTAGAACAGCAAAATGGTCTCCAGTCAATGCAGCACTTAATATAATGTTTCTTTTCTCCTCCTTATAATGATTGCTGTGACCTTCTTGCTATAACAGTTTCTGTAGCAATCACCTCCTTTATGCCTTAAGGTTTCCAGTTTACACTTGCCCCTCCTTGTGCTGTTATCACTTGTGTGCACGGCACAGCATCCAGCTTTTCATACGTGCCCTCGACAATGCTGCTCCTGGGATACACCCATTATGCCTGCCGCTCCCACCGGAGCACGCCTGTCACTCCAGACCACCTCTCCCCACTCTCTGTGGCTTCCCTGCCTCCCCAGATGCGAGGGTACTGATGTTGTCTCTGGGGCCTCTCTCCACCATTCCCCAGCTGCCCGCATCGTTGCGTTGTTACATCTGGGGTCTGATCTACATCTGGGGTCACTCCCACCCTTTAGCCTACTCCATCCACATCGCTTCACCCAGGGTCGGCCCCACAGTCTCCTCCAGTGCCAAGCCCGCTTCTGCATTCAAGGATGTCCTTGTCAGCTTGCCCTCTGCAATGTCTGTCTTGTCACGTAGGGGGATTTACTGTTTTCTAGTTTATATCAACTGCTTCCATTACATCAAAGGTTGTTCTCTTCACTTTACTCTCCAACTGAAGTAGAAGGATTCACTTTACTCTTCAAATTAGCCTCTACCTTACCTACTTCACTCGGATTTTCTGTTAAGCGGGAGGGAGGACTTCAGGTTTACCCAGGCTTTGTAATCAGTCCTTTCAAGCTTTTATTTATTTGCTTATCCTTTAGTCCTATTTTCCTTCTATTATGGTTAAAAAGTGTGGTAGGCACTGCTCTTGCCTCTCAGCTCCAAGTAGAAGATTCAGGATCCGACTTTCCTTTAGCTCTCCTCCACCTCTCCTCTTCAGAGCGGAGCTGTTGGAAATTTTAGGTTTGTGGTCAGTTTTCCCTGTTTCCCTTTTGTTCAGGTCTCTCTTCTAACCCTTGCTTTAGTTTTCTTAGTTTTGTTAGTTTTCTTGCTCTTGACTTTCTCTTGCTTTTCTTTTGGGATAAAATCTTACTATGGATACAGGAATTTTGTGGAGCCCCCACAAAATCCTGCTGCTCGCAGCACCACTCGCCACTGGAAGTCATGTGTCAGGAATACATTCTTCTAGAACACAGTCTCACAGCCCAAAAAAATGCACAAAAACCTATGGATGCTGGCTGTGAAAGCCTTCAACTTCACAATAAAACTTATTATTACTTCACCAATATAGATCCAACTAAATAATCCTATTTAATTGACTAAAAAACATTACCACAGATTATTACATTGTTAGATTTCTTATTGCTCAAAAATACATTAATGGTTTCCAATCTTTCAGAAAATCTTCAATTGGTTTATCCTTTAAAACCTGTTTAATTGGCCATTTGGGTGAACTCTGCAATCTTAACCATCCATTCTTCCATTGCCAGTGTTTCAGTCCACTTCCAAGTTTGAGCAAACAATATTATTGCTTCTGCTGTTATATGCTGAAATAATCCTTATTTATCCTCAATTTCTTTGTCCATGATACTTAATAAAATATTTCTGGTAACATTACAAAATCTACCTTTTTTTTTTGATTAACATATAAATCTCAGATCAATAATCTTTAATCTTTTAACAAGCCCACCACATATGATAAAGAGTCCTCCTTATCTTGAAAACTGGTTTGAAACATTCTGAGATATTTTTGAGAGATTATTTAAGGTCAAATACCATCTAAACATCATTTTATATAGGGTTTCTTTTAAATCACTGCATATAGTAAATCATATTTCCCTCCATACATCATCATCATCATCATCCATATGGACATTATGCTCAAAATTTTGGGCCTACCTTATCATGTACACTTTTTTTTTAGTTTTTATTATTAAAAGTAAAAAAAAAAAGTACATTACAAGTAGAAAAAATGAGACAAACAAGAAAAACAACCATATGTGTGTGTGTGTGTGTATATATATATATATTCTTTCTCCCTCCCTCCACCATCAACCACAACCCACATTTACATTTACAATCACTTAAAACATTAAGACCTAAGACCTGAACAAAGACCAAGCAGAGAAGAAAGAGAAAAAAAAAATAACTTCCTGAGCTCAGACTAGGTAAGTTTCCCCTTCACTTATTGTCCTCTCTGGTGCTTAAGTATTACAATGAAATTAAATGCTTATTCCCCCTAACTTCTGTCTTTTATCTTATAAAGTGAGAGTCAAATCATCTCAGTTTTATAGTATCAGGTCAAAATAACATGATTTATTACTCAGGTTATTCTATTAGTTCTTTAGATAATTCAGAATATTCACTGGTATTCAAACAATTTATTAGTGGCTCCCAGATTTTTTTTTTTTTTACTTTTCCATGATTTCCCATTTAGTAATGAGGTAAGTTTATCTGCCACCATACCGTCCAGCAACTTATATAACCACTCTTTGATGTCAGGGCACTTTTTGCATTTCCATTTGGCTGCATATACCATTCTGGTGGTAGTAGCCATGTAAAATAGAAGTTTGCCATATTTTTTTTCTAATGACATGTTTGGGTGCATTCCCAAGAGATAGTACTTTGGATCCATAAAATCATTAGAGAAAACAATTTGAATGATGGTTTTGTGTATTTTCTTCCAATAATGTTTGGCCATTTTACAATGCCACCACATGTGTATAAAGATACCATCTTGCACCTGACATTTCCAACATTTTTTACTTACACCTTTTTGTATCTTTGCCAGTTCACTGGTGTTAAATACCACCGGTGTTGCATTTTATGAAAATTCTCTCATAAGTCAAATTACTTTTCCATAAAATTCTCTCATAAGTTAACATATTTTTTATTCTATGCTTCCAAGACTCCTCCCATTGGTCCAATTGTATAGATTTTAAGTCTATGGTGCACTTTATCATGTTCTCTTTAATGACTTCATCCTCTAAATCTAATTTTAGCAATAAATCATAAAATTGTGATATTTTAGATTTCATCTTACTATTATTATTATTCAAAAAAATTCACATTCTGTTTATTTCTGTTTTTTCAATACCTTTGGTATTTCTATCTTGTATAAACCTCTCTCTAAGCTGTCTATGAAGGAACCAACTACAATGATATCCTTTCTCAACTAGTTCTTCTCGATTCTTACATTCTATTTTGCTTGTTTCATTTTTTTTATTTATTAAGTCCTCATATGTTATCCACCTGTTTTCGTCTAATCTTTCTCTATTGAAGAGTGCCTCATTTGTAGAGGCCCATAATGGAATTTTCTTACATAGTATCTCTTTATATTTTTTTCAGACATGAATTAAAGATTTTCTAATAAAATGATCTTCAAAATCCTTGTACACTGTAACTTTATCATAAAACAAATATCCATGAAAGCCGTATCTTAAATCAGCCCCTTCTAATAGCAACACATAAATATAACCAATCTAGTAACCAATTAAAGCAAGAGGCTTCAAAATAATTTTTTTTAATTGGGCATTGCCAAGCTGTCATTCTCCACTTTATCCTGTAAAATTTTCATCCTGACTCTAGGATTTTTCCCACTCCATAGAAACTTAGAAAGATCTCTATGCCAATTTTAAAAGGGGATTTCATTTTTTATGAATGGCAAATTCTGGAACAGAAAAAGTATTTTGGGAAGAATATTACAAACTTTTTGTAGAGGAAATAGTGCAGCCACTTCAAAGACTGTTCAATCAGATTCCAATTATTAGTGCTATGTTGGAAAAAATCCAACATAGCACTAATACCCAAGGAAGGGAAGGATCCAGAGAGCACAGCAAATTACAAACCTATTGCTTCACTTAACATTGATTATAAGATCTATACAAATATTCTATCTAAAAGACTTAAAGATATCTTAACAGAAAAAATTCAGTCAGACCAAAATGGATTTCTTCCTGGGAGATACATCAGAAATAAAATGAGGAAAATACTGAACCTGATTGAGTATATCATATAATGAGAAAGAAATGGCTATGATGTTTGTCGACGCAGAGAAAGCATTTGACAACCTGAGATGGACTTTTCTGTTTGAATGCATTAGAGTGACAGGGATGGAAGGATATTTTGTAGATAGTCTCCAACAAAAATATAAATCCCAATCTGCTTGTTTAATTATTAACGGAAATTTATCACAAGAATTTCAACAGGAAAAAGGAAGAAGGCAAGGTTGTCCCATCTCGCCTTTATTGTTCATTATCTCATTGGAAATCTTGATCAACAGGATAAAAGATAATAGTAAAATAAGAGGAACAAAAATCAAAGGAAATGAAATTAAGATCAAAGCCTTTGCTGATGATCTTGTAATAATATTAGAAGACCCTTATATTTGTTGGTCAATGACCGAATAAAATTTTACTACTACATAGAAGACCCAATTAACAATATTGAAGAGGTCCTAACAGAAATTCATGAATTTGGAAAGCAATCAGGTTTTAGATTAAATAAAAATAACACCCAAATTATGACAAAAAAAATGAGAAAAGAAGAAGAAAAACTCGAGGAAATAACTGGCTGTTGCATGGTAAAGAAGGTGAAATACGTAGAAATAACACAAATAAAAATGTAGACTTGTATGAAGACAACTATAAGAAAGTGTGAGAAAACATCCAACTTGATTTCCAAAGATAGGGGAAAAATATTTCCTTCCTTGGACGCATTGCTATTGTCAAAATGATTATTCTTCCTAGAATGCTTTACTTGTTTATGAATATACCAATCATAACAAAAAACATAGTTTTTTCAAGTTGGAACAAAGATTTAAGGAGGTTCATTTGGCAAGGTCGAAAACCAAGGATAAAATGGCAGATACTACAAGACGACATATTAAGAGGAGGTAGTGCCCTTCTGAATCTAAAGCTATATTATCAAGCCACATCTATGTTATGGATCCAGGATTGGATCAAATTAGAAAATCGCAAATTATTAAACTTAGAAGGAACGCTATTAAAGTTTGGCTGGCATGCCTTACTATGGTACAACAAAGAAGCAATCAATAAAGACTTTCATAATCACTGTATAAGGTGCGCTTTAATCAAAACCTGGAAAGAAATCAAAATGAAATTCTATAAGAAAATTCCAGCATGGATTTCGACCCAAGAAGCATTGTATGGAAGATGGAGACATAACAAATGGATTAAATATAGAGATCTTATCGCAAGAGACCCACAAGACAATTTGAATTTAAAATCCCAAGAGGCACTGAATGCAAATCCAGATTGGAAATTAGACTGGTTAAATTACATGCAAATAGAGAAAAAATTCAAAGAAGATTTGAGAAAGGAAGGTATAGAAATTGAAAATGAATCAGATAAAATCCTCTGGAGTGAAGAAAAAGGGAAAATCTCTAAATTCTA
>JAIPUX010001880.1:109022191-109033350 GCA_020142125.1 Phrynosoma platyrhinos | reverse complement strand
ATAAGGAGTCTCCTCAATGCACCCCCCCTGGACGGCCAACCATGATGGGCAAGGGTCAAGAAGACATGTTGTCTTCCTCACCTTCCCAAGCAGCTTGTCCACATCCTCGGTACTCACAGATTGAAGCTGATCCAGGATAACTACATCGACGGAGTCACTGGACGCCTCGCCTATAGACTCTGATTCAATGGTAGCGTCTAAGTCGGCTCTTATCTGAGAGATTTTACCTGCGAAGAATTTATTAAAAGAGTCACAGCAGGCCATTGTCGGGTTAAGCAAGGGATTTGGTGCAGGGGGTACCTGCGTCATCTCCCTTACCACCTTAAACAGCTCTGCTGGGCGAGACTCTGCAGACGCAATACGTGCAGCAGAGAAGGCTCTCTTCGCTGCAAGTATTGCCTCCCAATAGGAATGAAGAAAGTTCCTATGGCGAGTTCTGTCAGATAAGAGTCGAGTCTTCTCTAAGCAATAGCCATTCTTTCAACCATACAAAACAATAGGCCTCATGGTAGATTTGATATTAAGAATACCTAAGCTGCCCCTTTCCTTAGCCTCATATAGTGTTTTAAATTTTATTTTGGGTTTCTTTCCCTGCCAGACAAATCTAGCAATCTTGTTTCTGTCATTGCACAAAGGGTATTTCGTTTCTTATAATATGGATAATTTCACTAAGAAATAAAAGCCTTGGCAAAATATTTGCTTTTATTACTGTAATTCTAACCCAAAGGGATAAATAAAGTTTTCCCATTTTTCCATATACCTTAATTTTTAATGTTACATTAACAATTAGGCCTATCTGTCCTAATCAATGGTAGTTTGTTTCTACTTGAATAAAAGGAGCTGCTTAAAGTAGTTAACCCTATGAGAGAGACATCACATATTGATAATCAATGTGAGCATGCTTTTTGCAGCAAATCTAAAAAAATAACTGGGAAAAATAATCAGACCAACAGCTGAACAGAAATACACTTTTCTGTGTGGCATCTCATGACAAGGTACTTCTGTTGCATAACTTTTGATTTATTACTTATTTAATAACTAAGCAACTAAGAGGTGAAGCAGACCACCCCGAAGGAGTAGCTTCTGCCCACCCCTTGTAGTGCTGGATCAGGGCTGTGGCAACTGCACACCATGGCCCTGATCCAGCATTTTTCTAGCCCCCAAAGAAGCAGCAAAATGCCTCTCCTTTTGGAGCAGTAAAAAAGCTGCCCTTTTTGCCACAGTAGTGGCTCTTCTACATTTTTGTGGTGTGGGGCATATAAATGCCATGCTGCAGAAATGTCGTGATGTTGCCTGCCATCTGGTTGGGTGAGTGGCATGACTCTGGCTTGGGGGTGGAGTTGGGGCATACAATCACCACACCCCCACACCACCTCAAATCTGGCTCTTACTGCTGGCTTTCCCCCTAAATCTATAGTCTGTAGTAAGTAACTAAGGGCCTTTGCAGACTGCCAGAAATAGTGCACATTAAATTGAGGCACTGCCCTGGCTCAGTGCTAGGGAGTCATGGGAATTGTATTTTTTTCTGGGACATTGAGCCTTCTCTGTCAGAGAGCTCTGGTGCCACAATAAACTACAGTTCCCATGATTCCCTAGCACTGAGCCAGGGCAGTGCCTCAATTTAATGTGCACTATTTCTGGCAGTCTGCAAAGGCCCTAAGTACCATTTACTAGTGAATTGTAGTTAGCAACAAAGTAATTAAATTTAAATACTTACATAACAGAAGTTCTCTAAGTGGCTTAGCAAACAAGCTATAGAGGATTATGATTAGGATGAAGAGGTCGAAGTGCATCACCAGACACAAACCTGTATGTTGAATTTGAATCTCCCAAAAAATAATCTTTGCTTATGATGTCTTTTTTCCATTACCAGTATCTCAGATGAAAGGAGAGGTGGAGGCTGAAAGACCAACAAGGCACTTGCCTGATGCCCACAGAAATCATGTCCAGAGAAATAATGTACAGGATGGTTAAAAGGTGAGACCTTGGGATAAATGTTCTGGGATCTACTCAGCATAATGAGCTGGATGGTCATAAAATGCAACAAGGTTGGCTCACCATATTTTAAAGTATGTGAAGTATCATGCATTCCTATCTATTTATTGCTATCTATTTTTTCAGTAAGTGAAGTATCATGCATTCCTATCTATTTATTGCTATCTATTTTTAAGTGCAATTCTGCATGTGCTTGTCTTTTTGTTTACAGAAAACAGGGTTGTCATATTGTTGTCTCATGGAATGAGATTATTTTCTGCTGCTCCAGAGGCAGGACCCAAACCAATGTATTCAAATTACAAGAAAGGAAATTCCAAGTAAACCTTAAAAAAACTTTCCAGACTGTAAGATCTGTTCAACGGTGGAACAAAGTACCTTAGAAGATGGTGGATTTGGCTTCATTTGAAGTTTTTTAAAGCAGAGGCTAGATGGTCCACTTCCCCACATATCTCCTGGGCTCCTTTCCAATTCTCTGGTTCTATATCCCTATACTAGAAAGAGCTGTGCAAAAAACTGTGTCACAGAAATAATCCCCCAGCTTCCACTGTGGTCAAATATATCTGTTTTATTCTCTCCAGTGTTTGATTTACAAAACATTTTTTGTATTAAATTTATGAAAAATTTGCAAATGTTGGTAAGTTCTTTTCAAAAGCAAATAAAATAAAATTAACAACCATCTGTACGAGCCATATTCAGAAAGCATAGTTATATGAATATGAAGATGATCATATTGTTACTCCTGCCAGTAGACAAACATCCTGTCACAAAAAGAGGTGATGATTCTAACTTGACACCACAAACATTGCTGGACAGATAGTGACTAAAACCATATTTTTAAGAGTTAAGCACTGAAAGCCCTGCATTGTTTTTTTTTATCTCAATTTATGTCAAATGTACAAAGAGCATTATGAATTTTCTAAATGTTTTGCCAAATAAATGAAATCAATAGAAAATCTCAGCTACTCATTCTAAGCTACGATTACCAAGTCACTATCAAGTACATACAGAATGTGAAGATTGGCTATCATGGAAGGACACATATCAAGGAAGGACAAATATAAATAGATATAAACATTTTTCTTTGATGCAGTGTGTAAACTTGTGAACTGGAGTGAAATCAGTAACATGGCTTAGACACAGCAGAGACCTGGGAAGAGATTCAGGAACCGGGCGGTGAGCCTCCGCCCCCGCCCCCTCCTCCCTTGGAACACCTGGCCCCATGGGAGCCCTCAAAGCCTCTGCAAGCCCTGACCATCAGCAACAGCAGAGACCTGGGAAGAGACTCAGGAGCCAGGCGGTGAGCCTCCTCCCTCACCCCCTCCTCCCTCGGAACACCTGGCCCCATGGGAGTGGAGGCAGGGACAAGAGTGGAGGACGCGGCAGCAGAGCCCCAGCCTTAGCTCTTTAAGACTCTTGGGGGTGTGGCCCAGACGCTCAGTGGGAGGCTATCTCTATTTCTTGTATGAGTTACACAGTTTGAATGTGTAACTAAATAAAAACAATGCTGACCATTGAGTATCAAATTTTGTCTTCAGTGTTAAGGGTTCTAAGTAGCTGGTCCAGATACAAACCAAATAAATACAATATACCTGATTTCAGGGGCTGTTTTTCTTGTTCAAGATTTTTTAAAAATAAATATGGGGCAGGAAATAGCCAAGGAAAAGTGAGCCTTCCCCCTCTTTAAGGGTATTTTTTTTTTAAAAAAAGCCCTGGTATTTCACCATTATTAATGCAAAAAGATGGATGAAGATGGATTAAACAGCACTCTCTTGAATATTATAGCATTTTATAAGGCTAACATATAAGAAAAGCAACCCACAGATGTGTTAATCATTCTTTGATGGGAGAAATATGGGAATATAACATTCCATACGGCCTTGTGTGGCAAAGAAAGTTTAACTGAAGGAAATCTGAGAAAAACACTTTGGTAATTTTCAGGGGGTTTCTGTTGCCAAGGAAACATCTTCTTTAAAGGGGAATGTGTGGGGAATAACAGACTTTATATGGTCTGTCTCTCAGGCAACTGAGGCAGCTTAAGAGAAATAGAAACCCTTAAGAAGTCATTTCAAAGTTGTACATAACTGAATATTTATCCTGTTAACACAAACAAACCATAAACAATAGCACTCAAAATGTATTTCAGTCCCACGGTACAGTTGGGAACATTAGGCCAAGGAGATGAGATAACTGGACCTTGCAGAGATGAAGCAGAGCAGTCGAGAACCAGTTAATGTGGAATTAGCACCAAAAGGCCACTCAGATTCAATGACTGATTCATTATGTACAACCATGCTTGTGTTCAAGGTGATGCAGGGCAGGGATGCAAAGCTTCACTTCTTTCATTCTCTCACACACAAAGGAAAGAGTTCAAATGTTTTTTCACAGGTTGTTGAAATTATGAGAGCTTTCGAATACTGATCTTTTTTTTGTATCATGCTGTTGTATCATAGTAGGGATGCAGTGGCTCAAGTGGTTAAAACACTGACTCTGTTGATTGCAAGATTAGCAGGTTGGCAGTTTGAAACCCGGGTGCTGCATAATGAGATGAGCTCCTGTTACTAGTCCCAGCTTCTGCCAGCCTAGTAGTTCAAAAGCATGAAAATGCAAGTAGATAAATAGGTATCACTTTGGTGGGAAGATAAACAGCATTCTGTGCAATCATGCTGGCTATATGATCACAGAGTAGTCTCTGACAACAGTGGCTTTTCAGCTTAGTAATGGAGATGAGCACCACCCCCTATGGTCAGACACAACTTAACAACTTTATCAACAGGGAATACCTTTACCTTTTACTTTTTTACTGTTGTATCATACTAATCATCCATCAAATGTCCAGCATACTATGGCTTACCAGATTGTACAGAGACATCTATGAACAAAACATGAAGGCAATAAACTTCTATTACTGTTGCCCTCCAATAGCTGTTATTCAGTAGCATACTGCCTGTGAACATGAAGTATTATATAGCCCTGATATGTATCTGTCTGTCTATCTGTCTACCCAACCACAATCAGAATTCTTTTCAATTTAGGTACAGAGTTCCAAAAATATGATACTACTATAATAAGGACATTGAATCAGAGTAATGTTTAGGGTTAGGATATTACATTTCAGATCACAGTGGGAACCTCAACAGACCTTCAAATATTTTAATTATGATTGCTTGATGGTGGCATTTAATGTTGAGCCACATGTCATTATATAAGAGAATCAAAGATGAATTCAAGGAATTTGGGTGTTCCTTCCTACAAAATTAGTCAAGGTTTTGAAAATGCTGTTATTATGTATCAGCAATGAACATTTCAATATCTTTGTTGCAGATGTTAGCAAATCATGTTGCCATCATAAATGATGTTGTCTATGGTACAAGATGGGGGGGGGGGGGGAAGAAATCAGACTAGAATCCCTAATGGAAATGTAGTAGAAAAAGTAGGTGAATAGTGGTGAGAAGATTAATGACATTGCTTATTTAGTGGCTTAGCATAACAATGATGACTTTTCTCACCGCCACTTATGATCTTTGTGTCATCGTTCAACAAAGAAGATGCTCTAAACTTGGAACTAATTTTAGCTGCATTGCTCATTTTAGTTGGTAGGGACAGATCACTGCTTGTTTCACTAATTCATTCTGACTTTAAAAGCAAAAACCACAAACCTTCCATTTTGTTTCCTGCTTTTTAGCATTCTTGGGTTGTATGTGCAAGGCACATCAGCTGGCAATTTATCATGCTGTAACTCACAGTCACACCCAGATAAAAAAGAACAAAGCATTTGTCTTCACCCATACACCTTTTTGTTTCATACTTAGTATTTTATAATTTCTAGTCCAACATCAGAAACTACTATTTTAATTTTACTGAGCAATATACTGTTGGTTGTTCTTGTTTCCTTTCCTTTTCTCCCCTCTTCCTCTTTGTAGAATATCTTATTTTTTGTTCAACAGTTATTTTATAAAATAAATTTCCTATGAAAACCATTGGTTGATTGCTTTTGTAGTAATATTTGAATCAAAGTGTTGACTCCTTCATTAAATGTATATTTTTAACAGCAGATTTTGAAATATCGCCATTATTTTTTGAAAAGAAGGACTCAAGTGGGAACTTATTTCAGATCATAACCATAGTATGTGTAGGTGGGTGTTTATCTCTTTCTTCCATCAGCAAACATATCCCACCCTCAAAATCATTTTAATCCAAAGGTGATGTTTTTCAGCAAGTTGCACCATTGCTGGGGAACACATCTTTAAAAAAGTCTCACTGTTACAGAGAAATTGGGTTATTGTTTGGGAATACACATAGCCCTTAAGACAGGGGTAGGCAACCTTTCCCCTTTAAGGGCCGAGGGACTTCAGCTCCCAGAATCCCAGGAGCTATTGTCCAACATGGGACTATTGGCCAACATGGCTGAGGCTTCTGGGAGCTGAAGTCCCTCGGCCCTTAAAGGGGAAAGGTTGCCTATCCCTGCCTTAAGATGTGGTTGTATCCTTAGATTTCTTTACTTTGATAATTGTTTTGTTCACTATTCAAGGGGTGAATATGAGCATGAGCATTTTGTGTCTATCAATCATATACCTCACTTCCTCTCTCCCTTCCTCATTGGACTGAAGTCTAGGCTTGATAGACATTTGGAAATTATAAACCTACTAGATTAATCATTTTGTCTAATTTTGTGCTTAAGCAGCATCTCTACTAAGGACAAGAAATTATTGCTTTAGTCCTTTTCTTGATCTGCTCTGTCTCTAGGATTTTTGTGCAGTTCAGTGATAGTCACCATTCCTAAGAATATGCCTGAGAATTCCATGAGCTATGCTTCCTTTTGAATGAAATCAAAGTTCCCAAAATGTAACAAAAATTGCTAGCCATTTGCAATGACATAAGGAAATAGAACGTTCTATTTCTTTATAGTGAAAAGAGTACTTTCATTTTTCAGCAACAACAACATATACTTGATGTTCCCTTTAAATGGGAACATTGTTCCATCAAAAATCTGGAAGTGATGTTTGGTTATTATTCAGGCTTTTCAGCTTGATGAGGCATAAGTCACATTGTGGAAATTATATCATCTGGAAATCATGCCACTGAATATTTTATCTCAGTGGTGATTCGTTGCAAAAGAACTGAATCTTTAATCAGGTACATTATGTAAACTGCTCATCTCTGTAATATCTTCTTGCAGGGAGGTGGGGAGAAGGGGAAAGGTAGGAATGAAATACACAAACAACCAGAATACCTGGTGGGAGCAAAAGCTTTCTTAGTGAGTTTGGGAAATGATTAAAAAACAATGGATTGAAATTCCCCCTAAATCAGGATGGGCAACTGAGGAAGGCTAGGGGGCTACTTTATGCTCCCTAGCATTGGAGACATTGGAGAAACACACACTTCCACTGAACATCCCCTACATGTTTTTTTTTAAAATGTGTTGCTCCCAAATGCCTCAAATACCTTCTTGGGAGGGGATTTTTGCCATTTTAAAATCATTTTATGTTCATGAGAGGCCCTTTTTAAGAACAAGCAGAAGTCACTTCTTGTTCACTATCTGCTTTTTTCCTGTTTATAAAGATCTCTCATGGGCTTAATTTTTCCTGGAAGCAGGGGCAAACACATGGCAAAATTTCTCTGCATGTCCTAGAGGGGATTTGGGGTAATTTAACCCCTGTGGCAACTAGAGAGAACAAAAATGGCCCAGGGGTAGACACTTTGTTCAGCTCTGCCATAAATGTATGGTAGAAACAAACTAGGTAGAACTAAACAAGGGGAGAAAGCATTAATTGTATACATACAATTCTGCCCAATCAAGTAGCACTATGGAGAGCTCTAAAATATTTTTAGAGCAAAAGGGGGTAGCTTTGTGATGGGGAAGGGCTGAACATCCACTAGCCATATAGCTAAAGCACAGGAAGGCCCCTTATAGTGAGATGATGTTGGAAAATTTAGCATTGCATTCTTCTCTTCCACTTTATTTAGACAGGGACTTCACCCCTCCCCTCCTCTCATTCTAACTGTCAATCTTAAGTGGCAGTTTAACTGACTCTCTGAGCATTCTAAACAGCCAGTCTCAGTCAGTAACTGCAGTTAGCTGTCTGTAACAGCCCTCCTCTGAGGGAGGTTAACATCTCTCTTCCTGCTTTATACACTCCAGTTAGATTAGTTTTTAGTTTGTTGTGTAAATATTTATTAAAGCCATTATTGTTTGTTTTTGAAACCACAAACAATATGTTTGTCTTTTTGAGTTAGTCTTTCTTCTTCAAGACAGATTTAAAGTAATGGTCTGACCCATGTTTTTGCTGCTCTGCTGATGAAAGGAGTGTGTTTTACTGTTGAATAGCTTTTACCATAGGAAGTTCTTTCTAATGTTTAGGTGGAATCTCTTTTCCTGTAGTTTCATACCTGCATATTTTAGTTTACCTTTAAAAAGGTTAATACCTTGGAAACTAAAATTACAACCCACAGTTGAACATTAGCTCATTGAGCTCAGTATTGCCTTCACCAGGATAGGGAGCTATGTGGCCCTCCTCATGTCCTCACTCCCATCAATTATCACCATTGGTTATGTTGATTAGAAGTGATAGCAATTGCTATCCAGAAACAGTACACCCTTGGACTGTAGGAGGATAGTAATACTCTGGAGCCTGGAGGACTGTACTATTTGGCTTCAGGTCCTTTGAAGGACCTGAAGACTCCATCCACATCACCACTACTTTGCAACTGGTGGTGAATCATAGAATGATAGATTCAGAGCATTGGAAGAGACCGTAGTCCAACCCATTGCTAGGCACAATCAAAGCACTTTGGACAGAGGGCCATCCAGCCTCTATATAAAAAACTCTAAAGAAGGAGACTCCACTTCTCTCTGAGGGAGTGTGTTTTACTGTTGAATAGCTTTTACCATAGGAAGTTCTTTCTAATGTTTAGGTGGAATCTCTTTTCGTGTAGTTTGAATCCATTGTTCCATGTCCTAGTGTCTGGAACAGTAGAAAACAAATTTGTTCCCTGCTGAATATGACATCTTTTCAAATATTTAAACATGGTTATCATGTCACATATTCATCTTTTCTTCTCCAAGCTAAACATACCCAGCTCCCTAAGCCACTCCTCAACTCATACGGCATGGCTTCTAAACATTTCACCATTTTGGTCACTATCCTTTCAACATGTTCCAGCTTGTCAACATGCTTCTTGAATTGAGCAGACAGTATTCCAGATGAGGCCTGACTAAAGTAGAATAGAATGGTACTATTACTTCCCTCAAAAAATGCTTCACTTCCAGTCTTCTCTTAGACTGTTTCCTTTGGGAGGAAGGTTTGAGAAAAGATCATATAGTAGTCCTATGAAGGGTTTATTTAAACTGTGTGCCTGTGTTTCAACTAAAACCTCACATCATAGGAACATATTAGATTCCTATCAAGTGGCAATAGATGCAGCAAATAATTCTTTCTATGCTGCACGTATTGCATCTGCAAAGTCTCGTCCAGCAGAGCTCTTCAGGGTAGTTAAAGAACTAACGCAATTACCTTCTACCCTGAATTTGCTATTGGAACCTACTAAAGCCTGCTGTGATGCTTTTAATGACTTTTTTGTAGATAAAATCTTTCAGATAAGGTCAATTTGGATCCGGGCATTATAACAGAACCAGGGACTCTGTGGACTGTGTTAAACTGGATCATTTTGAGTTCATCAATACTGATGAAGTGGACAAGCTTCTTGGAAGTGTAAGGAAGACAACATGCCCTCTTGATCCTTGCCCATCATGGCTGACCTCCCATGCAGTAAAAGCATTATTACAATTAATAATTAATACATCCTTCAGGGAGGGAAAATTTCTATCCAATTTAAAATTAGCGGTGGTGAAACCGCTTTTGAAAAAGCCCTCCCTTGATCCCCTGGTGAAAAATAACTATAGGCCAGTCTCCCTTTTACCATTCTTGGGTAAAGTGATCGAGAGGGCAGGTGCCTTCCAACTCCAGGTTGTCTTGGAAGAAACCAATTAGCTCAGGGGTAGGCAACCTTTCCCCTTTGAGGGCTGAGGGACTTCAGCTCCCAGAATTCCAGGAGCTATTGGCCAACATGGGACTATTGGCCAACATGGCTGAGGCTTCTGGGAGCTGAAGTCCCTCAGCCTTAAAGGGGAAAGGTTGTCTACCCCTGGATTATCTGGATCCATTTCAAACCAGCTTCAGGATGGGATACAGAGTTGAGACTGCCATGGTCACCTTAGTCAATGATCTCTGTCTGGGCATCAACAGGGGAAGTGTGACCCTGTTGGTACTCTTGGACATCAAGTGGCATTCGATACCATAGACCATGGCATCCTTCTGGAATGCCTGAGGGAGTTAGGCATTGGGCGGACTGCCCTTCAGTGGCTCCGGTCCTACCTCTCAGGCAGATTCCAGATGGTGAAGCTGGGGGATAGCAGCTCTACTAAAAGAGAGCTGACATCTGGCATCCCACAGAGTGCCATCCTATCCCCCATGCTGTTTAACATTTACATGAAGCTGCTGGGTGAGATAATCTGGAGACATGGGGTGTGGTGTTACCAGTTCGCTGATGACACCCAACTCTATTTCTCTATGTCTCTGACTGTTGCAGTGCATAAGGATGGCATCGCTCCTCTGGATCCCTGCCTAGGGTCGATAATTGGCTGGATGAGGGAAAACAAACTCAAGCTAAATCCAGAGAAAACAGAGGTACTCGCGATAGATACCCCTAGTCCGGGGAAGGAGCTTTGTCACCTTGTCCTGGATGGGGTCACACTTCCCCTAAAGGACAAAGTTCTTAGTCTGGGAGTACTCCTGGATTCATATCTACAGTTGTCATCTCAAGTGGATGCGATGGCCAGGAGTGCTTGGAATCAACTCTGGTTGATTCGCCAACTGCGTCCCTACCTGGACCGGAAGGACCTTGAAGCTTTAGTACTTGTCCTGGCAATCTCTCATTTGGATTTCTGTAATGTGCTCTACATGGGGCTACCTCTGTACCAAATTCAGAAACTTCAACTTGTTCAAAATGCGGCAGCCAGATTGGTCACCAGAACACTTAGGTTTGACCATATAACTCCTGTGTTAAAAGCTCTACATTGGCTGCCAATTAGCTTTTGGGCGCAGTACAAAGTGTTGGTTATTAACTTTAAAGCCCTATATGGCTCGAGCCTGAGTTACTTGAAGGAA
>JAIPUX010001880.1:108996356-109022091 GCA_020142125.1 Phrynosoma platyrhinos | reverse complement strand
ACTGGTGTTGCACACCCATATTTGCCACCACCTTTAGTTGGGTGTGTTATCACAACGCCTCTCTCCACACAATCCACTCCACACTCTCAGAACATCAAAGCAAAGCAAAGCAGCTTCATTTATATACTGCTTCATATCATGCTATGGGATGTCTAAGCAGTTTACAACTGTAAGCTCATTGCCCCCCAACAGTTGGGTACTCATTTTAGCAAGCTCGGAAGGATGCAGGCCTGAGTCAAGCCTGAGCCCTGGATAGTACTGAACTCGCAACCTTGTGGTTTATGAGTGAGTGGCTGCAGTATAGGCATTTAACCACTGCACCACCAAGGGAAGAATCTACTAGAAAACCAAAAAAATTAGACTTACCACAACTTCCAAATGATTGTTTAAGGCCTGTCTTATCATCACTCTAGAGGTCTTCAAGAAGGCACTCAAGACAGAGCTCTTCTGGTGGGCCTATCCATCTGACCTCTTCAATGGGCCTTAAGTTAAGTTAAATTGGTATGGCTACATGGCTTGGAAGTGGATGTTTGATTAGGTTGTTTTATTGACTTTTATAATTATTGCTTATTGATTTTTATAATGTTCTTATTGTATTTATTGTATTTACTTTGATTGTAATTTTGTATACTGTTGCTCATTTTATTGGTGTAATCCCACCTCGATCCATAGGGAGAGGTGGGAAATATAAATTAATAAATAAATAAATATTAGTAGTAGTAGTAGTAATAGTAGTAGTAGTATTAAAAACTCCCTCCCTTATTTTTGGCTAATTGTTTTGGAAAGTGCCAGATCCTTTGGACCGTTAGTGGGGATCCCAAGGGATGCATCAGACTATAGCATACAGCATTCAGGTCACACAATTCTCACCCCTGGTCTACCAGCTGCTCTGCTTCAGAATTTCAGGTATGAATCTTTCACAGCCCTACCTGGAGGTGGCAGGATTTAAACTTGGGGACGTTTGCATGCAAAACGTGCTCTTTCAGGCTATGGCCATTCCTGTCTATTTGAAGTGACAGTGATGATGGCAGAAGAAACCCTTGAAAGACTGCAGAGAGGACATTTTCCTTCCTTTGGCACCAGGAGAGACCGCTGTTGGATATTCTGTTGCCATGCTATTGCCAGGTCTCAAAATATCTAGCTGCTAACTCAAATATTTTGGCGTCTTCAGAAAAATGCCATTAAAATGTTTTTCTAGATATCCAATATTTATACTAGCCTCCAGTTCTGAATTCGATTTACACTTGTCCTTGTAAGACAGGGTTACAAACATATTGGGTAATGTTTAGCAGTTTCTTGGCACTAAGTAAAAGTTAAATGAAAAATGTTTTTTTTAAAAAAAGCAAGAGAAGTCTAAAAATATTCAGAATGAAAGGTGTGGCTTAAGTATTACTTTTTGATGGAAAGACAAAATAAAAATTCTTGATGGAAAGATAAGATAAAAAAATAATCATTTTAAAAACTGCAGTTACAGTTGCTGACAGATCCTGCACAAAGCAGAATCTGAATGGACTGTTGGCTCAATTTACATGGATAAAGGATTATCAAAGGCATCATTTGATCTCATTTTCCACTTCCACTTGAATGGATTTCTAAAACATCATTTAGAATATTAACCCATATGGTGCTGGATTGTTCCATTTTGTCCTAGAATAGATTTATTGAAGGGAGATAGTGGCTTGGTTAAGATGCTGACTCTGACCACTGCAAGGTTGGCAGATCAGCAATTTGAGACCCAAGTGCTGTGTGATGGAATGAGCTCCCATCACTAGTCCCAGCTTCTGCCACCTAGCAATTCGAAAGCATGTAAAAGTATAAGTAAATAAATAGGCAGCACTTTGGTGGGAAGGTAACAGTGGTCTGTGCTCCTTGGTGTTTAGTCATGCTGGCCATCTTTGACCATCAGAGTCATCTTTGACAATGCTGCTTCCCTTAGCTTAATAACAGTAACAGAGATGAGCACCACCCCCTATAGTTGGACATGACTAGACAATCATGTTAAAGGGGAAATCTTTACCTTTATATAGACTTATTGAATTAATGGGATTTATATAGGTGTTGATTTACCATTAAACAGATGAATCAATGGGTTCATGCTAGCTGGGACTGGCAATAGGATTCAGACCAATGTCTTAGGAGTAACTTGAGTATTCCTATTACTACTGCCTGAATATCCCTTTCTTTTCTAAGGGGTCAGATTCTGGGCAAAAAGAAAGCATTCAAGGCTGGCAGGACTTAACTTCCTATAGCACTGCGAAAGAGAAACAACACATCCCTATTTGCAAAGTAGTCAGTCTCTTCAATGAAATCTATTTTTCACTAATTTTTTACTTTATAGGGTTGCAGTTTAAAAATAGATCACCGAGGCACAACAGATTTCTTTTGTAGGCAGTAGTCCCAGTGTGTGCTATCATCATTACCATATGTACATCAGTATGCCAAAAGATCTTGTCACACCTTTGAGACTGAGTAAAAGAAGGTGTAGAATAAGCTTTCATAGACTTTCTCCACTTTCTCAGATGCATGTGTCTCTGACGAATTAGACCAAGTTTACAAAAGGTTATGTTACAACTTCTTTTTCTCAGTTGTCTCAAAGATGCAATAAGATTGCATATTGATATTCTAGACTAACACATCAATGTCTTTGAATTCTACTCATATGTATATTAGCTAATTTGAATGGATCTATTGTAAGCAGACTCAAGCAATTACTTAGGGCCTTATCATATTACAAAAGAAAGACAAGAGGCAGCAAAATAGAAGCATTTTTTCTGCTTATCTTCCTTCATGGCCATGAAGCACTTCCATTCTATTGCTGAGGGTGATGATTGTAAAACTGTGCCTTTTGTTGTGCTGGAAAAATCCATTTAGCAAAAGCCATGCTTTATGACTGGTTCCTTCTCAAGGGATAAAGGAAATACTACAGTGTCATGTGGAAAGGTAAGCAGAAAGCCACTTCTATATCACTGTCTCTAGTCTTTCTTTTATAATACAATAAGGCCCTTAGTTTGAACACAGCATGCATTATCATGCTGCCATAGTTCATCTTACAGCAAGGTTTATACCTCCAAAAATTAAATTTGCAAAAAGTATGGTGAAAGTTAAACATGATATGAGATGAAGAATCCTAATCACTCATCTTCAGTATTATATCTGGTTAGGATATAAATTCCTGGTTCTGATTGTCAGGGCCCAAATAGTTTGACAGAACCCAATAATAAATGGGCTTTCTACAAGAATGATTGAGGAAGTTGTAAGTGGGTAATTGTATTTTTTTTTAAATCATGGATAAGAAATCTGATTTTCTTAAGGGGAAAAAAGAAGCAGCTCAATTGCTGAAATGCATGACAAGCATTCCCAGACTCACATCAGTTCTTTGGGAGTACTTTTTTCCAAGACCACTTATCAGTAATTGCTGTCTGTGAAATGTTTTTAAAATGTCTGTTAAACACTCTGACAGCTAATAAGTTCTCAGCTGCTTTTGGAAAAGCCAGTATTACAACCTGTTGGAATGTTTACATAAAATAATAATAATCAAAAGCTGCTTTATTGTGGCTCCCAAAGAGAGGGTGACATCAGCTATGGGTAGGCTGTTCATTTAAATGTACATCAGTAAAGTAAGCCTTCTGATCCATGGGTTAGCGGAGGCTTTGTGGGTTAGCTGAGGCCATATGTTTCCTTTGGATCTTCCATTTCTCAGGAAACAGTTTTTTTTAAACAACAATAATACTAAATCTCTTCCCATCCCACCCTCAAGCACAGCTTTCCATTCTTTCCCAGGAAGTTGCAAAAAAGCAATGCACGTATCTAATGTGTTTTCCTCGATCTTCACAACTGGAGTTGTTATGAAAAAGGCACTGGAGGCAATATCCATATTATCATTTCCTTTCCCTAAACCAACTTGGGACTTGTTGTTTTGTGAGAAGGTTAGGGATCTCTAACAGAGAAAAGTCAGCACTCTCACTAAACTATAGTTTCTTGGCACTTTGAATATAGTAGGTATTGCTAAACTGGATTTAATATGGTAATACATATATAAAGTAGCTAGAGACCTGCAAAATTAAAATAGCTGCAAATGTATAGCAGTTTGGCACCACTTTAACTCCCATGACTCTACCCTGTGGAATCCTGGGATCTGAAGTTTGGTGAGGCATCAGAGCACTCTGACAGACCAGGCTGAATAGTTCCCCAAACTACAAATCCAAGGATTCCACAGGATTGATTCCATAGGATAGAGTTATGGCAGTTAAAGGGGTGTCAAACTGCTTTAATTCTGCAGTGGAAAACACCCTAGGAGTCATGTTAGATAAAACATCAGTTCTACTCTTGCAAGAAATACCAGCTGAAAGGTATTGCAGTAGCAAACAATAATTAGAATGAATATTTAAGTTGACTACAAGTGGAGTGTTGGGATTTGTAACCTGAGTTTAAATGTCCAGATGTGGGGAAGTGGCAAAGGGTACTACAGGTCACTTTATCGCTTGCTAGCTGGGAAAGTTGTTTGCAGCTGGAACTCAAAACATCTTAGCAGTGTCCAAGGTTAGGATGTGCCAGAGACTAAGTAGACTAAGTGTAAACACATGTCATCATGTTTGGGGGACAACAATTCAAGTGACACAGGAAGAAGTCACAAGAAGAGGCTGGACTTAGAGGCTGTATGGCAAATGTCTATAAAAAACCAAGACCACAGGTTATTGATTTGAGGTGTGGGTTGTCAGTGCTCGGAGGTGAGTGTACATAGTTTTGTACATACTGCAACTAAAGAATAAAAGTGCCCTTTTGGAATTAAAACCTGGCTTCAGTCTATTTCATCAGAAGCAGGGAGGAATGCATTCCAAAGCAGCCAGGCAGCTGCAAGGTTGCCGGGTGTTTTTCTCTGCGAAGTGAAGAAAGCTTCTGAAGATTTTGTCTGCACAATCAATTGCTTGACATGGAGAGCCTATTGAGAGCCAGAGTGGTGTAATGGTTTGAGTGCTGGACTATGACTCTGGAGACCAGGGTTCAATTCCCAGTTTGGCCATGGAAACCCACTAGGTGACTTTGCCAAAGGAAATGGATTTAAGTGCCATCTGTGGCATGCGTGCTCAGTGGAAGGCAATGGCAAACTTCTCAACAAATCTTCCCAAGAAAACCCCATGATAGGTTTGCCTTAGGGTCACCATAAGGCACAGAACCACTAAGTGAATTATCCCACAATCCTCCAAGAAACCCAGTCCCCTTCTCTCCTCCCTATAACCAGTGAAATATGATAGACCGAGAGACCATTATTGATACTGGATCATCCCTGCAAACTCTATGGATGTTTATTCTGAAGTAAGTCCTACGGAATACAGTGGACTAGGTAAATATGTATAATATTACAGACTAGTGATGGTGAACCTTTTAGGGGCTGAGTAAAAGGACTTCTGGCACCGTATGTTACCTGGTGCTGGGGGTGGGACTTCCACCCTCCAGGATGGGACTTCTGGGGTGGGACTTCTTCCCCCCCCCCTTATCTCTTGGGTCTTCAGCTGCTTCTCCAGAGTCTGCTGAAGGCCTGGGGAGGTGAGGGGGGGGGGAAGAGGAACATGTGCATGTCTGTTCTTCCTCCTCCCCCCATGCTGTCCTCAGCCTTTAGCTGCCTCCAGAGAGGCAGCTGAAGGTTGCGGGAGGGTTGGGAAGGAGGAGAAACAGGAGCACACTTCTCCTCCACACTCTGCATGCCAGGGGAAATGGATTTGCATGCCATCTGTGGCACACATGGTATAGGTTCCCCATCATGGGGCTATATTCTCCTCCATTCCAGTGTTCACCCAACACGAGTGACTATATACTCCAGATTGGCCCTAATCCCTATAATGGCACAAATGAATTCAGTGACTCTCATATAGAAAATAATGTAGTATGTAAATTACAAGTTATTACAAAGATCTGTCAAACCTGATGGACTTCCACGAGTACTATGAATTGGATGCATAGAATATAAATATGTATTACATTCACACACTGGTAAACATCATGAATGTGGATATTGACAATCTGAAAAGTTGGATAAAGGAGCCTTGCAAGGCAAGTACAAATGACAAGTATTAGTATTTTCAAGAATAAAAACTATTTTCCTTTAGGTAGTCATAGCCATGGAGGCAAAGTGAAAATTATAGACCACAGCCAAAGCTTCCTTCTTTCATTAACACCTCAATAGGCATCACCCTCTGGGTGCTGGAAATGATTTCCATTACATTTAGATACATCTAACAGATATTGTGATTCTATTATGACATGTGAAAGGGAAAAATTGAAATCTGACAACTTGATCACATCTGTTCTTTAAAGACCTTTGTTGTTTCAGGCATAAGTCTACAAAAGACACAGTACAAAAGCTTACAAACCAGACTCTTTCTTATAACTGTTCTTAAATTACTTTATTTTTTATTAGTTACATTTATTTCCTCTCTTTCCTTCAAGGATATCAAATGCTGTACATAGCTCCTTCTTCTCTAGTCATTGGGAACTAGAGATGAAAAAGTGTACTCCTGCTTTGCATCATATAAGTATTCATCAGAAAATGAGTCAATGCGAACAATGTTCACAGAAGACAGAAATATTGTCCAGAATCCTGTTAGTAGTGGACAATGTAGAAAAGTAGTGGGCAACTGTATGGAGGCCAGGGCCAATTCTTCCTCCCATCCAAACTGCCTACAACCTATACATCTCTACACCAAGCCCAAATACCTCTGCTTTCTTCTGCATGTACTCTCAAAATGGTTACATGAAGAGATGCACCTTTTGCTTCCTGCTGCCATTTTGCGAGGCACAGCAGAAGAAAATAAAGGTATTCCCTCTGGAAACCTTCCCAAAATAATGACAGGAAGTGAAAGTGTGTCTCTTCCTGTTGTCATTTTGGGGGTGGATACAGAGGAAAACAGATATTTGGGGGTATGGGATTTTGAGGTGCATGTAGGTGTTTTCTTTTTGTTTGTTTTGTTTTTGCATGATTTCAGAGCAAAAATTGCCAGAAAATTGCATTATTTTGTTTTAAAATTGGGGTTAGGGGTCTTTGGGGAACTGATTTGTGTGGGGTTCAAGGGCTGTATGTGTCCTGTGGTCACACTTTGCCTACCCTTTTGGGTCAGTGGGATTTACCTACATGCAGATTCTCCATTCAATTTCTTTTGATGTGTCTGCTTCAGTTGGAATGAATCAATAAAATTTGGGTTTTAGAATCAAGAAGAGATATTACTGGGACAAAAAAAAAAGTCAAATGTGTCAGTATCTGAACTCATATCATTGTGAACATGATCAAAGTGGGCCCAGCCCTACTTCTCTGTATTACCTGCTATATCATTCCTTTATCTAAAGTTGTTTTCCCCCTTTGGGGTAGAGGTAACAACTTGAATGGGTTTTTAAATAGTGTTTCAAAGAACTCAATTTATTCTGGAGGCAACACTGGTATTTCTTTCCTTCATTATTCTAGATAAACAGCTGATGAAGTAATTAAAACTGTTCCTTGAGAATACAAATGGAAAGACTATTTTAGATGTATTTTAAAAAGATAGAAATATATTTCTTGAGAGTTAAGAAAGATGACAAGGAGAATCCTAGACTGACAAGAATCTTTGCAGTTCTGCACAAAGTTTGCATGTGTCAGATTTGAATCTGTAAGATGCTTTCTGTCATGAATTTGATATGATGTAAAGATATATAGTGGATGGGATTTATAGTTTAAGATTGGATTGGACTGGATAAACCTGTATAAACAGTGGTTCTGCCAGGCCTGTTCTGATAAACCAGAGATGATGGGTTATTTTGTTAAAACATTGATGGCTGTTAAATAGAATTTGTCTATTAAGGGTTAATTTGCTTATAAATGTGCTGCTGCCACATGAGAGTTATATTGGAAGCTTTGGTATGTGTGGGAAGCTCTGACACCAGCAGCAGACAGAAATTTGTAAAAGGGAGGAAGTTAGATCAAGCTGAATGGCTCAGAGTTTCAAAAGTATAAATGTATATACATATATTGGTGATAGGCTTTAATGTGTGAGAAACGTATAAAAACATTTCAAGGTTGTTGTGTTTGGTGATTGTGAGAATGCTAACTCTTTCATAAATATAACCAGGTGCCAGGCACATGGACAGTTATGAGGTATGTCTTGCAAATGGGCTAAGCGTGGGAAGTTTGGGGTTAAATCACCAATGATGTGGCTAGACGGATTAGAGAAGAGGGATTGTGATAATCCACTATAAAATATCATGAATACAATTTACCTTTAGATCTGACACAAAGCTGCAGGACCTGTCTGGTAGGTTTTTCTTTGCTTTTAATAAATCTTTCCTTTGACTTTACATCCTGGATCTGTTTTTTGTATGAAAGGAAAACATTGGGACAGTATTCCTGACAGTGTGACTTTTTCCTTTCAAAAGCAGCATTTTATGTGCAGGAAGAAGCATTTTCTGATTTCTCCACAGAAAATATTGTTTTCTGTGAAGACTGTTCTATTTCCTAGGCAGAAAATGTTGCTTTCTGCACAAAAATACCATGTGCATACTTTGTATAAAATAAGTCCTGAACTTCAAATAGTTTTTTAAAACTTCACAGTTTTTAACGTTTTTAAAGACTTTTTCACATCAGGAAGAAAATTGTTAAAATTACTCATTGCTTCCTTCAAGAATGAAATTAGAGAAGGATTACATACCTACTTGAGAAACCACATGTCTGCATGAACAAACTGAGATTTGTACAGTACTTTGGCAAGGCACCTTCAGCGGGTCTCATATTCAATGGTAGTTTTATTGGCCATCCAGCAAAATATAACAAAATCCAAAATACACAAAACAGCAATACCTTTATTGGGTTCATTCCAAAGCACAAAATAATCCTTGCATGATATACTTTAAGCTTTGGAGTTGGCCCAATATATGTATTACTGCTTTGCAGAATTTGGATTTTGTTGTATTTCTATGGGCCTATTCTCATGACAGAGAGTTGGCAAATAAAATTTCTCAAGGGGGTTGCAGACTGCCAGAAATAGTGCAAATTGAGTCCACTTTTAGGGTTAGGGTTAGTGCTAGGGAATCATGGGAATTGGTTTTTTTATGAGACATTGAGCCTTCTATGTTAGAAAGCTCTGGTGCCACAATAAAATACAGTTCCCATGATTCCCTAATCCTAACCCTAAAAGTGGACTCAATTTGCACTATATCTGGCAGTCTGCAACCCCCCCTCAATCAATGAGATTAACTTTTTATGGTAGAATTTTAGAACTGGAAGGAACCGCAAGAGACATTTAGTTCCACCCTCTGCCATGCAGCAATACACAATTAAAGAACTCTTGAAAGATAGCTGATCAACCTCTGTTTAAAGAACTCCAAAGATGTGGAGTTTACTACTATTCAGTAGTGAAAGAGGTAGCAGTGTTGGGACCACAGTCTAGTTTGAGGTTTCTGAGAAATATTCAAAGACAGAAGAGCCTTGGCACCATCCAGTGGCTTCTCTGCCCAGGGTGTCACTAAGTGCTGGGAGGTGTGGCTTTTGGGAGTTAAAGGGGCACTTCTCTCACATAGCTGCTGTGGCTTGTAGAATTGTGCCAGGGCAGTGAGATGAGGGGGTTCACTCAACCCTCACAGTAGCTCCCCCCCAGCCTTCCAGTTCTGTAGGACTTGGAAGGCTACGATGTGTATGTGTGTGGCTGCATTCTGAGTCATGTGTGGCCAGGCACTTGGAATGCAGCCTTCCCCCCCCCCCCCCCCAGCCTTCTGAGTCCCACGTGCCCATGATTGCACAGGACCCAGAACACAGGCTACCACCCGCCCTGGCCTTCTGAGCCCCATATGGCCATGGCCATGTGGGACCTGGTAAGGAGCTGCCCACTCCCTCTGGGGTGTATTACCCCACTGGGTGATACCCCCCTCTGGGATGTCACCTGGTGTGGTCTGCACCGTTGCATTCCCTAGTGATGCCACTGGCTCCATCCCTTCTTGCATATAGAACACATTCAGATTGGACAAAGGTTTTAGCCTAGGGTTTGGTACTCCTTGGCTGATCTCTTCCTTTCTTCCAAAACTTTGTTTCACTTTGCGTTTTCTAGTTTCTAGTTTCCCTGTATTTTGTTGCTGGCACTGGCTTTGCAGGTACATTGATAAACAAAAGTAACTCCCATCTGTCAGTTAACTGAAAGGACACCAAAAACTACAATATCTTAAGTTGTCCAGAGACAACATACAAAAATCCTTGAAAAACTAATTATATGGATATTGAATGATATCAAAAAGGCATTTTATTTCAAAATCTAAAAATCTTCTGCTGCATAATTAGATTCTATGCATTTAATTACACCCTTCAGTCAGATAAACCTGCTTTCCAAATCAGTTTTTCTTTCTACTCACTGTGCACAACTTGCATTTTTATGTGTTTATCAATCTAGGAAGAATTCCTCTAGTAACAAAACAGCAGTACTGACAAACAGAAACAAGGACTATATTGGTTGTCTTGGCAGTTCTCTTGAACATGCACTTGCTGATGATATATGTACACAACTTGTGTAGTTCACAGTGGTCCTCTGTGAACAACTATGTAAATAATAACCATAGTTGTCTAAAATGTTACATCTGTCTACATAGAATCATAGAATCATAGAGCTGGAAGAGACCACAAGGGCCATCCAGTCCAATCCCCTGCTATGCAGGAGCTCCCAATCAAAGCATACCCGATAGGTGATCATCCAGCCTCTGTTTAAAGACCTCCAAAGAAGGAGACTCCACCACTCTCTGAGGGAGAGCATTCCACGTTTGAACAGCCCTTACTGTCAGGAAGTGCCTCCTAATGTTGAGGTGGAATCACTTTTCCTGTAGCTTGTATCCATTGCTTCGGATTCTGTTCTCTGGAGCAGCAGAAAATAAGCTTGCTTCCTCCTCAATATGATACCTTTACAAATACTTAAATAGGGCTAACATATCACCTCTTAACCACTTCTTCTGCAGGCTAAACATAGGGTTCCTCATAGGGCATGGTTTCAAGACCCTTCACCATTCTACTCGCCCTTTTTTGGACATGCTTGGTTCTCTGAATTATGGTGCTCAGAACTGGACACAGTATTGCAAGTGGGGCCTGTCCAGAGCAGAATACATTGGCACTATTACTTCCCTTGATCTAGACACTATACTTCTATTGATGCAGCCTAAAATCTCACTGGCTTTTTTAGCTGCTATATCACACTGTTGACTCATGTTCAAATTGTGATCAACTAGGACTTCACACATAGGGTCTTTACAGACTGCCAGAAATAATGCAGCTTGAGGCCACTTTAACTATCCTGACTCAGTGCTAGGGAATCATGGGAATTGTAGTTTTTTCTGAGACATTGAGCCTTCTCTGTCAGAGAGCTCTGGTGCCACAATAAACTTCAGTTCCTATGATTCCCTAGCACTGAACTAGGGCAGTTAAAGTGGATTCAAGCTGCATTATTTCTGGCAGTCTGTAAAGGCCCATAGTCTCGTTAAGCCAGGTGTCCCCCATTCTATATCTATGCATTTCATTTTACTACCCTAAGTACCTTACATTTCTCCATGTTAAATATAATTTTGTTAGCTTTGGCCCAGCTTTTTAATCTTTTAAGGTCATTTTCATCCTGTCCTCTGGGGTATTAGCTATTCCTCCTAATTTGGTGTCATCTGCAAATTTGATAAGTATGCCTCCTATTTTTTCATCCAAGTCACTGATAAAGATGTTGAATAGCACTGGGCCCAGGACAGAACCCTGTGGCATATACGTATAGCAGGGGTAGGCAACCTTTCCCCTTTAAGGGCCGAGGGACTTCAGCTCCCAGAAGCCTCAGCCATGTTGGCCAATAGTCCCATGTTGGCCAACAGCTCTTGGGATTCTGGGATCTGAAGTCCCTCGGCCCTTAAAGGGGAAAGGTTGCCTATCCCTGACGTATAGCATATACATATAGCATGTAGTTTGGCGGCAAAGTGTTGTTCTTGCTTTCATTTCCAATAAAATCAGTTCTATCAATAGGTAGGATTGCCAGAGTGAAACTGGGGAGGGCTTCAGTACCATTAACAGTTGTGTAGAAGAAGGAGTTTCACCTGATATTTCCTGTTATCAGGTTGTGTGACAAGCAACATCTGAAATTCCCTGTTACAGAATGATTAAAGATACAGGAACCCACCAGAGTTATCAATTTGGCAACCGGAGCTATCAGCCATCAAGGTTATATGGAACATATTGAGAAGAGATTTAGAAAAGTTACTTTTTTGGGCTACAGCTTCTAGAACCTCCTAGCAAGTTTGGGCAGTGGACACATTGTCTGAAGAATTCTGGGAATTGTAGTCCAAAAGGTATATACTGCTAAGCTCTGATTAAAAGGCAGTGATAAGGAGTGGCAAATGGATTGGAAAGCAAAACCAACAGCATTTGTGTTAATTCTAACAGAGTAGGGAGGGACATCCTTCCATTATCTTTTGGTGCCTAGGGATAGTATTTGAGATTGAGAGGCCACAGCTACTATTGGAGGACCTTCACCTACATCAGAACAACACTCTACTTAGCAACCTTGGAGGATATGACATTATCAGCAACAGTATATATATATATATATACACACACACACACAAATATATATATATATATATATATATATATATATATATATATATATATATATATATGAGAGAAAGAGAGAGAGAGGTGGAATTTCCTCTCTAGCAAGTAAACGCTTGTCATGACCTATAAATCCCTATACAACTGAGGTCCAGACTAACTGAAAGACCATATCTCCCCATACAAACCTGCCAGAGTTTTAAGATCTACAGGGGAATGCTTTCACTGGTCTTGCCACCATCATAAACTCATTCAGTGAGGACATGAGTGACAGCCTTGTCAGTGGCTGCTCCTATCCTCTGGAACTCCTTTCCACAGGAGGTTAGACTGTCACCCTCCCTGCTTTCCTTCTACTGGCAGGAAAAGACTTTTCTGTTTTCCTTCCATTGGCAGGCAGTACTTGCTTGCAGGGAGGCTTCTTATGGGAGGGGAGGGTGCTCTATTCTTTTAATTTTTGTATTCTTTAAATGATGCTATATTTTAAAAAACATGTTATTTTAACTGATGACTTTAATTGTGCTTTAAAATTGTATTGTTTTTGGCTTATTCTTTTGTGAGCTGGCTTGGTACCTAATCCAGGAAAAAAGTGGCATATAAATAAGTGAATAAAATAAAATAATATAACATAAATATACTTGGGCCTAGGACAGAATCCTCTAGAATTTCAATTGTCATTTATTTCCATGTTGATGAGGAGTCATTGGCTTGTCAAAAGCCATACTGAAGCCAAGATACAATAGACCAAAGGATTCCCCTTATAGACCAAGATTATAACTCTTTCACCAAAAAGATACAAGATTAATCCCCCATTTTTTAGAAACCCATGCTAATTCTTGGTAACACAGCATTCTTATCAAAATGCTCACAAGGTGATTGTTTAAGAAAGAGATTCAAGGACAAACCAGAGAACAGGACTGAAAAGCAATCTCCAAGAAAGGAAAAATGTAGAGAGCCATCTTGCTCAGACAAGGTTCAATTCCAAGAGAAGCCTTTCCTCCACTCTCCTTCCTGCTCGTGAGGATCTATTGTTCAGCCTGGTGGGCAGAATTAATCTAACGTTGTTTTTTTGCACTGAGAAATGTCAATGTGTAGTTCATTGGTTCTCCATGTGGAGATGCAATACACAGATCCAACTGTTCCTGACCTCTGCTCCATAGTTATCTCAGGAACATTAGCAATTTTACATAGCAAACCAACTCTGTGCCACTGGATGCCAGTTGCTAGTCAGTAAAACCAGAGGAAAGATACTATCATTCATGGAACTGCTGACACATCTGGGACACTCTTATGGGGACACTTCAAATGACCAGAGTGAGACAGAGGATGTGGCATCAAGTAGACCCATGGCTTGATCTGGCAGGGTCTTCTTATGCCCTCAGAGTGCATTATTCCCCCTCCTCCCAGAAAAGGAAATATGAAGCTCAGGATCTTCAGGACTGTTTTTCTGAACATGGGACTACTATTTCACAGATAGGTAAGTATACACGCAAAGCAAAATGCCACATCACAGTCATGTTGCTAAACATGTGTCTATTTTAGATCCAGTGACAAGTACACATTTTATGTGTCTCCTATATTTAAGATGAATTGGGGCAAAATGTTGAAAGTTTAATTCAATGTATGTGGCTTATCACATGCTGGAAGACAAACAGGTTGGCCATTGCTCATTTCTTTTCCACACTGAAAAGATTTTATTTTACTCCTTTATTATTTTCAAGCCACCTTGAAGGGTGGAAGCAAGGTAGATAATAAAAGAAACATTACAACAAACAGTTGCAATCAATTTGTTTTTAAAAGATTGTGTTGGATTGACAGCCCTAATTTCTGTGCTGGCAGCCCAAGCTATTTCAAAGGATTGGTTTCGGAATCTTCTCTCCTTTTCTTATTTCAGTTAGTCCTTTGTCTCCGACCCACACTGAGCGTGTTTCATGTCAGGCTGCATGCTTGATAGAACAATTTCAACGCACTCTGTTTTTCACAGTTTAAGACAGCAAAATAAAAGACTGCTCATGCAGAGGCACATTGACCAAGATCACAGCAAAGCTTACTGAAAGTTGTTGCAATTTTGTTTTTAAAAATTAAAATGTAGAAAATAAAAAGCCCAATTTCCCAGACAGCCTCGATCACTTTATCTCATTAGCTTTATCTTGTTGTTTTGGGAGAATTAGCCTTTTTAATTTTTTGTAGACATGTACTTGGGCATATCACATTTGCAACTGAAGTCTTCAAGAATAAGGAAAAGACGAAGCCTCATTTGTGTTTGTTGTTATCAGTAGGAAACTTTTAATTGCTTTTCTCCATTTAGTCAGAATATAGTAGGGAATAGTCATGAAAATGAATCCAAATACTCCATAGGGGTCTCTCCTAATTTGACTCAAATTACTATCAGAAGAAACAAAGCATTATTTGCTCTGTGTTGCTGAAATAATTGATTTAGCAGAAATAAAACAAACCACAGGAGGACTACTATATGTGCTAATGGCATCCTCCTCCATACAGCTTCTGGTTCAAGAAGCCAAGTTTATAATGGCTGAGATCTAAAAGGTTAATGAATACCTAGGTTTTTTACTTTCTGTATAAGCATAGGAGATTGGAGGGTTTTGTATTTACGGTTGCTTTGTATTGTCATGGAAACCTTGATTTCTTTAGACGATTTGACAACTATTCCTTCACCTTCACATCTTAAGAATATTGTTGCTTCACCCAATAAACAACCATATTCCACCAGCAGTATATTTCAGCCTACATGGAATTTGATAGCTCCCACCTTCATTGTTGGGTTGAGCAGTGAGAATATTAAATGGCAGATGGATTGCATTCAATGTAGTGCTTGGAATTACAAAGTTGGAAGGGACCTTGATAGTGACTGGGACAAGATCACCCAGTTAGTTTCATGGGTGAGGAGGGAGTATAACCCAGTCTCCCCAGTTCTATTCCAAAATTCCAACCACTGCCTGGAAATGTATCTTTCCTGTGAATTAAATAGATATATTTTCCCCAGTTATAACTCTGCCTTTGCTCTGTCATCGAACATACACTTACTGACACTGGGGACAGCTTTATGAGCAGAACATTATGAGCAATTAGCATCAGAATTAAAGCTACCTGTGGCTAACAACAAGTGATTACTCAGTGTAACAGCTGCTGAATATTGTAATATGCTACAACAGATTCCAGGCTGAGTGAATTGTGACCATACAACTGGGAGTGGCTAATGTATGCAACTGGAACTAAATTAATTGGGTAATTTTTTAAAAAAGTTGTGATTATGTTGCATGGACATTAAATCCTAGCATGCAGTCACTACTGGAATGTTACGTGCTGCCCCATATTTTAATAGGAGAAACATAGTAAAAGTTAATGTTCTGAGGCTGATATTTTGTTTTCAAAGCAGAAAAGAGCTAAAACATAGAGCATTTTATGGAGATTCAGCTGGGTATCACAACTGTACATAATCCAAACGTTAAGAGTCAAGAGCTGAAAGAAATAGCTGTGTGTAACAGTTTTGTAACTAGCCTTGGCTACTAGGCATTTAAACAATTCACAGTGTGCATTAAATTCTGCAGATGAAACATGAGTCAAAAGCTGAGATCCTGCATCAAGCAGACACACAGTACTGTCTCCTCCCTTGGCAGCTGTCAAATCCTGGGAAAGGACCCAATTGCTGCTTCTTAACAGTGGGAAGGGGAGGGAGGAAGCAATTCAGACAAAGAAGTAACAGATAAGTCTTATTTGGAGAGGTGAAGAAATGAGGGTGCACATACAGATGGAGTGCACCTTCTTTTTCCTTCCCCTCAGAGCCCAGAGCAGCTGCATCTTCATTATCTGACGTTGCCCTATTTTGGGGTATTAAGTAGCAGCAGGGTTGACAGGGTCAAATCTAGACAGTGTTCTTGTACCTTTAGTGTAGAAAAGGGAATTTCAGCAGGTGTTGTTTATTACCTGGTTATGTGACAAGCAATATCTGTTGAAATTCTCTCTTCTACACAAGGAGCCCTTCCCAGTTTTCACCCTGGCCATTCTACAATTCAGTGAGATATAAATATGGGGGTGAAACATACTGATAGGGCCAAAGGGGGAAGAGTCTACAGAGTTTTTTTAAAAAAAGGTTTTGGCTATATATGGTAGCATAACTGTTAGAGGTCTATGGATGTGATTATGGGCCTCTGAAGATATTATTAAGGTAACGTTTCTGCAGCCTAAGCTATAGTCGTTACATTCAGCATGTTGTTCTTTGCTGTATTTACATATTGTCTTTCCATCCAAACACCTAAAGTGGCTTATAGTTTACAACTGGTACCTGAATTCAACAATAATTATATTTCCTTTTCACAATACTTTTGTTAACATTGCTGGAGAGGAAAGATCCCTTGATGATCTGATGTAGAAAGTCACCACAAGGCTGAAGTAAGATCGTAGAGCTATGGTGAAGCAAAAACGTATCTTAAACCAAAAAAAGTTTTTCCTACAGATGATGATGATGATTTTATTCCTTTATATCCTGCTTTCTTCCCCAAAATGAGACTGTGCAGCTAACAACATATCTAAACTAAGGGCCTTTGCAGACAGGATATAACCAAGGGATTTGTTTCTGTGATCAGATTTGATTTCTCTAGTAACAGGCACAACTAGTGAACTAGCTTTAACTGTACAAATGCATTCTAGGTGCAGGGCTGAACCAGGAGTATTCCCAAAATATGAACCTGTGTTTTTAGGTGGAGTGCATCCCCATCTAACATAGGCTAAATCCTTATTCCCAGATCTGTCTATTGACTGACCAGATTAAGCCTGGATTAAGTTTCAATTTCTTCACCCTCATCTAGTCCATTACAGTTGCCAGGCACTGGGTAGCATTGAAAGAGCTTCCTTGGAATTGGGTGGAAAGTGATAGAGCTTCTTTCAACACACTGGTGACACCTGATCCCCAAACTCTGAACAGCCATTCCCAGTGCTTCCATGTAGATGTTAAATGGCATAGTTAAATGACAAGACAGAACCCTGAGGGGTTCTATAGACCAATGGCCAAAGAGTTGAATAGGAATCCTCCAGCACCATTTTCTGAGACTACCCCCCAGGAAAGAACAGAACTATTGTAGGACACTATCTCTAAGCCCCATCTCAGTGAGGTGACCCAAAAGGTTACCATAACTGATGGTACTGAAAGCAGCTGAGAGGTTCAGCAGAACAAACAGGGACACACTCCTCCTGTCCAGTTTCCTGTGTAAGTCATCCAATAAGGTACGCAAAGCTGTTTCTATCCCATAACCAGGCCTGAAGCCAGACTGAAATGAATCTAATTAATCTGTCTATCTAGCACCACTGGAGTTGTGAAGTGACGACCTGCTCTATCATCTTGACTAAAGTAATTGTCATTGGAGATCTTTAAAAGAAATTGGATAGTCATTTTTCAAGAGTGCTTTAGTTGTGTGTTACTGCATGTCAGGGAACTGGACCAGATGGCCCACGATGTTACCTTCCAACTCTGTGGGTTTATTGCTCTATGATTCTCTCATCTTAGGTGTGAAACAGACTGGCAAAATAAAACAACTTCCAGCTGCTTTGAAGGCAGGGTCTTTATATGTCACAAGCCTCCAAAGTGGCTGGAAACCAGAGTAAAACCATCCTCTGGGGCTAAAAACCAGAGCAAAAAGAAGCTGGGATACTCTGGTTTAGCCCAGAAAATCTTTGTGCCTACATATAAATGCCTTGATGGGAGTGGAAGTGAACAACTTCAATGGATGTAATTCCAACATATACAAGCCAGACAGTCCAACAAGGGGGCATGAGGGCATTTATGGGAGGCTTCCATGATTGTGCTTTGCCAATGTATCATTTGCACACTGATGCACTGATGCCCTGTACCAGCGGAGTATTGCATGTGTGACTGTGTGGCTGATTAAATGGGATACAATGGGATGGCATCTAGGCAGTCAAGGATAGAACTTGGAGGTTACAGGTGGTGTGTTCTTGTGATGAGGCACATATATGTGAGGAGGTAACCTTTTGGAAAAAGTAGGATTGAGTTGTTTTTCCTACCCATCTACTCTGGTCCTTAGTCTGCAATCCTTGGAGAGCAATGGCAGATTATGAATTAGGGGCCATCTACAAAAATATGGGAGAGGGTGCTCCTTCATGTTGTTTTTAAAAATGACTGTTTGGAGAAATGGGACAGAATAGTCTAATGCATTAACATTAACTTCACATCTTTCCAGTGAACTGGACTAGAAATATTGTGATTTGTCCAGTGACAAGTTCTCCCAATATAATTCACAATCACTTTGGGCCTTTGCAGACTGCCAGAAATAGTGCACATTAAATTGAGGCACTGCCCTGGCTCAGTGCTAGGGAATCATGGGAACTGTAATTTATTGTGGCACCAGAGCTCTCTGACAGAGAAGGCTCAATGTCTCAGAAAAAATACAATTCCCATGATTCCCTAGCACTGAGCCAGGGCAGTGCCTCAATTTAATGTGCACTATTTCTGGCAGTCTGCAAAGGCCCTCTGTCCCTCTTCACTTTTTTGCCATTTCTTCTGTCCACAAATGTTTACATATGTATGTGATATGCTTGCTCCAGGAACTGGATATGCTTGCTCTTATGCTAGATACATGATTATACATGACAAGATGTGAGTAGGGATTTAGTCCAATTGACACTCATGTTGACTTTTAAGAAATGTGTAGTAAGATATCCAGGCATATGTATAAAAAAAATACTTGGATGTGGAGAACTGTAATTAGCTCAAATAGTTAGTAGGAGGCAAACCTAATTTATACAGAGTGAGCTAAGGGCAGATTTGTAAATCTATTATGGGATTAAACATACAGAGACAAATATTTACTTACACACTCGCATAAGAACTCAGGAATAAAGCAACAACAACAACAACAACAACAACAACAACAACAATTTATACCCCACCTATTTGGGGGTCCAATCAAGGCAGCTAGTTAACATGGAATAGACACAAGGCTTTTCTAAGAGTGATATTACCTGTCCAGAGTGCTCCAGATGGACTGATGTATGGTTAGATTCAATTGGATGAAGGGACAGCACCATGGAGCAAGCTGGAGCTGGACGAGAATTCAGAGTGATGTAGTGTCACCATGAATTCTAACCAATCACACTTAACAAGAATTTTGGTAGTCTTTTTATAGGTTGAAAATAGCCTGGGGCAAAAGTTGATTGCTGTACATCAAAAGAGCCAAATTGACATGAAGGTTTCCTTGAAGTAGATAGATTCCAGAGGGGGCTGGGTAATGGATCTTATCTATCTTGTGGCCAAAAGTCATCCAAGCCATAAATCCTTTAGCTTCCTTGTGTCCGGAGATGTGAATCTCTCTGTTTGCAACTCCTGAAACTGTTTGATTGATCTACAAATGAGTGCTGGGGTCCATGTGACTAGGGTGTCTACATGACCAACTCATCTCTGGGTGCATGGCGGCAACTAGATTTCCATTTTAGGGTCATACCAGAAAACATACACACACATAGATCAGGGAAAATGCTTGATTTATCATAACACATGTGTCCCTTGTATTTGTTGTGTATTTTATTTTAGTCTGTGGGCCCAAAAACAGTAAATCATTTCAAAATTGTCTCTTAAACAGTTGAGAAAAACACAGAAGTTTCTAGACTGCACCATTCCAAATGTAAGGGCAGATAATAAAATGAATAGGTTCTTTTCCACTTGATGTTCAGTACAACAGAGCATTCTCAACTATGGGGAACATTCAGGGCTATAAATTAAAACAACAAAAGATATGCCACCATGTCAGTAACAGAAGAGCAATGAGGACACATGCCTAAAACATCTATATTATATACAGTGTTCCAGTCATGCAGTGGTGTCATCCACATTATAAATTACTGAACAGTGTGATAAATTCTATTTATTTTGCAGCTTTGATCACATCACTTGCCTTCTACCTGGCAATCCATCTCTGTCTGTACTATTTCATATATTCCAAGCCTTGAACATCTACATAAAAAGTTGATAATATTAATAAAAAGATGATGCTTATAAAAAATATTTCCTTATAAAGTGATAGATAAGACCATGGAAAACCTATTGTTATGTACAAAATACAGACAGCGAAGTGAGCTGGGCCAATCCTCCCACTGACAATGGCCAGACAGAAATCCAGAGCACATTGAATGTAGGAATTAGAGATATCAGCAAAATCTATCACAGATCCTTTGGTACCTTATTTTATTCCTATGCCAATGGTGGTATCCTTGTACTGCTGGATTGCTTTATCTGTGGCAGGGTGGTAAGGATTCACTGCCCTCAAAGGAAATATTTATGTATGTGTGTGCATGTGCCTTCAGGTTGTCTGTAATTTATGCTGACACCATGAATTTCACAGGGTTTTCTTAGGCAAGGAATACTCAGAAGTGGTTTTGCCAGTTCCTTTTTCTGAAATGTTCTCTATGCCTGTGGAAAATGTTGTCTTACTTTTAAAAGTGATGGATACTGATGAAAAAAGTTGCAAATAAAACAGCATGGATGGAAGAAACATTCTTTTTTGTTGGGAAAGAAACACTTATGTGGTTTTCTTTTGTTGGTCCTGTGGGGGGGGGGGAACACAACATATTATATTGCCTAATATTTTCTATGCAACCTCTGCCAGCATCTATAAAACAAAATTGAGAAAGAGCACCCTGTGGACAACAGATCAGATGAAATCACCTGAGCAGATGAAAGACATGTTCAAAGGATCATGTTTGATTTGTACATTGCTGTTAGGGATGGGAGAGAGATTTGCTTGGTATGGATTTCAGTGTGAATTAACTTAGCTAACATTTCCCAAATTAACAGATAACTTGGAATGCAGCTGTCTCCTTTTGATGACTCTTCTTCATAGTTTGTGACGCAGCTGTCAGTTTAAAAATTGCACACAAAGATGCATACTGTATGAGAAGTAAAATACAAAAAAAAATCTATTATGGGAATACATTTTCAAAAACGTATATGTTAGACAAAAATGCATACAAAGAGGATACTGAGTTGTTTTTAGGATTATTATTTGAGGCTCAGGGCAGCATACAATTTTTAAAAGAACAGCTAAAATATACAAAAAAGTGAATGCCAAAATGGAATCAAAGTATTCATAGTATTAAAACAATTTAAACCCACAGATGCAGCCTAGGATGAAATTGCATAATTATTCATGTGATGATGAAAGAGTTGAATATTTACATCCATGTTTCAAATCCTAATCTGCTGCATGATTCTTTGATGCAGCATGATCCTCCAGTATGTCCTACCATGAAAGGATGGAATAGAATTATGTATTTGGACAACATTGCAAATGGATCCACACCTTTGTATCTGTAAGTGTACTCTATGTCTATTCAGTCTACTCACTATGAATAGAAAACTAACTAAAATTGAATGGAAAATGCATATTCTTCCTAAACATGTACTTAATTACTCCACATTCACAGAAAATACTGCACATTATTTAAATAATTGTTGATATATTACATGATCTTTGATGCCCATGTTAAGCTCCGTGATTAAGTCTGCCTCCTTTTCAACCAACCCAGATTACACTACTGTTTACAAGCATTTTTGCATTGTTTTCACCCTGGCCATCTGTATAGTTCAATACAAAATTCTGACAGCTTCATGTTGATTATTTGCTTTACTCAAGCAACAACTCATCATCAATAGTATAGAGGAAATGCAAGTATGTATTTATTAGAGCTGCTAAGATATTAATAATATATGAAAGGAACATCACATTTGAAGCACACTATTAAAGCAGCTACTCATTTTTTGCATCACTCTGGCATGAAAAAATGTAATAAATAATAAATGACTCCCAGCTTTCTTCATTTAGTTAAGCTACTGCACTGTAACACTGGTGCAATTCACAGAATAGCCATTTAACCACATTGTTATGAAGAGACTATTGTTGTGGCTTTTTAGAGTTTAATTCTATGGTTTAATGCCACATTATCCCCCTTCCATCACTGGGGATGTTATCACACGCGGGTCTCAAAGCGGCAAGAAAGCGGTATGGAATCAATCCAGAACTATACCGGTATAGACCCCACAAGACGGAAATTGCTATCAGACGCAACTGGCATCATTGCACAATGAACGAAAGCAGCATCATTCCGGTATCATTCTGGTCACGCAAATGTAATTCCCCAGGAAACTGCCATTCAAAAGAACGGGGATGATGCCACATTGGGACGGGGATGGGACGGGGTTCTCTGCGATGTCGTGTGAACACATGGGAAAAGGAACCGCAATGGGACGGGGTTCTGTGCGACGTCATGTGAACACACGGGGAAAAAAACCGCAATGGGACAGGGATGGGATGGGGTTCTGTCTGCTTTAGACCCCGTGTGATAAGGTCCAGGGTGTGAACAGTGTTTAATGTAGGTCACAGTTATGGACTGAAATGAATTTAAAATATTAGAAGGAGTAACACAAGTTGCATTTGCTCTCTGTACAAAGCCATGTTTCTTCCTTTTATAAAAAAGAAATTTCTAAATACAACTAAAGAAATGATTCAGTTGCTTTTAAAAAATCTTTCTTTTTCTGGAAGGAAATACTATGAAACTGGTTCTGCCATAATTAATCTCACTTTAGAATGATTGAGAGTCAAGAAAGAAAACATTCAGCAGACTTTCTGTGTAGGAATGCAGGTTTCCAGTGATAAGTGAAAAAGTGATAGGGAGATGGTACAATTTGGGAGGGACTAGAATTGGGAAGGAGGATTGGGCTTGGGGAATAAACTGGAAGTGTTTCTCTATGTCATTTTTGGAGGAAGCACTCCTCCTGTTTGGTGGACCAGTTTCTTCTCCTCTCATACTCTTTTCCCTCATCTAGCTTTCCCTGATATGTGATATTTGTAGTAGTGAATAGGAGTGCAGAGGAAAGGGAATGAGTAGGATTATGCAATAACAATTTGGGAGGGCCATAATTCAGTGATACATCACAAGTTTTGCATATGCCCTAAGAGTGAATCTAGGTTTGATTGAAATCGCTAGCATTAATTCATGTTCTGGGTGGGCTGGCTAGCCTGGAACATGCATTTGTGGGCCTCTTGTAAGAGGCCAGTTCAAATTAAGAGGTGACACGTTTGTGCTGAACTCGGGAGAAGGTTGAGGGTGGGGCCAGACCTTAAATAACTGGTGCCCCCACCCCTCTCCTTTATCAGCGCTTCTTGCTCAAGCAGGGAGGTTGCTGTTCGATGGGATCACCAGATGTTTTTTGGGCCTTTTTCTGCACCCTCCTTACTTGAGCTAATGGGTGGCTGGATGCTCTGGGTGGTTGCCAGCTGCAGTTTGGCCAATTTCACCCTCCTTTCGCCGCTTTTGCTGGCCCTGGGCATGGCAGGGCCAGGGTCTGGCCTGGTCTCCCTTGGCCCAGTCCTGGCATGGTGGAGCAGCACAGGAGATGTGGCGTGGGATATGGGCTGCAGCAGCTGTATTTGATGGCTGGCTGAGTATTTTGGAGGTTGTTGGGGTTTGGTGCATTGCCCCCCACCCTGAATTGTCTTTGAGGGTTGGAGGATAGGTGGCAGCCAGCTTTGTGACTCCTTGGAACCATTTTGGGATGGGATTTGTGGAGTTTCCCCCCTTCCCAAATCCTTTTGATTTGGGGACCTTTGCTCAATTTCCTTGGTTAGGGTGAGCCACAACTTTTTGGGAAAACCACAGGTTTGGCTAAACTTCCTCTCCCTCTCTCCATTTTATCTACTAGGCTCTTTCCTTAGGCTCTGTACCTTTTGGCTGCATTTGCCCCCATAGTTTCACTTTCACTCCTTTTCTTTACCCGATTCCCCCTCCCTCTACCACTTTTTTCCCTCTTGGTTTCTCTCTGGTTGGGGTACAGTTTCTGCTCAGTTTTGCTTCCTCCAGACTATAGTATTGCATACAAATACCTTATCTTATCTGGATTGCTTGGTGGCTTAGCCCTCCTCCCCCTTTCCTTACTTTAGGGGGCTGGTACAATTGGAAGTATCTGATCCCATCTGATCTGGCTAAGCTAAGCAGGTTATTCCCTGGTAAAATTTTGGAGGGCACACCACCAATAAATTTACATACACACACACACACACACTGGTGTTACAGGATATAATTCAGTGGATCCAGCAACAACAAAACCAACTACCTTTGTTGATTCTATTTGATAGACAGTGTGGTGCTGTAAGCTATATTTCAGAGGACTAGCTTGTTTAATTTTCTTCTTTTTGCTGTTGCCCAAGGTAATTTCATTATTAAGTCTAGCATAACTGATTCTAGCATAACTGGATTCACATGGGTCCTAAGAAGGGACAACCTGGCCCGAAGGGCAAGGGGCTAGCCAAAAAACCCAGCCTGCTAAGCATCCCCAAATTGCCAACTTATCATCTGAGGGTGATGATGATATCCCTTGGGACAAGACCTTGGCTAGGCTTCATGCTTTGGAGCAATTACATTCTCCATCAGTCAGGTGTTTCTTCCTTCTCGTAGGGCATCCAAAGTTTCCAAGTATCATGCAATTTATAATGAGGTCTGTGCACATATTGACATATTGGAACAGCTTCATCAGAGGTCGGAGCCATACACCACCATGACCAGCTTGGGCTAGATGGAAGCCACTCCTGACACCCAGGAAGAGGAGCAGAATTCCCAAGAGGCACCAGTTGAGCCATTACAAACAGGTGATGTTTCCCAGTCACACAATGCATACTTGGAGGTTACCTGGCCCTGGAATTTCAATATGTTTCAGCAACTAATTCACAATTGGCTACACCACCTGTATGTCATATGGGTCCTATGCCTGCTCCTCAGCCAGAATGGTCTTGGCCCCCATCCCAGTGGAGCCATCAGCCTATGGGTTTTCTGAGGATACCACCAGGGAATCTGCACATGGGAAAGATGTTAGCTTTTGGTCTTTACAACCTATGTGGATATGATACCCTGATCATCAGGCAGCCTCCTATTTGTTGTCAGGTTTTACTTATGGTTTTCATATCCCCTTTCATGGTGTTAGGAAACCAGTGCTTGCCAATAATTTAAGATACATACAAAGTTTAGAATATGTGGTGGAGCTCAAGATTCAGAAATAAATGGATGAAGGTAGGGTCCTTGGCCCCTTCCCTCTGCCCCCAGTGCCTAATTTGCAGATTTTACCTTTGGGAATTATACCCC
>JAIPUX010001880.1:108976886-108994698 GCA_020142125.1 Phrynosoma platyrhinos | reverse complement strand
AAGCACATGCTGATTTTCTTTTGGAATTCCCTGGTACACTCCATTAACTATCGTAAGTTTGCAATGTGATCAAACTTTTTTAGAATTCATCCCTATTCTTGTGGCTGTGTGGATCTGGGATGATGAGTTGGCAAATTCGTCAGTACATTTATGGTTCAACAACTTAGCTATAGTACAGGTCATCAATTCACGCACATCTACTTTTCACCTAGAGTTATGGTATTGGTTAGGGCCTTCACCTTGCAATGCTTACAGTACAACATATTGTTTACAGCTTGTCATGTTTCTGGAATTAATAATGAGATAGCTGATTCTCTCCCCCATACACAGATGGAGTGATTCAGGCATCTCGCTCCAAGAGCATCTGCTTCACCAGATCCAATGCCTCTATATCTGTGGAGTCATGGCAGCATGAAGTGATAAGGGCTATACATGTGTCCTTAGCCTTAAGCACCAGAAAAACCCATGTCAAGTCTTTAGATGAGTTCTTGTTATTTTGACAACATAACAAAATTCCCTCCGAGCTTTCTGTTCCTGTCTTTCATATATTACAGTTCTGTATTCCCCTACACCATAGGGGGCTTTCTCCTCAATCTATCAACTGGAGCGTGTCCAAAGGAGGGCGACTAAACTGGTGCAGGGTCTGGAAACCAAGCCCTATGAGGAATGACTTAGGGAGCTGGGGATGTTTAGACTGGAGAAGAGAAGGCTGAGAGGTGATATGATAGCCATGTTTAAATATTTGAAGGGATGTCATATCGAGGAGGGAACAAGTTTGTTTTCTGCTGCTCCAGAGACTAGGACCCGAAACAATGGATGCAAGCTGCAAGAAAAGAGATTCCACCTCAACATTAGGAGGAACTTCCTGACAGTAAGGGTGGTTCAACAGTGGAACACACTCCCTTGGAGAGTAGTGGAGTCTCCTTCCTTGGAGGTGTTTAAGCAGAGGCTGGATGGCCATCTGTCAGGGATGCTTTGATTGGGAGTTCCTGCATGGCACGGGGTTGGACTGGATGGCCCTTGTGGTCTCTTCCAACTCTATGATTCTATGATTCTATGATCAGAGGCAAGCTGTCACCTTTTGCTTTCTGGTTAAAGGCTAAAGGCTCCATTGACACTATGGATCCACAAAAGATTGGAGGGTTGGTCTAGAGAGAGACGGGTTAGGCATTATAAGCACCAACCATTAGCCCCCAAAATACTTAGAGGGCTTTGTGCGGTTTGGCCCTCTATATGTTTTTCCACATACGAGGTCCTATTATTTCAAGCAGCTTCTTTGACAGCCTTATTTGGAGACTTGAGGGTTTCTGAATTTGTGGTTTCATCCCAGGCTGATGAATCTGATAGGGTACTACACTTTGATGATATGCTTTTCATACCCATGGGCGTGACAATCTCCATTTGCCTTTCTAAGACTACCCAGCATGCTTTGGGATCCCAATTACAGCTCTAGCACAATTTATATTAAAATAAATCAGCATCTAAACATGCAAGTAGATAAATAGGTACTACCTAGGTGGGAAGGTAACAGCGTTCTATGCAGTTATGCTGACCACATGATCACAGAGTCATCTTTGACAATGCTGGCTCTCCAGCTTAGTTACAGGGATGAGCACCACCCCCTAAAGTTGGACATGACTTAGCAACCTTGCCAAAGGGAAAACTTTTGTGTGTGTGTGTGTGTGTGTGTGTGTGCACACCCCCCCACACACACCATATCCTATTCACATCTTGAATAGTTTATCTATATAAAATGAAATTCAAAATATACATATTCCTACTTAAATGAAATTTTCCTCTGTATCTTGTAATTTCTTCCTAGCTGAATTAGTAATTATTTTAATGCCCAAGCTAACAAAAATTTGAATAAACAAATAATAATTGAGTAAATTAATTAATGAAATTGACAATAATTTTCTAATATAAACAAGAACTCTGTGCCTTAAATTAATCATCTTCTCCAATCATACTCTATTTCTATAATGCATTCATCTTCCTTCTTTTTCAAACCAGAGTAGGAAGTATCTCACTTTCAAATTATATTTTAACTCTAAATTGTCTGCAAGCTTCTTTGATCTGTAAACTTCTTCTTCTTCTTCTTCTTCTTCTTCTTCTATCTATATATAATAAATTTTTCTACATCTTTCCCCAATATCTTACAAGTCTTCTAATTTAGTCAGTGTATTGTCATTAATTCTTTCTGAAAATCTGTCTTACTCTCATGTCCATAAGTTAAATTATCCAGGCCTTGATTGTAAGTTTCCACTTTTGCACATAGGGGACTGATAACAGATTTTTTTTATGGACAAGCTGGGATGTGCTTTAAGCTGTAAAGCTTTCAGTTGGTGCACCTACTTTTGACCAAAACTCTAAATTTGGTAAAGAAGGCAAATTCCATGGTTGTAAGTATGGCCAACAGCTGCCAGAGGATGAGCTAGATGCAAAAGACCAGAGTCTAATCTTCCAAACAGTTCTCATGTTCTGCTATATAAATGTGTATTGCCTTCCTTATATGAGAACTGATAAGGATAGCTACAGCAGAATTTATGTTTTCATGTTATCGCCATTATGTTGGTGGCTTGTGATTGTGGTAGCAGTTCACTCAACACAGGAATTCATTCATGGAAAACAGGATATCATGGAGAGGTCTGTATTTACAAGTGAGACCAGAAGATATCTTCTTTCTATTTGCAACTTCTGAATACATAAAGGAATTCTATTAAATTTCACAAAACGACAATTAACATGTTGTAGTGAAGAAACATAGTACCTTCAGCTTTTACAAAACAGGGTTGAAGAAAAGATCTAATTAGAAAATAGGAAATCCTTGCCCTTTATTATAAAGTGTGGCACAATGAATATTGTGCTAGGCCTGCACTTGGGAGACTGAATTAAACCCTTTGTTCATAGAAAGTTCTTCATCTGACTTATCTGATAAGTTGTCCAAAGGCTAAAAGACTAAATAGGCTATCTTTGACATGTCCAATGTGATAAGGTATTGTTGGGCTTTTTCTACACATGCAATAGGATTAAGCAATGGGAGGGGGGATGTGCCAGTTTGGACTACAGGTAGGTGATTGCATTTGTATATTATTCTCTGTTAAAATCACCTTACCAATAGAACACTAACAAAAAGGCAAAGATTTGAGAGAGAGAGACTCTATGATAGTGTTTCTCCCTTAAATATTTGCCTTTTTTGTTAGTGCTCTGTTGGTAAAGTGACTTCCTAAACAGTAGATTTTTAATTAGTGTTTTGTTAGTGTTCTGTTGTCCTAAGTTAGGTGTGCAGTTTGCTTTTATATTTTCAGGGAGATTTCATTTTTTTTTAACATGGAGGATTGAAACTAGAATTCCTGGGGCTGACAGCTTATCACCATTCCAGAACCTGAGATTTTAGGGTTGTTGTGCTGTCATTCAGCAAGATATATCAAATATCAACCACAAAAGCTCAGAGTATGTCATTCAACAAACAAATCACCAAGTCTAATCATAGATAGATAGATAGATAGATAGATGAATGAAATTAAAAAGTAAACCAACAACATTTCTCCCAGGTTTGTCCTGGATGTATTAGTGATTAACCACTATAATCTCCAGAATGGATCAAGAAATATATTGTGAATATATATTTAAAAATCTATTGTTTAGGATCACATAAACATGTGATTATACAATAAACATGTGATTATACAATAACCCACACAATTTATAAACACATCAAAAATGACCAGGTATTAATGTCACAAAAATGAACATACAGTTCACAATATGGTTGTGCAGTTACAAACATAAGACAATTGATTCTACAATCATATCAGTTATCCCCAAATATAAACCTGCCAGATGAGATATTAATACACAAAAAGCTCAGAAAACAATGACACAAATGATTCAGACTATTCAAATGGGATGATGATGGAGTTGAATACCAATGAATGTTAATTTCCAGGGTAATAAGCAAGATGTTTTGAGCCGATTAGTCCTCATCAGCTCATATCCTTCAAAAATTATATTGTGGTAGTCCTTATTTATCAATCACAAGAATTGAGTTTATAAATGACTGATACTTAAACTAATAAACACAAAAAACATAGTGAGTATATGTTTTAAACTGAATCCATTAAACACTAACTAAATGAGATTATTTACACTTTCAGAATTCCTCAGGAGTAAAAATAAATAATATAAAAAACAAACAAAATGTTTCAGCTTTGTCCTTCTTCATACAAGCACACACTTTTCAAGGCAGTGATCTCATTTTGAGGTCCTGTCCCTCCACTCCCATAGACCCGAGAACAGGGATGAGAGTGTGAGAGAATGCATGCATGTATGAGACATGAGCTGAAGAAGATGGTTGACGTGCAGAGACTTGTTTGAAAGAGGAACTTGGCAGATGAAGTGAGGAATTGCTAAAGAATACAGATGTGGCGGGATGGGTTTGGCAGAGACAGGACATATTCGAGGCCACTCTGATAAGAATAAAAGAAACAAAGTTGAGTGAGTATGATACCATGGAAACCATCAAAATATGGTTACTCAGAAAGGATAATGTACAGACTATAAAGATTGGAGAATTTCCAGCTTGATGCTATGATTCCAAAACAGTGGCAACAGGTCATCCAACCTTCATGGATGTCTGATCAACATTCCAGTGAAGGGTTGTGCTGTGAATATGATGTACGAATGAAACAATGTGTGAAAGAGCTCTTGATACTTGGGATTTGTTGTATATGTCTTAATAAATGTTACATAAATAGCAGTTAAAAGCCAAATTTGACCTTTCCATGCCTTTTTGCTTGTCATTTACTCTGGGATCCTCTAACACTTCCTGATCCTAAAAGAAGCTTTTGCTGACCTGACAAGGGCATGGCACTTGGGACCAGGAACTAAGATTTTGGAACCTTAACAATTGCTTGTAGTTTGATGTTGTTGTTGTGGTTGTTGCTGTGTGCCTTCAACTAGTTTCTGACTAATGACAACCCTATGGTAACCTTATCATGGGGTTTTCTTGGCATGTTTCTTCAGAGCAGTTTTGCCATTGCCATCCTCTGAAGCTGAGAGAGTTAGTGCTATTCATTTTATTTCACTTCACCATCCTGATACTTTACTTTCCTCCAGGCTTTCAGTTATGGGCTACTTTAATGGAAGATATAGGATATATAGACTGGAATTTTTTTCATTTGGCAGAGTGAGACAGCTAGTGGTGTTAATGACCCTTTGCCAGTCATGTGGACCCAGCAAATGCTTGACCTTACCAACCTCTGTTGCCAATCTGATATACACTTCTAAGTTCCTTACAGGCAGGGCAGATTACAAATGTAATAAATAAGTGAAAGGAGAAATGAATGCCTACTTTCAGTAGTCCAGTTTAATTTTATCCTGATAATAAATCTAAATGACTCAAGGGGCCATATCACATTTTGAATTAATGCTAGTCTCATTGCCTGCGCCTCGAAAAGTGTGAGGCAAATGACAGTGGTACATGGAAGGAGGTGAACTGATAAAATACTGAGTTGTGATTACTTCCCTGCTCCTTCATCAAAGGTTATTAACATCAGTGAGGGAACAGACTTCACAATGGAAAGAAGCAAATGGCTTGCTTCACTACCTAAAAAAGAGAACAATCACATTCTTGTTAATTCATGCAGGCTTGTCAACATTTATATTATGTTGATGAATTATCTGACTTTAGACAGATTGATTACACAATTAAGTTTAAATAAACTTGCACATTGTACATGCTGCTTGTGAGAATTCTGAGAAAATATTTCTCTGAAGCATAAGATAACATAAAGTTTAAAAAGCAAAAGTTTCAACTAGAGATAGATTGAACTGGTCCATGCCAGTTTTAGATGTGCTCATTTATGACTTTTGCCCTATATCTGCATTCATTTCTTATTTTTAAAAATATATCCATATGAAATTCACACTTCAATAATTATTCAAATAGTATTTTTGAATATATTCCCTCTCAAAGCATGTGTTTATAAATTTATTTTATCCTGAAATATGAATTTTAATGTATTTTGGATATGTTTTTTTGAGCCAAGTAATGCATTGCCAGATTGGGGAAAGTAAAAAATAATATTGTTGAGATTTGCCCATTTATTCATCAGAGAGGCATATATATGTTTGTGGGGCAAGCAATAACTTTGTGCATTCCTTATTCTGACTCATTCTGAGAAATTAAGACCTCTGTCACATTTCCTTCTTTATTAAATTTGAATCTCCCCTATTATTTAAAGCAACAACAACAACAACAAAAATAAGAAGATTCCTCCTCTCCCCAAAAAATTAGCAAGGCCAAAATTAGTTTGTGTTGTGAAATAACCAGAAGACATATTGGCACTGAGTTCAGTGGAGCTTCAGGGAAGGGATAGATAGAAGGAAAGGAACTGGGAAGAAGTGAGGTTTTCTGGAAGAAGCATATACTCTGAATGGTTTAATGATAGCTACAACAAAACACATACTATGGTATGTACACTCTTTTTTTGCCTGATCCATGGAAAGCTATGCACTTTGAGTCCTTTCCAGCTACAAAATGGGATAGTGCTGGTCAAATGTGCTGGCACCACCTGATACTAAAAAATACCACCCAAAAATTTCTCTCCCATGATAGATTTTGCACTAATCAATATTCTGCCAGCCCCACCTTTCCTCACTTGTAAAATATGACAGTTAATTATCTTTTATGTGTGGTGTTTTTCCACTTTCCTTGGAAGGTTTTAGAGAATTCTGAATTTGTTTCTGATCTGCAGCAACTCATTTGGATATTTGTATTTGTACTTGAATATTATATTTTATTCCAGTGCAGTTGGTAATTGCCTCTTCTTAATTTCTCAGCTACAACATCAAAAGAGCAATGCTGCTTCAGATATTGATCCTTGCTCTGTCCAATTGCTTCTTTTAATAGACAAGAATATGATCCACTGAAGCAATATGATATGCATATGTTGCTTTACTATTCACTATTTGGTTCAATGGGTCTGTTCTGATTGGAACTAGACTTTGGATGCAGGACCAAAGGTCTATCTGCTCCTTACTTTGTTTCTACTGGTACATAATTAGTATGGATGTTAAGAATAATTATAAATTTCTTAATCCCCTTGGAATATTGAGACACCCAATTGAAAAAAAATATGGTCAGCTGATACAAAACTTGTGCTTAAAGGAAAACTGCTGTTGGCAAGTTTAAAACCAACCAATCAATCATCATTTCTTGTCCAAGGTGCCCCTTGACTTACACATATTCCTTTAGTAAGCAAACCAGTTTAAAAAACAAATGTAGGTTGCTTTTGAGCATTACAAGATATCCTAATAATAATAATAATAATAATAATAATAATAATAATAAATTTTATCCCACCCATCTGCAATCACAACTGGGGCAGCTTACAATATTAAAAGTACAATAAAAATAGAATATAAGTCCCATAAACCCACCCACCCCTTAAGATAGCATTAAACAATATAAAAGATTTAAGACATATTTAAAATAAATCACAGTGTCACAAAACAGCAATAATAGCAATAGCTGAGGCAGGGATTTGTGGAGGAAGATGGACTGACTCCTGGGTACAGGAGATCTATTCAGGAAAGTCCTGCCAGAAGAGATCCATCTTAACAGCCTTTTTAAAGCTGTTTAAGGTGGTAATAAGATGGATCTCATCCAGCAGGCCATTCCATAATCTGGGACCGGTTGTCAAGAAGGCCCTCTGGGCGGTTGCAGACAGCCTAGTTTTTATAGGCTGCAGCAAATTCCTCCTGAGTACATGGGGTGGATTATATGGAAGGAGGCGGTCCCGGAGATAGGTTGGACCCAAGCCATTTAGGGCTTTAAAGGTAATAACCAACACCTTGTACTGAGCCCGGAAACTAATGGGCAGCCAGTGAAAGGATTTTAAGACAGGTATAATATGGTCTCTTCTTGTTGTTCTAGAAACCAACCTGCCTGCCATATTCTGTACTAATTGGAGTTTCCAGACCAAGCATGAGGGTAGCCCCATGTAGAGCGCATTACAGAAGTCAAGACAGGAGGTTACCAGTGCATGAACCACAGTTTCAAGGTCCCTAATTTCCAGGAAAGGGCACAGCTGGAGTATCAGCTGAAGCTGATAACAGGCGCTCCTGACCATCGCATTTACCTGATTTATCATCTGGAGCGACGGATCCAGGAGCACCCCCAGACTGCGAACACAGTCCTTTTATATGGATTCAGTTTTAATCTGTTTTTCCTAATCCATTCCATTACTGTCTTTAGACAGTCATTGAGAGGAGAGATGCCATCTGAAGTCAAAGCTGATGACCAAGACATGGAGAAATATACTCATAACACCCCACCCCATGTCTCCAGATGATCTCTCCCAGTGGCTCCATATATATATTAAATAACATCAGGGACAGGATGGCACCTTAGGGAATGCCACAATTAAGTTCCTTTTTTGTAGAGCAAATGTCCCCAAGCATCACCATCTGGGATCTGCCCAAGAGCTTCCTACTACCTCTTATCATGGAACAGAACCACTGCAAAGTGGTGCCTCCAATTTACAATCTTCTCAGGCGATCCAAGAGGATGATATGATCTATTGTATCAAAAGCCACTGAGAGGTCCAGTAGCACCAGCAGGATCACACTACCCCTGTCGATGCCCAGATTAAGGTCATCAGCCATGGTGACCATGGCGGTCTCAACTCCATATCCTGTCCTAAAACCAGTTTGAAATGGATCTAGATAATAGATTTCTTCCAAAACAGCTTGGAATTGAAGAGCAACCACCCTCTCGATCACTTTGCTCAAGAAGGGTAGTAGAGAGACTGGCCTATACCTGTTCATGTCCAAGGGGTCCAGGGAAGTTTTTTTTTTTCAGAAGTGGCCTGACCACCACTTTTTTCAGACAAGATGGAATATAACTTTCCATAAGGGATGTATTGATAATGTTCCTAAGGATGGGCAGCCAAGATGGGCAAGGATCAAGAGGGCAGGTTGCTTTCTTCACTCTACCAAGAAGCTTGTCCACATCATCAGTACTCACAGACTGAAGTCAATCTAGTATAATTTCATCAATGGAGTTGCTGGACACCTCGTCAATTGATTCTGTTACAACACTGGCATCTAAGTCGGCCCTTATCTGAGAAATTTTATCTGCAAAGAAGTTGTTAAACGCATCACAGCAGGCCATTATTGGATTAAGAAATGGGTTCTGCACAGGTGGAACCTGTGTCAGTTCCCTTACCACCCTAAACAGCTCTGCTGGATGGGACTCTGCAGACATAATACGTTCAGAGAAGAAAGATTTCTGCGCTGCACATATTGACTTTTGATAGGAACAAAGAAAATTCCTATGACAAGTCTTGTCAGATAAGAGTCAAGTTTTCTTCCAGATGTGCTCTAGTCATTGTCCAACCCGCTTCATCTTCCTAAGTTTTTCCGTATACCATGGTTTTTGGTTAGAAGTGGGTTGGAAAGGACACTTGGGAGTGATTGTGTCAACAGCCTTGGCAAGATTAATGTTCCAGGTATTAACCAAAGCTTCAACAGAATCACCGTTGTTACCAACCATTAAACCCTCTAAGAGTCCAATTGGTTACATTAGCCTTCGAGGGTGGACTATTGTAATAGGTCCACCATCCCCAGTGGTGTGGGAGTGGTTCTTAGTTCAGCCTTGACCAGAAAATGATCCATCCTAGAGATCCTAGAGAGCCAAAGTGGTGTAGTGGTTTCAGTATTGGACAAAGGAGATGATTATATGCAGCTTTTAAAGCATGGTTCCACTGCAATAAGCAGCTTTGGTGATATCACATGACATTGTCTCTTACCCATAGCTCCTGCATTCTCCAACCATGATTAGGACATCCCTTTTCATTGATGGGAGAAACCTGTCAATGAGCTGTCAAGTGCAATTGCCCAGATGTGAAATGTCACTGCTGGAACAGGTGCATTATTATCAACCACATGGTATTAGTGTCCCCTATTGTCCCTCGTCCTCCCCCTCATTATTTCCAAGCAGCCTGATTACCTTTCTTCTGCCTATTTCTTTTTTTTAAATGTTGACATTGCTGTAGCAAAGCTCCAAAACTGTGTGAGTTAAAAGGATTAAAAAAAAAAACAAACAAACAAACAAAAAAACCAAATGGCTTGATAGGTAGGGCATGAGGCAGGAAGGTAGGGTTAAAGGGAACTCACAAAAGGAATGTGATAGTAGCAGCAGCCCCAGTCATGCAATTGCAAAGATATGCAATAACAGGGCCCTGAAAACAGTATATTTCCATTTTCCCACACAAACGATTGCTACAAAAATGGGGCTTGATCAGTAAAGTCTTTGGACTCCAGGAGACTTCAAGGTTCAAATCCATGGTCAGTCATGGATATGGACAATTCACGCTCTTTTAGCCTCAGAGGAAGGCATTGGGAAATTCCTTCCAATTAAATGTTATACCCCACCCCCATGATAGATTGGCATTGGGGATGAGATAATTTGCAAATGACTTGAAGGCACAAGACAAGAGCATGCTCTAAAAATAAGCATTTTATTTTATTTTAGCACATTTGTGATTTTCATTCTTTATGTTTCTCAATAAATGTCTAAAAAGGGGCTTTATCTATCTTCTTTGAGAGGAGATTCGTGTGTTCTGACTATGGTGATGGCAGATTTGTGAATCTTTGTATTTGAGAAACAACCTGCAATGAAGATTAATGGAATACGATAGGTTTTCCTTGGCATTATATATCTCCTGCATTGATTTGGCATGATGAAATCATCCACAAAATACTCATAAAGAAGGATGCTTCTGAACATACAGAATGAAACTTACAACACCTGACAATCCCTTTTGTCCCTTTGGAAGTCTCAAGGTCCTGACAGTCCAACCATAAAATCCTTTTCACTTATATCTTTCCAGAATGGATCCAAGTGGTTCTACCTACCTCTTATCATGGAATCTGGATGCTTAGAATGCTTCGCATATAAGGAATAATACATAATAACAGAGAGCCAGAAGGAAAGCTAAACCAAATTTCATAAAATGTTTCTGTGTGGCATGGAGAAGTCCAGGCAGTCATCAAATTTTGGCTGGGAATTTTTGGTTTTGGTGTCCTAGAGAAAACATCTCATATGAAAATTGATGAACTTCCTAACATGAAGTTCTAAGAAAATGAGAATTGCCTCGACCTCACTACACTTGCCCTTTATTGAATAAACTGATGTATTGTTGTTCTGTGCTTGAGGAGTGATGCATAGTTACTGCTCAGCATGGTGATTAAATTGTACTTTTTGTTATTATCATTTTTATTTGTTACTTCTGTGGAATAATCATCATAAATGAAATAAGTGATATAAATTCCTGAAATTATACTGAAAATAATTACATATTTTATATGGTATCAGTGATAGGTAGAAGAATAATTGGAGCTTTATCTGTTTTTTGACAATCAGTTCACAAAATCTTTCTAACTACAAACAATAATGCAGGTGAAGGGAATAAGCAGTTGTGCATAAACCTGGTTGCTAAAGCAGCATTTGATAATTGCCCTTCTCTTGAATGCCAGTACTCTAGCAAAGTTATACTACAAAGTTAAACTACAGCACACAGGTTTCATTACTGTGAAATGTAGTAAGAGACACCAACACAGAAGGCTTTGAAAGAGTATCAGACAAATTCACAGAGGAGAAAACTATCAATGATTCCTAGCAGTTATGATGGCTACCTCCAATACCAGACTAGCTTATACTAAACCAGGGGTAGGCAACTTTTCCCCTTTAAGGGCCGAGGGACTTCAGCTCCCAGAAGCCTCAGCCATGTTGGCCAATAGTCCCATGTTGGCCAATAGCTCCTGGGTTTCTGGGAGCTGAAGTCCCTCGGCCCTTAAAGGGGAAAGGTTGCCTACCCCTGTACTAAACCAGTGGTAGGCAACCTTTCCCCTTTAAGGGCCGAGGGACTTCAGCTCCCAGAAGCCTCAGCCATGTTAGCCAATAGTCCCATGTTGGCCAATAGCTCCTGGGATTCTGGGAGCTGAAGTCCCTTGGCCCTTAAAGGAGAAAGGTTGCCTACCCCTGTACTAAACCTTCTTTGACAATTATTCTCAAAGGCAGGGGTAGGCAACCTTTCCCCTTTAAGGGCTGAGGGACTTCAGCTCCTAGAAGCCTCAGCCATGTTGGCCAATAGCTCCTGGGATTCTGGGAGCTGAAGTCCCTTGGCCCTTAAAGGGGAAAGGTTGCCTACTCCTGCTCAAAGGTATTCAAAGATCCCTTTGAATACTTCAATATCAGGGGCACAGTGTCACTGAATACCATTTGCTGGGGAACAATTGAAAGAGACATCCTATATAATCTTCATGTAGGTTTTCATTTATAGCCATTTTGGGAAACAGGATGCTTCTCTTCCTGGAGAAGAGAAGGTTAAGAGATGATATGATAGCTCTTTTTAAATATTTGAGAGGATGTCATACTGAAGATGGAGCAAGCTTGTTTTCAGCAGCTTCAGAGACTAGGATGTGGAGCAATGGATGCAACCTACAAGAAAAGAGATTCCACCTAAACATTGGGAAGCATTTCCTGACAGTAAAAGCTGTTTGACAGTGGGCACACTGCCTTTGAGAGTGGTGGAGTTTCCTTCTTTGGGGGTTGTTAAACAGAGGCTGGATGGCCATCTGTCAGGGGTGCTTTGATTGATTCTTCCTGCATGGCAGGGGTTGAACTGGATGGGCCTTGAGGTGTCTCCCAATTCTGTGATTCTATTAATTGGATAGGCCTTTGGTTCTTCTTTACATGGGAAACTACCTTATACTAATTGAGATCACTGGGCTATCTGGTACAACAGCTTTTCTGGTACCCAAGGCCTACTCTAGGCTTCAAAAACATTCTTTTTGTCATGAAATGCCCCAAACATTAGGGTATGGGTAGCAATTTTATCATGTTGTTGCTCCCCTGGGGAGAAAAATCAAATTTAATGGGATGAAGTGGGGAGGGTGGTGTTCCAAGATCCTCTGGAAGTTAGTTAGTTGCCCAGTCCTGATTTACACTGATCACTTCCCCAGACTACAAAAAAGTCCATATTCCACAATAAATAATATCTTTTGGGGGCCAACTCCAAAATACAAACTACATTATGCAAGCTTTTAAAGCTTCACTGACTTCTTTATCAGGCAAAGAAATTTAAAATCATACTGGAGAAAAAAATGTGATGAAGTATGAGTTATAGGCTTACCTTTTGTCTAAAATGTTGTTAATTAAGATGGTATTAGATAATTGCATTGCAGGCAGAGTCCATACCCCTTGATGGCCATGTGAGGACTAAAGACAAAGAGCAGTAAAAGACAGGTAACAAAATTTCAATTTCCATTAGTAACAGAAAACTAACTTCTCTTGACATCTGGATGTCCTTGTCTTGATCCAGACTCAAGTGTTTCACAGGAATTGCCAAGGACTGGATGTGCGATTGTTTGCATTTGAAAATATATGTTATATAATATGTACTTTGCCACTGTCTTTTTCCTGAGTTCTCCATTCAGTGTAAGAAAAGTGTCTTTTCAGAAGCCTCTGCCCCTTGACTTCTGACAATTTACAGAAAATCTGGAATTGGGGAGAGGGTTATTTCTTACTTTCCATTGAGTTTTTTGAGATGACAGAAGCAGTGAGAGACACCAATGTTGCTAAACATAGTACAAGAGCAACCCCCAGTTGCCTTTTGGCTTAACTTGTTGAGACAAATATAGCAAATTAAATAATACCAAACCAGCTTATGTTCTGAGATGCAGAGCCCAATGAATTTATCACTCCGTTGAGGCAGCCATTGCCTCCAACAGGAAAGCCAACTTTCTCTCCCTTGAACTCCCTTGAAATATATATAGTTATATATTTATTGCTGGCATTACAGAGACCTGAGCATATATTAAACAGAACCTTTTGAACAGAAGCTGTGTAAAAATCACAGATGAAGGGAGGAGGAAATCAATGTTTTTCAAAAGGGAGGGAAGCTGTAAAACTGTTAGGGAAAGAAATAGCCTTTCTAGGCATCCACGAAGGGCAACACAAACAATGCTGACTTGTAATCCCCTCCCCCCCAAAAAACCTGAATCTCATTTTAATGCAATAATAAAAGTGGGGGAAATGCAAGTTCCTTTTATTCTCAAAACTTCTTTGCTTTACTGGATTTAAATCATTATAGACCAATGTTTTTAGAAGAAAGGCTTTTTCACATGTGCACGGGTGGCTAAATAGGCTTGGAATTGATTTGTTTTGAATTACAAGATACATAGAGCATCTATCTATCTGGTCTGCAAGGAAAAGCACTTTGGTTTTATAGAGGGGGCACCAATATGACACTGAGGGTGTATGATACAGTGGTGTAATGAAACAGAGATCAATGTTAAAACGCCACTGAGAAGTACACACAGATCAATATTCTTGTAAGTCATAGAATACAATCTCACCATACAGCCTTGTTAGAGAGTTTGGTAGGCACAAGGTAGACGTCTTTCTATCATTCCCTGAATATATTGTTGACTCTGCTGAACATAACACCACTACTTCTAGAGTGCTCATTTTAAGAATGTAAAAGCATCTATTGTGTCTGAAGTCATAGTGTGCCAGGCTGCAGGGCATGTGCCTTTTAAAGGTGTGCATGTTCAGTGTTCTTGTGTTTGTCCTTACCATTACAGAGAATTCAGAAGTCTTGGCTAATTGGCAAACTTCCTGTTTTGGGGCATTTTGAAAACATTGGGAAAGAGGAAAAGAAAGCAAAGACAAAAACGTTAGAAAATGCAGAGCTAATAAAAATGGCCCTCCAAAATTCTATTCCCATAGGTATAAACTAAGAAGGGAGGTCTCCTCGCAGATATTCTGCTGTGGGGAAAAACATTCCACAATAATTTGCATACGCTCTGTTTGTGTTTCCGTTAGCAGCAGCAGATTCTACTTTTACAAATTGGAATGCTAGTTCCAGATTCAAACTGGAAACCTTCCAAGTTTAAATTGGAGACATTTTGGCTAAATCATTGGTCAGACCTGGCTCAGATCATCCCAACAGGCTGCAGAAGATATGACCAATGGTTCTTTTAACTGTAGGTTAAATATTATTATTATTATTATTATTATTAGGTGGTGCTAGTTGAGGAAAGACTAAAGATATTGGCACATGAACCCCATTCTCCCTGCAATCATGCAAATTAATAAAGATGTTCACACTAGTTTGTGAGTAACCATTATCACACATCTTTGCAATCATATGATTGGGGCTGCTGCTACTGTTGACTCCTTTCTAGACTCCCTTTTGACTCCACCTCCCTTTTTTAAAAATGTAGTTCTGCAGTAGTGGTAATGAAATATAGGTTTTTTAAAAAGAAACACAAAAAATGTGAACCAGTGAAGGGAGTAGGGCCAGGGGGAGAGGAATCATAGAATCATAGAGTTGGAAGAGGCCACAAGGGCCATCTAGTCCAACCCCCTGCCATGTAGGAACTCCCAAGCAAAGCATCCCCAACAGATGGCCATCCAGCCTCTGCTTAAAGACCTCCAAGGAAGGAGACTCCACTACTCTCCAAGGCAGTGTGTCCCACTGTCGAACCGCCCTTACTGTCAGGAAGTTCCTCCTAATGTTGAGATGGAATCTCTTTTCTTGCAGCTTGCATCCATTTTTTTCGGGTCCTAGTCTCTGGAGCAGCAGAAAACAAGGAGTAGTGGGAAGTGGGGCCAGAGGGAGAGGAGTCATCTGGGACACTATGTGGCTGCCAATATTGTAAGTGCCATGGCAGCAACATTTCACATAGGAGGACTACTGGGACTACTGATCACTTGAGAGCTATTGTCAGGTTTCCTCCATCAATGAAAGTGGATGCTCTAACCTCACTTGGCATACACAGCAGCTATGGGTCAGAGGCAATGTTATATAAGTATCACCAAAGACACTATGGGCCTTTACAGACTGCCAGAAATAATGAAGCTTGAGTCCACTTTAACTGCCCTGGCTCAGTGCTAGAGAATCAAGGCAACTGTAGTTTTTTCTGAAACATTGAGCCTTCTCTTTCAGAGAGCTCTGGTGTCACAATAAACTACAGTTCCCATGATTCCCTAGCACTGAGCTAGGGAAGTTAAAGTGGACTCAAGCTGCATTATTTCTGGCAGTCTGTAAAGGTCCTATATTACAACTGCAACTGCAGTTTAAAAGATGCATGTAGTAATCTCCCAACATTCACCCAAAGGAAATTAGAAGGACCATGGACATTTCTTTGCAATCTCTACTTTTCTAACCCATATCTTTAGTAGTAGATTCTTTATTGCTAAAAGCTATAAGCCATTACAATTCAAAATATTTAAAATTATGAATAATATGAATCATGAACAGATAAAACAGAATAGCCATACTAAAAATTACATTTATAGTAACTAAAATTAAAAAATCTAAATTACAATACCAGCTGTCTACAAGATTCCAAAATAGTTCTTACAATTGATTTTGATACATAGATAGTAGCTTACTAGCAGCCAGGGGAAAGTTTACAACCATAACTGTGATGCAAACATTATTATCAGCTAATAAGACACATATCTGTTCACATATATCCACACTGAGAAATATCTGCGTGAGCTGGCTGGAAGCACAGAGAATGGTTCCTTGAAGAGCAACAGAACATAAATCTGTAAAAAGAATTGCTGCTGTGTTCTGTGAATGAGAAAGCCAGCAAGAAACTTGGATTTAGCTATAAGTGCTAGGGATTTAGCTATAAGTGCTAGAACCTAGCTCTCTATGAGTGCCTGGGATTATAAGAGAGGGTCTAAGCAAGTGGGGTAAATGGGAGCAGATAGCTGTCTTAAAAATGCAAAGATTTATTACTTTAAGAAATATTACTTAAAGACATAAGCAACAGGATGAGATGAGATGAATGGATGAGAATATATTTCTGTTTTAATCTGCTTTTTGTCTTCTTATGATCTGTGGAGGCCATGAGTGAATGGGTTCACTGTAAGAAAAATAAAACCCACCCTCTTAAATATTTTCTACAAGTTTTTCTTGTTAAATGTTAGGGCTTTTCTATTTAGGACCCATTGACTTCCATACGCTTTAGGAAGCTGGTATTTAGAATGCACATATCCTAAAATACTAGAGATTACTCTGATATGTATGGAAACAGGATTTTAAGACAGTCAGTTCAAGTCAAAGAATCAACAGATAGCACTGTAAAATTTTGAAAGATGAACCTGTTTGTGCCATAAGACACTTTGCTCTTTTTGTTACAGCAGACTAATATGATTATTTCTCTTGAATATATTATTTTAGATCAACAGTGAATTACTTGAAAGTATTTTATATTATACACAAAACAATAACAAATGGTAAAAATGCTTTAAATATCATAATTATTGCTTCTCCGTTTTCTTATGTCTAGTGAGCTGCACTAAAAGTTCTCAGGTGAAAACAATGAGAATCTTTACTTCGATTGAAGTTGTTGGTCTATGTGTAAAAAGAAAAGAAATACCTTACATTATCATATTTTGAGAATAATTTCACAATGAAGGACCACATCTTACAATATGATCCCACCTGGGATTTAAGACTTTTGCAGGAGGGCCTTTTTCAGTCAATCCCCTGGCACATTTGTTGATAACAAAGTCCATGCAATGGAACCCATGCAATTGGGGTCTTTTCTGCATGGGCCAAAAGGCCCATTACACCATCCCCCAATACTGGTAGTATCCTGTTCAGGTGATGCACAGCCCAAACCCTGGTTCTGGTGCAAACATTCTGGACAATAGTTTTTTGTGGCTTTTTCTGGCTGTGTGGCCATGTTATAGAAGAGTTTCTTTCTGACGTTTCACCAG
>JAIPUX010001880.1:108953540-108966096 GCA_020142125.1 Phrynosoma platyrhinos | reverse complement strand
AAAGACCATAGCTGCATCTGCACTGCAGAAATATTCCAGACTGACAACACTTTAACTGCCAGGCTCAATGCTATAGAATTCTGGGAATTGTAGTTTTATAAGACATTTAGCCTTCTCTGTCAAAGAGCTCTGGTGCTGCAACAAGCTACAATTTGCAGAATTCCATAGCATTGAGCCCTGACAGTTAAAGTGGTGTCAAACTGGATTATTTCTGTGGTGTGGATGCAGCCCATATCTCCTTATATAATCCAGGGTGTGCATTAAGATCTTCAAGGGAGGGATCTATTTTAGTCCCACCACCCTTGCAGGCATTGGTTGATGAGGGCTTGTGAGAGAGCCTTCTCTGTGGCTGCTCCCCAGCTGTGGAACTCCCTTCCAGGGGACATCCAGTTGTCCCCTTCCTTCTTGTCTTTCCACCAGCATGTGAATAAGTTCTTATTTGGGCAGGACCTTTGAATTGTAGTGTCTGTATATTGTGGTGCACTGTACTTTTTAAATTCTTAATCTTGTACTGGTATTTTGTTGTAAAGCTATTTTATGTGCTTTAAACTGTTCTAACCATGTTTTTAATGATATTGGTATTTAATTCTCATTTATTTAAACTATTGTAAACTATTTTGGATCCCATTTTGGGAGAAAAGTGGAATAGAAGTGCAACAAACAGTGGACCAGGCACAAACAATGTCTCTATTATGTCAGGGTAGTGACTCCTGCTAGAATTTGTAGGAGCTATGCAAGGTGCTGAAGCCTATTCCTACAGTATATTCAGCACCTTGGATAGTTCCTGTAAGTCTGGAAACAGCTTCTGTATAATCCAATGTGGACTCAACACTCTGGAGCAACAGAGCCATCAGTTGCCTGCTGTGGAATGCCTTTTCAACTATAACTCATTCTCAGCCTGTATTAAAAGCTTTGACAGGGAGGTGTATAGAACCTGGTTAAACATTGTCATTGAAGCACTCCTACACTTTAGGTCAGAATCCTGTGTAACCGGCTGCATATTTTTATCCAATGTAGAATATCCACATTCAGAGCAAAGCTGTGCAAATTGAGTTGTACATTGCAATGCCATTGCACATGAGTGTACATTGTGCATAGAATTACATTGCCCAGGATTGCACATAGCACATGGATTTGCATGCATATTTGATTGTAAATTTAGTTGCACATTTGCTATCTTGGTTCAGTTGTACAATGCTGCCATTCAACACAAGAGTTCTATAACGCAATTAATGTTATAGCAAATTGAGTGCGCAGATCAGTCACCTGGAAGCCTGCCCTTCTGCTCCAGAGAATCTCCAAGCCGTCTGTCCTTGAAGTTGTTTCTTGCTGTGCAATGTAATCATCCCGCTCCCCAGAAACAAGCCATAGACAGGAACTAACTCCAAAGAGGCATTTATTCTTCAGTTGCAGTATTAACAAAGAAAAACTATTTACACTCTCATGTAGATGTGAAACACAGAAGCAAAGAACAAAAGAGCAGAAGAGGAAGAAACACATGCTGTGTGCTCAGGTTATTTATAGACACTTTCCATGCGGCCTCAAAACCCAGCCTCTTCCTGTGATTCTTTCCTGTGACCCATGTCACATGAACAGTAATTCCCACCAAACATGATGATCTAATATGTTTACATCTGGCCTTTTTGTTCCCAGACACACTATGACCTCGACTACCTCCTCCTTTGTTATTTTGTATTCCAGCTCCAGGCAACTTTCCCAGCTAGATATAGAAGTAACCTGTAGTTCCCATTTTGTCATTTTCCCCACATCTGTACATTTTCACACAAGTTACGTTTTCCAACAATTAATGCATGGGAAAATTAATGGTATAAAACCACTATATAGAACCTTAGCCTTAAGGTGTCTTATTTCCCTCTCATTTTTCCAATTGCTCATTTTCTGTCCAACTGCACACTAGAACAAAACAAAAAGCAAAACAAAACAGTAATTGACAAACTGACAAGATGCACCTCTATTCAATGCTGGGGCTGAGATGAATTGCTTTAACTCTGATTTCATATTTTATTAATGTTTAGAAATTGCCTTGTGCATTTTGTTAGTTGGAAAGGTAAACTAGAAGCACAGAAAATAGTCATCACTGAGTCTTTAGCCCACAAGTTAGTCTTGGACAACCTTGAGTTGTGAAACCCAGAAAAGCATTTCTTTGTCCCTACATTTCTTTCCCAATTTCTCCCATAAATCCAGCTTCTATACACCTGTGTGACTTCTTGAGCTTCAAAACGTACGTCAAAACTGAGATCTGAAAAGACTCCACTGTTGAAAATGCATCCTGGGGTGAACCAAAACACAGTATGGACATATTCCTTTTGCAAAGTCTGTTAGTTCTTCTTTAAGCCAATTATTGGTCCAGTCTGTGTTCTTGGCAAGGCTGTTATTGGCACTGTAGTAGTCTCTCAAAATCAACTTTGCTCACTATCTTGATCTTCCTGGAAAGATAAGATGATGATGCATCTACCTGAATAAATCATTTCCCCTTGTTTAATGAGCAGAAAAGATTTTCTTATGTTAAAAAGTGGCAAGAGAGGGATACAAGTTTGGGTTAACTTTGTGTCAGGTGAAACCAGGGATTGCTGGGAATGAGTTAATGCTTGACTGTTTCTTGGCTTTTTAACAATAATTTGTTGTTATGAAGAAGTCAAGAAATGACTTCCCTGTAGGTCAAATTAGCTAGATCCCTAGCTATGTTTTGCCATAATATTTCAGTGATGTGGTGGCTTTAATTTTCTTGTTTGACATCATTTGAAACACTTATTCTGAACATACATTCTGAAACAGAAATATATAACAAAGTGGGACTGTTACTCATTGGTAAAACATGTGCCTTACATGCAGTAATTCCAGGATTCAGTCTCTGCCATTTCTTCTTTAAAAGATCAGCTAGTAAGCAATGGAAAAACCTTTTGTGTGAGATCCTGTACAGCTGTTGCCAGTTGGAGGATTAAATCGAATTGCTACTCTCAATGATTACAACATAATATAGTAAACCTATTGTTATATTTATTTCTATCTCACCCCCCCCCCCCGGTTTGGGAACCAAAGTGGCTTACAACAAATTAAAAATTTACAAGATATAAAAGTTAAAACCAGATTAAGAAAATATGTCCTTCAACTTGCACACACACACCAGCACAACAATTAGCACAGCTATTGAATTGATGAAATGCTTACTCCCCTTGGAACAATTAATTCAGTGGTCCTTCTCTTGCTGGGAATAGCAACCTGATTTAGCGCTAAGTAAAAAATACTTTTAAAAAGCACAAGGGACAGTGTGGTCTCTTTGGAGGCCAGGTTTGGAATCCCCACTCAGCCACACAAATCCACCAGAAGACCTTGGGCAAATCACAGTCTCTCACTCTCAGAGGAAGGCAAAGGTAAACCCCCTCTGTACAAATCTTGCCCTGCTCCCATGATCACTTTAGGGTCTCAAGAAGTTGGAAACTTGAAGATACACAAGTACTGGACTAGTTGAATCATTGTCCCTAGCATGAGAAAAGGTATTTCCCACTTCTTTTCTTTCCCTCCCTCTGTATGAAATAGTAATTATTTCAAATGATGACACAATAATGTATTTTAAATGTAAGTATAAATAACAACACAATAAACTGAACATTTTAAAACATAAACAGTAAAGAATTCCCCAACTTACTGTGATAATAATCACCAATACTTTTTCAGCAATATGTATGGCTTGTTCTACATGTGCTGCTATGGTTTGGGGCTCGAATGAGCAACATTAATATGGTTGTTTCCACTGAATCTTCTGAATCTAATTCTGGACAATCCTTGTATTAGATAACTCCTCACTGGAAATGCATAGCCACTGTAGTAAAACACAATTGTCCATTTCTGATCAGGAAGTATGACTGCAAAAAGCAAAAATATGGCTTGCAATATTGATTTTAAGAAAAAGTTTTTTTAAAACAACAACAACAGAGAATTTGATTGGATAAAACATTTTCAGAAACATCTTCCTGAAGGCACCCAACATACCATTTTCTATTGCAAAGCAAAGCAGCTTCATTTATATACTGCTTCATACCACACCATGGCGTGTCTAAGCGGTTTACAACTGTGAGCTGATTGCCCCCAACAATCTGGGTACTCATTTTGGTGACCTCGGAAGGATGCAGGCCTGAGTCAAGCCTCAGCCCTGGCTGGTATTGAACTCGCAACCTTGTGGTTTATGAGGGGCTGCAGTACAGGCATTTAACCACTGCGCCACCAGGGCTGATATTGCAGAAGAGCTTGGAAAAGTTACATTTTGGATTACAACTCCCAGACTCCCCCAGGGAATAATGTAAGTGCCCTTGCTGGCTGGAAGACTCTGAGAGTTATTGTTTCACCAAAGTACAGGTATCCTTCCTTCCAGTCTTCCTTCCTCTCTCCTTTCCAGTAGGTGTTTTATTCTTGTACTCTTCCATTTTGTTCAGAGCTTGGAAGCAACACATTAGAAGTAATGGTGTCACCTGTAACTAGTTACCTTTTGGGTGATAATAGTAAACAAAGTTACATTTTAAGTAATTTAGAAATAAGAACAATATTACTCAATTGGTATCCCAAATAACAGTTTCTAGCTATTTTGAAAAGTTGCTTTAAAGCAGGGGTCAGCAATCGACGGCTTATTATGTTATTATTATTATTATTATTATGGAGTGCTTATTTGTCAGAATCCATATGCATGGTTCTGTCATGTTGGTGTGATGATATGATGATATTAAGAAATGAAGTTATGAAGGCACGATCCTATTGGGATATAGCACTGTATAGCATGTGGGCTATTGTGAAGGGGATGTCAGTTATGTCAAAGCCAAGCCTGGGAAACAAACAGGAGGGGCAGATGGCCAGTGGCAGAAAGTGGTTGTAATTTATGACCCCAATCTCATTGCCATGGATCTGAGCTGTGAAATAGGGATAATCTTCTTCCTGAAGGGAGATAAAAAAAAATAACACAGGAGGGGAAGGAGGGAAACATGAAAGGCCCTTTTATCTGGATCAAAGGGGAGCGATCGAGGTTGGATAGGGGAGCTGGAGGATGGGAATGTATTTGTGTTGGTCCGAGGGGGAACTTTGTTAGTTCTGACCCTGAACCCAGGATGGGGAACATTCTGTCTGAATATCCAGAATAAATCTTTAGTTTTCTACTACACTACGATGTTGTCCTGGTTTTGGGGAACTGTGTATGCTGATCCTGACATTACTCACTTCTCTTTGATGTACAACATGACTTTAATTTTTTGTAGTTTACATATGTACACAAATTTTTTGATACTAACAACATGTCTATATTTTCTCTATTGTTGTTTTATTAATATTAGTTGTACCATCTCAAAGGACACTTGAATAGGACTTCCATTCAAACTAGGAGCTACCTATATGCATCATTAGTGTAAGTGCAAGGTCAATGGTCTTGTCTGTTCGTAGTTTGACACTGAGTGTATCTACACTGTAGAAATAATGCAGTTTGACACCACTTTAACTTCATCCTACAGAATCCTGGGTGTTGTAGTTATGTGAGCACTAGCATGCTTTGGCAGAGCAAACTAAAGACCATGTAAAACTACAAATCTCGGGATTCCATACAGTAGAGTTAAAGCATGTAAAGTGGTGTCAAACTGCATTATTTGTAGCATAAATGTAGCCATTGTTCTAACTTCAGAATTTGGTTGTACCCAAGCAGAAATTGAATAGCAACATCAACTTTTTCCTAAGTCTGTGTGTCTGTTTATCTCTGGCTGCTTATGCTTCCTATACAGATATTTAATAAATTATAAACATTTTTACTCTTGCAAAGTGTGAATTGTCCTATAATGATTCTGTTACTTTGGCTAACATTTCTCTTGGTACAATGAAACATCTTGTCTCCTGTCCTCAAAAATCTTTCTTGCATGAGATCATGTACAATACTTTTATGCCATTCCCAAATACATTCATTACCAGACAGGACTGTATTATGTTTGGTTGTCACAAAATCAAAGCCAGATGGGACATGTGCACTTTCTCCAATAGTCTGGTAAAACTGCTAATGTTCACATTCCTGAGAACTATAAGCTCTAGAGTACTCTTGACACTAAAATTCTAGGGTATCCTACGTATTCCTAAAAATGGCTGCAATATCAGTTCTGAGAGGCTTCCCAAACTGTTACTGGACTTTCAAAGAAGGTATGCATGTCCTGCATGTCTTCAATTTTGATTTAAATAAGAACTGAAGAGCAAAATAAAGGTCATTTTTCAGGAGCTGGGAGGGTAGTTGCTGTCTTTCTTAGGGGATTCTTACTAAATTTGCAGGGAAAAGACATAAATATTAACGCTGCCTTACTCACTTGTCTCTATAAAAATTACAAAACAAAAACGTACTAGATAGAAACTATATTAATTCTCCACCAGTACCTGGAAAAACACAGTTTTTGTAAGAAATTATCTGGAGATTCCCATCCAGTACAAGAGAAAGGATAATACTTGAATTGAACTTTGTTAAAAAAAAATGTGAAACTTAAGGACAGTCATGTTTTCAAGATAGTTTGCACCGCTGTTGGTATAACTGACTTAGGGCCTTTGCAGACTTCTAGAAATAGTGCAAATTGAGTTCACTTTAAGGTTTAGGGTTAGGGTTAGGAAATCATGGAAACTGTATTTTATTGTGGCACTAGAGCTCTCTGACAGAGAAGGCTCAATGTGTCAGAAATTTTTTCCCCCCATGATTCCCTAGCATTAACCCTAACCCTTAAAGTGGACTCAATTTGCACTATTTCTGGCAGTCTGCATGGGCATGGAAGAGCCACAGTGCCGGTTCTTAGGTCAGCCTTTTGCCATTCCTAAAAGGAGTGACATTTTGCCACTCTTTTCAGGGCAGCAAAAGGGAGGATCGAGGCAACAGTGTGGGGTTGCCTTGGCCCCGATCTGCCAATAGCAGGGGTGGCCCAGAGCTGCCCATCTGCATAGCCCCTATATCTTCATGCATTTTGTATTATGTTTTATAGCAGGGATAGGCAACCTAAGTCTATAAGGATGTGGCCCTCCGAGGCCTTTGGACAGGCCCCAGGCCAGTCCTGCCGCCGCCACCCCCCCGCCACACCCTGCCGCTGCCACTGCCTGAGAGAGTGTGCATGCATATTTTTTTAATTTTTATTTTTTTAAAAAATATATATTTTTATTTTTTTATTTATCTATTTATTTATTTTTGGTGTTTCGGCCCCCCAATTGTCTGAGGGACAGCAACCTGGCCCCTGGCTCAAAAAGGTTGCCTACCCCTGTTTTATAGGTGGACATATTCTATTTTAATAGTCTGTGACTGCATAGCACAGGGGTCGGCAAACTATGGCGCGGGGGCTGAACCCTTGAGGCCTTTCAACCAGCCCGTGGCCAGTCCTGCTGCTGCTGCCAACACCGCCGTGCAACATGGGGTGCCATTTTGTGTTCCAGGAGTAGTGCGCATGCGTGCTTGGGTGCAGGAGCTATTTTGGAACATAAAATGGTGCTCCGCGTCACGTGTGCATGCGCACGATGCTGGGAGTAGTGCACATAGGAGTGTGAGCATGCGCACCTCCGGCGCCATTTTTTCTTCAGCCCGCCGATGATCTGAGGGACAATGGAATCCCCCCCCCCCCAAAAAAAAAGGTATGCCGACCCCTGGCATAGTACATACATACATACACATATATACATACACACATTAATGTTAAGCGTTATTAATGAGCAATATAATGAGTGACACCAGTAAGTTCAGAAATAATAATGGTAACATGAAAAACCTGCCTAGGTCTTCCAATAATGATAAATGGAAGGAGTCACTACTGGTAGCTTCCCTGTGTGACACTGAATCTTCTCTGGATTTTAGTCCAGATGGAATTATTAAAAGTGCTGAACTCTATCCTAAAATAAGTTTTGCACTTTGCATTGCTCAGATTGGTAGACTCATTCTCTCACTGACCCAGAGTGGACTCATTCTCTCATTGACTTTGGAGACACCATTTGCTATGGCTAATCCGAAAAGTGATTTAGGATGTGAGATGAGGTGTCACCAATATGCAAATGATACTCAACTCTACCTTTTCATTTATTATAGGTCAGATCATTGATGCTTTGAACCAGTAGTTGGAGAAAGTATTGAACTGGATAAGGACCAAACAATACAGTAGAATATCATACAATACGTTACAATACAATACCATACAACTGAGACTCAGCCCCAATAAGATGAAAACACTTGTGAGTAGTTTGACTATCTAGTAAAGTGATGTTCCTTCTGTTCAAGAGGTGGCTTTTCTTTCTAAGGATCAAGTGTGTAATTTTGGGGTTCTCTCAGACAGATCATTGTGACTGGAGACACAGATAGCCTTGGTGATGCCTTCTATATCAGTTTGGACTGATAAACCAAAACTGAGCAGAGACAGCTTGGTACTTTTATTCATGCTGTGGTAATGTCTTGCTTGGACTGTTGCAAATTGTCATACATAGAGCTCCCTCTGAAAATAGTCTGGAAAGTTTAGTTACTTCAAAACAGGGCAACTAGACTGATCACTGGGACTGGATGATATGCTCATATTATGCCTGTACTTTGCTTTCATACTGGCTGCCAGTGCATTCCTGAGCACAATTTAAATTGCTGTTTTTAATACTTAAAACCCTAAATATCTTGGAGCTATATCTCCCAATCTTTATCTACTCAAGCCCCATAGTCTCCATATGAGGCCCTTTTCCAGGCATTCCCTTCCAAATGAATGAATGAAAGTGAGAAAGTACAGAAGAGAGGTCCTTTTTAGTCATGGCACTCAATATATGGAATGCCCTCTACACAGAGTCTCACCTAGTGCCTACAGCCTCCTGCCTACTGAATAATCCTTTGCCCTGGTGGTGCAGTGGTTAAAGGCCAGTACTGCAGCCACAAGGTTGTGAGTTCGATCCCAGGCAGGGCTCCAGGGTCCACTGAGCCCTGCATCCTTTTGTAGGTCAGTAAAATGAGTAGCCAGCTTATTGGGGACAATTGGCTTACACATTGTAAACTGCTTAGGGAGTGCTAGTTCACTGATAAGCGGTATAAAGATGAACTTGCTATTGCTATTCTCCCAGGAATGTTAACAACTCTATAACTTCTAAATAGAATGAGGCCAAGGTATCTCCTCCTATAAAAACCTGTCCAAAATTTAAGATCTTCAATGGACACCTGTTGCAACTTCCACCACTCCATGCGGCTAGGTTTATGGGGCTTTCTCTGTAGCAGCACCGTGTCTGTGGAACATCCTCATCTACACCTTCCAGATTACTCCAGGTATCCCCAGAATATCTTGGCCTTGAATTCACCTCTCACCTGCCTTGCAGCAATGACTTTGCAGCTGCCTTCACTTGTGCAGTCACCAGTTTCCTGCAATGGGGGTGGGCAGCTCAGGTCTCTTTGCAGTGATGAGAATGCAGAACTTGTATGGTCCTGAGCTGACCACTGCCCCCACTGCTTCAGGGTGCATCACCGTGAGGCCAGAAAAAGGCACCCAGACAAGCTAATGATACTTGATGCCTCATTCTGACCTCAAAGTGATGCACTTTCAGTGATAGTGGTGGTTGGCTCAGGACCACAAAAGTGAAGGCAGCCTCTGTCTTGCTGCAAAGAGATTGAAAAACCCATAGCAAAAGATAATTAAACCTCTAGGGGGAGGAAACCCGCAAACAGGCCTGGGTTTCATGAAGAGAATCCAGACCCAATTCAAGGTTTCGAGCCCACAAATTGTGTAAACAGCATGTGGTGAGCCCAGTGGAAGTGCAGGGTATTTAGTCAATGTAGACAAAGCCTCAGTCTATCTTGACTGTCTCATGCGCTACTAAGAGTATATTGTTCCATCTGACCTTTAGTCCTTAAAAGTATGGGTGGTTTCTCCAGCTCTCTTTTTAGTCTTGGTTTTAAAGCTCTTTTAAAAGAGGACTTTTAGTTTATTCTTGAAAGTTTTATGCTTGTATGTATTGTTTTACAAGTTTCTATCCATTGCATTCCTGCATGGGAGGAGGTTGGAATAATGGCCCAAGTAATCTCTTCTAACTCTATGATTCTATATATGATTCCATTTCTCTTTGAGAGTCGCAGTGGGCTGAGAGGTAATTGACAAAATGTTTTAGATATATGAATAATGGCTTGCACCCTGTATTGCTGTTAGGGATTGCCCTCCTTATTAGTTGAGGCCGGGAATGATGTGGGGGCGGAAATTGGAGTTGTGCTGGGGAAAGGGAGGTATGGTTGGAATGGAGTGAATAAATGTTACAAAAGAAGGTGGGATCGCTGTTTGAGAGCTATCCCACCTTCAGTTCATTCCGTCTCCTGGAATGGATTGGAGAGCATACCAACCATTCCACAGAACCTCACTCTTCTCCTTTGCAATGTCAGGTCAGTAAAATAAAACTCATATTATTTACAATCTTTTGTTAGATGAGGGTGCCAACCTGGCTTGCTTCACAGAAACTTGGCTGGAAGAGGATAGTGCCATTACTTGGACGCAGGCCCTCCCAGCCAGGTATTCTGTGAGTGAGCAGGTAAGGAGAAGTGGGTGGAGGGGAGTGGAGTGGCTCTGGTTTATAAGAACAACTTGACTTTGACCAAGATACCTGTCCAGAACACAGTCCACTTCAAGTGTATGTACCTTAGCCTGAGGACCAGGGATAGTTTAGGGATTCTGCTAGTATACCAACCACCCCATTGTCTAGCAGACTCCCTGACCGAGCTGACACAGCTGGTCTCAGACTTGCTGTTGGAGTCGCCCAGACACTTAGTCCTGGGCGACTTCAACATTCCACTTGAGAACAGCTTGAAAAATCAGACAGGCACAGCTCGGGAGTTCATGGAAACCATGACAAACATGGGCCTATCCCAATTGGTCACTGAGCCCACAGATTGTGCAGGTCATACCCTCGATGTGGTCAGTACGGAACAGGAATATCCATGGGCGGAGGTTGTTAAAACCACCGCATTGTCATGGATGGATCATTTCCTGGTCAAGACTGAACTAAGAGCCTCTACTGGCCTCACCAGGGGTGGTGGACCTATTAGAATGGTCCACCCTCGAAGGCTAATGGAGCCAATTGGATTCCAGAAAGCCTTGGAGGGTTTAATGGTTAGTAACGCCAGTGATCCTGTCAAAGCTTTGGCTAATACTTGGAACACCGATCTTACCAAGGCTATTGACAGGATCGCTCCTAAGTATCCTTTCCAACCCGCTTCTAATCGGAAGAGATGGTACACAGCAGAGATTAGAAAAATGAAGCAAGTTGGAATGACTAGAGCGCACCTGGTGGAAAACTCGACTCTTATCAGACCAGACTCGTCATAGGAACTTTCTTTGGTCCTATTGAGAGGCAATACGTGCAGCACAGAGATCATTCTGTTCTGCATGTATTGCATCTGCAGAGTCCCATCCAGCAGAGCTGTTTAGGGTGGTGGGTGAGCTGACGTGAGTACCTCTCACCCAGGTCCTGTTACTTAACCCAACAACGGCCTGCTGTGACACGTTTAACAACTTTTTCACAGATAAAATCTCTCAGATAAGAGCCGACTTAGACGCCAGTGTTTTGACAGAACACCGACTCCATTAATTAATTTACTCTGGATCAATTTCAATCTGTGAGTACCGATGACGTGGACAAGCTCCTTGGTAGAGTGAGGAAAACAACTTGTCCTCTCGATCCTTACCCATCTTGGCTGGCCATCTGAGGGGTAGTGCATTGAGGATGTTCCTTACGGACATTGTCAGTGCATCCCTCAGGGAAGGCCATCTTCCATCTTGCTTGAAGGAGGCGGCTGTTAGGCTGCTTCTGAAAAAACATTCCCTGGACCCCCTGGATATGAACAACTATAGGCCAGTCTCTATGTTACCATTCTTGAGCAAGGTAATCCAGAGGGCAGTTGCTCTTCAACTCCAAGATGTGGATGAAACTGATTATCTAGACCTATTTTAAACTGGTTTTAGGACAGGATTTGGAGTTGAGACTGCCATGGTTGCCTTGACCGATGACCTGTGTCTGAGCATCGACAGGGGTAGTGTGACCCTGTTGGTGCTTTTAGACCTCTCAGTGGCTTTTGATACGATAGATCATGGCATCCTCTTGGATCACCTGAGGGGGTTGGGAATTGGAGGCACTGCTTTGCAGTGGTTCCATTCTTTCATCTCGGGCAGATCCCAGAGGGTGCTGCTCGGGGACAGTTGCTCCAGTAAAAAGGAGCTTACTTGTGGCATCCCTCATGGCGCCATTCTGTCCCCGATGTTGTTTAACATCTATATAAAGCCTCTGAGTGAGATTATTCGGAGTTATGGAGCTGGGTATTATCAGTACGCTGATGACGCCCAGATCTATTTCTCTATGTCTCGATCATCGGCCTTGAATTCTGATGGCATCTCTACCCTCAATGAATGTCTTAAGGCATTAATGGGCTGGATGAGGAAACACAGATTGAGAATGAATCCAGACAAAATGGAGGTGCTAACAGTAGTGGCCCCAAAACAAGAAATTGGGCTGCAACCTCCGGTCCTGGACAGGGTCACACTCTCTGTAAAGGACTGCA
>JAIPUX010001880.1:108911200-108922397 GCA_020142125.1 Phrynosoma platyrhinos | reverse complement strand
TGCCCCCGATACCCAACCTTCTCAGGAGGTCCAAGAGAATGCCATGATCTATAGTATCGAAGGCCGCTGAGAGGTCTAGGAGCACCAACAGGGTCACACTACCCCTGTCGATGCTCCGACGCAGATCGTCGGTCAAGGCAACCATGGCAGTCTCAACCCCAAATCCTGTCCTGAAGCCGGTTTGAAATGGGTCAAGATAATCGGTTTCATCCAAGACTGCTTGGAGCTGAAGAGCAACTGCCCTCTCGATCACCTTGCTCAAAAATGGCAGCAATGATACAGGCCTATAGTTCTTCATATCCAGGGGGTCCAGGGAAGGCTTTTTCAGGAGCGGCCTAACCGCCGCTTCCTTTAAACATGATGGAACATGTCCTTCCCTGAAGGATGCAAACTTTCAGAACTTAACTCAACCTTAATACAGCTGGCCCTCCATGTCCACAGATTCTGCATCTATAGAATCAACCATCCATGACTTGAAATTTTAAAAAACAAAATTTAAAAATTCCAAAAGACACCATTTTGCTACACTGTTGTATAAAATGAGACTTGAGCACCCATGGATTTTCACATTGGGATCGCAGGATGGCTCCTGAAACAAACTCCAGCAGATACCAAGGGCTCACAGAATCTTAAAAGGTGACCCCTGTCTCCCCATCCCAAATAAATTTGTCTTCATTTGGTCAATTGTACTCTTTAGGAGTCTTTACAAAACATAGGGTTTGATCGGACAACAAGGGTCATCTGTGTCAGCCACCAATAAATGTCCTGAAAATCACATAATTGGCCATTTTAGCCACTTCCTCTTCTGTACCTCTTTTAACTCCAGGAATGCCTTTCCCTCCCTCAAACATCCAACCACAGAATGTCCCATGTGGACCACATGAGGCCCACAGGCAGTCCTTTGCCGACTTCCTGGTTTCCTTTGTTTGTGGCTTTGCACAGTTATAACAGATTGCCACAGTATTGCTATTTCTGTGTGCCTTCAAGTTGTTTCTGACTTATGACAATCTTAAGACAACACTATCATGGAGTTTTCTTGGCAAGACATGTTTCGAGGGGATTTGCCTTTGCAAAATGAGAGGTGCTGGGGGAGTGATTTGCCCATGATCACCCAGTGGGTTTCCATGGCCAAGTGAGAATTTGAATCCTGGTCTCCAAAGTCAAAGTTCAATACATAAACCAATATAGCATGCTGTCTGTCTGACTGTCACATGGAGTTTGCTCATGTTCTCCAAATCAGCAAAAAATGACCCCTTGCCATAAGGTTTGTTATACAGGGAGAACCATGGCAAGAAGTTTAGGCTGCGTCTGCACTATTTTAACTGCCATGGTTCAATGGTATGGAATTCTGGGAATTTTATATTTTTGTGGCACCAGAGCTCTCTGACAGAGAAGGCTATATGTCTCACAAAACCACAATTCCCAGAATCCCATAGCATTAACCCGTGGCAGTTAAAATGATGTCAAATTGGATTATTTTTGCAGTGTAGATGCAAGCTCAGACATAATACATATGTCAAAGTTTTGTGCCACCTTTTCGTTGCTGGTGAGCACACTTCTGGTCACATCGGGCTTCAAGTGCAGTATTTGCTCACTCTACTAGTCAAAATCCCCTTTCAGTGAAGATGCCAGAGTTAGAATCTATAGGGTTCAGGTTAACCCTAACTGTAGGTCTAACCATAAGCTTAACGCTAACCCTACTCTAAGACAATAAAATGTCTGGGTTTTTTTCTTCTTGACTTTGGAAAACTCCCTGTTGTCTTCTAGAACATTCATCAACACATAGTTTATTTTCAAACCCAAAGCAAATTCCTGATAATTAAACTACCTAGAATGAGCATTCTTCATGAATTCTTATGTTTCCTAAGTAAACTGCTTTACAATTATCCCATGTAGCCACTCAGATTTTTTTTTTTTATTGAAGCTGGAGTCAAAATGTAGTTTCCAATAGAGGTATGGTTGGTGTATGTGAAAATCAGACTTATTTTGGCAGGACAGTGAAATTGTTCTCTCTTTGAAAGCTTGGTTGGTCACTTCTTTAATGGTTCTCAGATGCAAGGTAAGAAATGTGGGTTGTATCCAAATTTAGTCATACATACTCTATGAAATCATCTACACCAGCACAAAACCCCATACTCACCCCGTAGCCACAACAGTTTCCTGGTCAGTAGCAACTCTGATAATACTATATTCACCATGCTGAGATCAGAGCGACCTAAAAGAAAATGTTGATCCTATGATGATCACATGTCCTATAGTCCAGAGTATTTCTTGCCACATGGCTGTGTCCTCAGCACTGATTCTGATTTTTCAGGTGAATGCAGGGTAAAATGGACATTCTTTTTATCTAGATTTTTTTGGGGGAAATCCACATTGCTTTCAAATCCTAAGGAACATTGAGTGCCCAGGTAACAGCCACTGTGGGATGAGTATGGGGTTTCTTACTAGTGTAAACAAGCCCTAGATCTATTGAAATTATGAGATTGAAGTTAGTTATGACTAACTTGTCCCACTGATTTTAGTAGCTCTACTCTAAGTATATCTAAATCTGGATCAAATCTAGTACTGTTGTGCTTTATATGACATCAGTACCTGAAAGTCTTGTTCTTTCATTTTGACCAGCCTAAAATGCAATAATATTCTGTTTTTGTTGTTGTTGTTGTAGTTGCTATTTCTGGATTTTTAAAATATTCTAATAATTCAAAATATTATAATAATATTCTAATAACTTGGTTGCTAGCTATCTTTGGGGTCCAGTTGATGGGATGGAAAGGCAATGTATACATAGTTTAATGCATACATTAAAAAAATCCTTTTAAAGTCTGGAGATCTTAGGTCCATTTCCCTGCTTGTTGTAGCTGGCCTTTTCCAAACACATTTCTTGCTGGTTGCTATAGCAATGGGGTTTGCTCACTTACAAGGACAATATTGTGCTTAAACTTGCTATACAATATGACATATTGTTCTGTGATAGGCTTCTGCATCCATTCTTGATGGACTAGGTTTGGGGGTCTAAACCTCTGTTTGCTTAAGATGCCTTTAAATGTACTTGGAGGTTTCATAACAGGTGATGAATTGAAAATGCTACATAGCTGGCTATGGCTCTGCACTTGTTGACATGCTCACCAAGATCAGTAGAGTCTGCCCTTTAATAAATGAATAAATAATTAGAAAGGTACCAGAGGTTATTTATCCGCTTGTCTGATAAATGTTGACAACTGGTTTCACACCCATAGGAAATAATGCAACAAAACATTTTGGAGTAAAACTAAACCATATTTACTTATTTATTATTTTTTTTTTAAAAAAATAAGCCCATTATCTGTAGTGGAGCTTTCTAAGTACCTCATGCCAGGGTGAGCCCTTGAGCCCCAATACTAGTCTCTTTATAACCTGTTATCATCTGCTGGTCCTATACAACCCAGAAAACCTTTCCAGGGCAATCCCTGCACAAGCACCATGATTTAAAGGAGATCCAGTCCTGAACTTTTCCGAAAGGTTATAACCCTTACTTCACCCATGCCCCACTCAACTTTAGGTGCCAACCAAGGAACCCTCTTTCCAATGATAGATGCTTATTATTCCTTTGTTTTATTTTTCCCACTTGCTCCACCTAAGAGCAAGGACTCTTTATTTTACCTTTAGGCCCCTCAAGACTATCTATAATGGCCAACAGGCCACACTTCAGGTCCCTCAAGAAAATGTCAGTTCCCAGTTTGGACAAATGGACCTCACTGGACCTATACAGCTCCATGCAATTAAATCTGAAGCCAGAGTGCAGCAGGAAAATTCCCGGGTCCTGGCTCATGGTATTTTGTACACCAAGACTGACTCTGTCCAGAAATGCCCTCTCCAAGCCTATCAAGGCAGAAGGCCAACCAGATCATCACTATCACAAGAGACCTGCACTACACTTCCTTCTACTCAATTATGACCTGGATGATTAATGCCTTCTGTTTTAAGACCCCCAAATTGTTATCCACTCATAAACTACAATTTATGGTGCTGGCCTGAGTATTCTTTAAACAGCCAGGGTAGGAGAATATTCCATCAAAGCTTCCTCCTCCAAAGCCATTCACCTGAGGTGAAATTGCTGATTGCCATACTATATGGGCTGTCCAGAAAACATAATTGTGGTTGCAAATGATGACTTGGATTCTTTCTGGCATTCATGGGATACCTGCAAAGAAAAGAGCACTAAGTGACTAGGACTGTAATTTAACTCTCTACCAGGAGCAGAACATAGACCTTATGGTAGCCTACTTTCCAGCAACTGATCTATACTCCTAGAGGCTGGAACCCCATGATTGATGCCATGGAGGCCAGTCCTACCATTAAAAAGTGGGATCCAACTTTAAATTGGCCCAAACCTAATTGACCCAATGCCCAGTTTGCCAATGCTGAAGAGTGGTACCTTGTCAAAAGGCAACCATCTGGTGCTGCGAAAACACTCCTTCACCTTCACCTCTCACTTCATGGTCACTGCTTCTATAGGGAAGAGATTCCATTCAAAACCACCCCCAATCTCTATCAGTACTCCCTTGCCCTTCTAGTCCATTTTCAACCTTTGCAAGTAGATATGAACTTTGCCTGACTCCATAGGAACTCCCCACATTTTTAGAGTCCCCCACAACATGTCCTGTTTGAAGGAAACCACTAATTCACTAATTCTAAAAGTTCCCCCTCCCCCACAAAAGTTGATAAGTGATGCAATAGAACAGACTGACTTCAAAGTCCAAATTACCAAACTGGTGATTACAAATTTTAGGAGAAAGAAGGGTCCATCAGGCTGTCCTGGGGGTATGTTGCCTGCCCAAAATTTCTGCAAGGGCCTCATCACCAGCTAAAAGTTCTCTTTCCTTCTTTCCCCCCCTCTGCATCCTCTCTTAACTCTTCCCTTTGCAATTATTTATCTCTTTTGTTCTATTCATTTCTACTTTATCTCTCTAAACTTTACCTATCTATCTATCTATCTATCTATCTATCTATCTATCTATCTATCTATCTATCTATCTATTTCTATCTCTCTAAATCTCTCTCTAAATTCTTCCAGAATTCTTACTTCATCCTCCTTGCTCTCTTTCCTCCCATGTCTCTTACCTTCTTCACTTGCACCAACCTTCCTCAACTTCCTTAACCCTCTATAACATTCCTCCTAAACCCTTTTTTCTCTTATATCATCTACCTAACCTCTCCATCCTAGCCTAATGTCATTGTATAGTTTCATTTTATTCCTTTCTTTCCTTCTTCCTTCAGCCCCCTCTCTGTATCCCAACTTCCCCTTCTAATTCCAATTTCCCACCCCCCACTTCCCCCACTTTCCCCCTTTAGAATTTATTCTTTATATTATAATATCAGTTCATCCAAACATGGCATCTTATTCATCTATACCATCTTCTTCTCTCACTCCAGTCTGTTCCCACCATTGTACCACTTCCATTTTCTATCACCCTCCATTGTCTCCCATTCTCTCATCTTCTCCACTCCATGTAATACAAAGTCTCTAGTTTGATGTAAGAGTCTCAGGTAAAGTTTAACATATTTAAGTTTTTTTATGTTCTAAGCTCAGTTTAATATCACAACTAATTCAATCCAGTTGAAGTTCTGTCCAGCCAATAGCTCCCCATCTCTAGTCCTGATCTCCAGTCTTCTATCACCACTTCTAATTTTCAAGCACCCTTCTCCTGGTCTCTCCCTATCAAAAACAATTGAGTTGGGATTATCTCTTCTTTTGATCTGCCTGATTCTCCTTTTTAAAACTTCTTTTCAAAGCAATATTATTCTTTTTTCTATTTCCAACAAACTTTTTGTTTTTGCTTTTCCAGTATCCATATCTCTTTTCTCTCTTCTTGCTACATCTATCTTGACATCTCTCACCGAAGCTCTCACAAGCTCTCTTTTAATCTTTAAATAGATCATTGTTTCTAATCAAGTTATTTTTAGTCTCTTTCAAGTTTAAATCCAGTGTCTTCCTGTTGACAAATAAATTCATAAGCCAAATGAATTCATTTTTCAGTTGCACAATAGAATCTGGTGCTACTCTCAGATTTCTAATTAAGTTACAAATACTATTGGATGTCACTAGGCTCACCCATCTGGCATAGATCTGGCAGCTTTTTGGCTCCTTTGGTCTCCCTGCTTGGGCAGATGAAATTCTTTTCTTCATCTTTTGGGTGACCAGAATGAGCCCTGAAGTAGCACCTCTTGATCCTCTTTACTGAGAGGATTTCCTAGCACTAGTTTAAGAAATAAAATAACAGTTTTTTTCCCCCACATCAAAATACAGCTATAATCATTGTTACATGAACTAAGCTGCTAGGGCAACTCTATCACTGCCAGAAATTTGAGCCTTCTCTATTCTTAAAGGGTTGACATACATCTACTTCCCTGCTCACCTCTAAAGGAAATTGGTCCTGTAAAGGTTGTAAATAAACTTGTAATTAAATAAGTATAGCAATGGGTCCTTCTAGGGGAATTTTAATTAGCTCAATTAATTATTGGACTGCACTACAAAGTGGTCCTCTGAGACTGATTCCCACCTGTATACCAAGAGTCAGCAAATGGGAATCCACAGAGGCAGAATTCTCTAAATGAACTGTACTTTTATTTAAGGGGAAATCACACAACACAGCAAGCACTCACTCATGCATGCACACAAGAGCTAAAGAATATAGGAATTAGCATTGGAATAGTTAGAGGCTCCCCTAATAGTGATACCCACTCTAGACATGGTTGCTCCAGATGGTTCAAATTAAATACACTGGTGTTGGACTCGGCTGTGGTAAATGCTAGAACAGATGGCCACTAGTCGGAACTAGTCAGAATTCACAGTGACAAAGTGTCCCCATGCATTCTATCTAGCCCACTGAACAAAGAAATTTGGGGTACTTACACAGCTTGAGGCAAAGATATATCACAAGCCAAATCTGTTGTAGCAATTGAGTATGCAGACAAAGCAATTTGGAAGCTATCTTCACTATGCTGAGAAGAACACTGGGTGACCTTGGAGCTGTCTCACTGCTGGAGAATATGTCCTTCTAGTCTCCCAGGAAACAGACTGATGATAGATTTAACTTCAAAGAGGTACCTTTATTCTTTAGTTGCAGTATGTACAAAGAAAACTATATACAATCATCATCGTTCAGGAACAACAACGATAAGAAGAGCTAACCAGCCAGCCATGCTAAGCTGAGCCATCCTAAGAAATCATCAGCAGAGCAGAGCACACTCTCACAACTCTACTTGCCTTGTAGCCTCTAAGTCCAGCCTCTTCCTGTAACTTTCCTGTGTCACATGGATTGATGTTCCCCAAACATGATGACATAATGTGTTTACAACTTGTCTATGTGTTCTCAGACACATCCTGACCTTGAACACTTTTAACTTATTCTGAGTACCAGTCACAGACAAGCTGTAAAGTGAGCTAACAAGCTGTAAAATGATCTGCAGTACCCTCTGCCACTTTCCCACATCTGAACATTTACACTCAGGTTACAAATCCCAACAAAATCTGCACTGGAAAGGATCACTGCAGATGGGGCCTCAAAGGTGGGAATGAAGTTGTAAATCAGCCCTCTCTGGCTTAGGAGCAAAAACATAAATTATCCTAGCCTTTCTATCTCAGAAGTCAGAATGTGCCCTTGATTGCAGGTCCTGAACTTGTCTGAATTTCTTCTTCCTTTGTACATGGTCTCTCACTTTTGAGCTCATGGCTACCCTATCTATGTGACCAGGTAGGATAAGCCCCCATGGCTACTAGCAGTCAGAGTACATTCAGGGCCATAGATGGGATGCACACACTCACACACCAAAATTAGGAAGACATCCATCATTTGTAACATAAGGTCATTGCTGAAATAAAATCAAAAGAAAAGTAGGGGTACAAGAATCGGCCTTTCTCTGTGCACTTATTTTAGGGAGAATTGTAAAATTGTAAAATTCCTGCCAGTACAGGAAATGCAAAGCTAAAGAAGACTTGTTGATATGGCCAGCCAGAGTATATTTAAACCTTCCATGGTTTTAAAACTGGTAATGTACCAGTCACATAACTGATATATCTGCATCATAAAAGATAGCTCCAGTAGATGCTACAGAATCCCAAGAATAGGAATAATTTTCCTGCAAATTAAAAGCCTAGTCAGGGCATGTAACAGTAAGAAACCCTTCTGATAAATGAATTGGTTCATTGAAATTCTTCAGATTTCTCTACATATTTGTGCCATGAATATTCTCTCAAGGGAATGAACTGCCACATGGCAGTAAACATTTCACTTTAGGTAAAGCTCAGTTTGGGGATATGCCAAGCTTGTTCTAAAATATTACCAATGATAAGTTCATCCTATATCATAATTTGGGTGTTCTCCAGGACTGAGCCTTGAACCTAGAGGCCCAAGTTACTTAAAGCTTGTGTGCCAATTTTGCCTGTTCCTGAGGCTATCTGATCTGGCCATGGTGGCACAAATACCTTATGGATTAAACATGCTCTATGTGGAGCTGCCTTTGAAGACTGTTCAGAAACTTCAGTTGGTACAAAGAGCTAAAGTAGTTATGAACTACAAAGCTCTACACAGACAGTTACAGTGGTGTAACAGTGGTGTCAAACTGCATTATTCCTGCAGTGCAGATGCAGCCTTAGCTTTAATAAAAGGCTTACATTTTAAGATACCATAAGATATTCGTTTATGATTATTAAAATAAAAAAAGAAGTCTGATTGGTTCCCATAGTTGTTTGAGTTCAAATGGAATTGAAAAACCTTGCCATGCCCTCAAAAATCCTGCCTCTGAAATGACATGTAGATAAGGTACAGATAATGATGACAAACATTTTGCCTCTTAGTGCTGCAAGTTCCCATCTACCCTTTTGGAATTCTAAAGATAAAATCCATGAATTGAATTGAAAAGTGGGTGGTAGCAAACATAGAAAAGGGAAGATAAATCTAAGCCAAGGTTTCAATGGTACTGTGCAATTAAGTCAGAATGACTAATTGCAATTTTGTTTAATTTGAAGACATTATTAAAGACCATGGGAATAAATAACCATGGCAGGTGTGTTTGCTGTTATGCAATCATATTAATTTCAAGCAACATAACCCTGCCTGAATGCTGTACACCTCGATAGGTTCTATTCATCTCAGGGCAAATAGAAATCTGGCATTTTTCTGACTGTTAACATTTTCAGTTGCCTTTCTTTTTCTAATTAATAGCTAATAGATTTTTCTGCTGCTGTTGTTTTGTTATGTTCAATTATTGGTTTAATTATATCTGTTTTTAATGTAAAGTAATAAATAACATAGATACAGAGATGTTCTAAATAAATAATTATGAAATATAGTCTATTTGGATCCCAAAATGAATACAAAAAGAACTATATGTACATGAATGGGAATCTTAATTCAGAATTTGTATTTATTACCATTAGTTACATTCAAGGGTGGTGGATTTCACCTGTGCCCTGTCCCTTATGGCAGTAAAGTAGACTTTACAGAGTAGCTATTTCTAGCAGCCAACATTTTTTTAGCTGAGTGTACCATGCCAATGAGGTGTCATAACAAGTCAATAATCAGCCCTTGCAACTTTCATGCTTAAAATCTCTTCTTGGGTCTGGTTCTTGGGCCTTAAGGTTTACAAGCAGATGTGCTGATCTGTGGATTTAGAGTGGTAATGTATCACTGATCCCCTTTATCAATTTTAAAATGAAAACATTCAGACAGAGATGTAGGAAGTGAAACCAGTAAGGATTTATTGTATAACAAGTTAAACATACAGCTTTATACTGACTCTAGTATACACAGTATATAGTAACACATCAGTTTAAAATAATGTTACATTTTATTTTACTTTATAAAGTAACATTTTCCCTTGAACACTTTCCACAGTCTTAGCTCTGATCAAACCAAAATCCTATTAAGATTTTGTAATTGCTCTCTTCTCAACTGGATCTATTTTGTCTGTTCCTCTGAAGATTTAATCCATTCCTATCTACCTGAGCTGCATCCACAATGCAGAAATAATCCAGGTTGACGCCATTTAACTGCCATAGATCAGTGCATTAGAATTCTGGGATTTGTAGTTTCATGAGATATTTAGCCTTCTCTATCAGAGAGTTCTGTTGCCACAACAAACAACAAATCCCAGAATTCCATGGTATTGAGCCATGGCAGTTAAAGTGGCATCATCCTAGATTATTTCTGCAGTGTATGCAGCCAGATTTTATGCTGATATTGGTTAATCAGTAATGTGTGAATGGAGCTTGTATTGCAATAACATACATATATTTTGTATAGAGAGATCTTGTAGCATCTTTGAGACTAAATAAGGGCCTTTGCAGACTGCCAGAATTAGTGCATATTGAGTCCACTTTAGCTGCCCTGACTCAGTGCTAAGGAATCATGGGAACTGTAGTTTATTGTGGCACCAGAGCTCTCTGACAGAGAAGGCTCAATGTCTCAGAAAAAAAATACAGTTCCCATGATTCCCTAGCACTGAGCCAGGGCAGTTAAAGTGGACTCAATTTGCACTATTTCTAGCAGTCTGCAAAGAACAGAAAGAAATTGGCAGCATGAGCTTTCATAGACTTCAGTCTCAGATGCATATCCTTTAATAGTTTCTTAGCAGTTATGTTCGTAAATGATTGGTCATTTTGTGTGTGTGTATGCATTGTTTTCCTTCCTATCTTAGAAATATATAACTGGAGAATTCATCTCTTTGGATAGGCCCTAAAAGACACCAGTTCAAAACAAGCAGGAGTATATGTTATACCTGTTCCATGCTTTCTTTTTAGAGTGTGGAACCTCTAAAAGTGAATCATAAGACAAATGTGACATGCCATACAGGATGATACATTTGTACAGTAGGTTCCATAAATCTATATTCATCATATCTGAGATATGAACTCTGGGGAGGAAATCTAATTTTCTGATTCCCACCCAACAAATATCAAAGTTTATTTGTCCCAAAATACTGTACTGGAAAAAGATGTTAATAAGAGAAAAGATAACTGAATGGGAGACATAAGACATGAATAAAATAAAGCACTCTTTTAGCTGTACTTTAGTTGTGTATTCCTGTATGATATGGGGTCAGATTAGACTGCCCTTGTGATCTCTTCCAACTGTACAACTTTGTGATCCTATGAAAATATGGAGGAGCCCTGTCTTAGGACGTTATCACATGGGGCCTAAAGCAGTCCCATCCCCGT
>JAIPUX010001880.1:108896157-108908333 GCA_020142125.1 Phrynosoma platyrhinos | reverse complement strand
AAAATACGGTACATTTCTATACCACTTACCAGTGCACTTAAGCACTCCCTAACCTGGTCTCATGTTGGCTAGATCTTTATATGCCAGCAATAAGACCTTGAATGTGGCTTGGTAACTAATAGGCAGTCAGTGCAGTCCACTCAATACCAGTATTCTACTTATTTTGAATTTTGAATTCTACACACTGAATTAGTTACAGCTTCTGGACTGAGCACAAGGGTTGTTGTTGTTAGCTGCCCTCAAGTTAGTTCTGAGTCATGGCGACCCTGTGGATGAGACATCTCCAAGAATCCCTATCTTTCAATGCCTTGCCCAGATCCCGAAAGGCCTTTCCCATAACCCCACTGATTGAGTCTATCCATCTGGCCTGTGGTCTTCCTCTCTTTCTTCTATCCTCTGCCTTTCCTACATTATTGTTTTTTCTAGTGATCCATGCCTTCTCATTATGTGGTCAAAGTACAATACTCTCAACTTGATCATCTTTGCTTCCAGGGAGAGCCCTGGTCTGATCTGTTCAACAACCCATTTGTTTGTCTTCTTGGCTGTCCATGGTATCCTAAGTACTCTTCTCCAACACCACCATTCAAATGAGTTTATTTTCTTTCTGTCTGCTTCCTTCACTGTCCAGCTCTCACATCCGTACATGGTAATTGGGAATACAATGGCCTGAACAATTCTGACTTTAGTGTTCAGTTGTATGTCTTTGCTCTTTAGTATCTTTTCCAGTTCTTCAAGGCTGCCATACTCATTCCTAATCTTCTTATTTCTTGACTGCAGTCTTCATTCTGGTCAATGTTGTTAGCATGGTTACGCAGAGGGTGATGATCCACGTCAACGCGCAGCACCAGGGTCACTACCTTCTCAGATGGAAGCAGTAGCTTGTGAACTGGAGAAGCATCTCTCTCCTTCCAGAAAGAGTAAAGAGATTCTACAAATAAACGTCTCTGAAATGAGGCTTTAATCTTGGTTCCTCTATGTACAAGGATATGTACACATGACAATCCACTGACACAGAAACAACTCCCAACAACTACCATGCCCACCACCACACATGTGTCCTGAGGCAACTCCCTTATATACCCAGGGCTCCATGTGGCCTTTTGGCCCTACTTCTTCCTCCTGACACCTGTCACTCATCCAGGGTGTCTTGACAGTTTTGTAACTTTTTCTGTGCTTTACAGCAGCACCTGGTGACCATCAGCCGATGTCACTTCCCATGACTCAGCACCTGGTGGAAAGTGCTTAGTCATTATGGCTGCCTGTGACCCTTTCATGCCTGGTCACTTCTATATCAAACCACATTGAACATTTTCCCTGGGACACTGTCTCAACAAATGTTTGGTCCTAGATATGGGAATTCTTTAACAATTTCAATTTCCTTGTTGTTTAGATCAAATTTGTGCATTTTTTCTGTGGTCATTATTTTTGTTTTCTTTATGTTCAGCATCAGACCTGCCTTTGCACTTTAATGTTTAACCTTCCTTATTAACTATTCCAATTCCTAAATGTTTTCTGCTAATATTATAGTGTCATCCACATATCTTAGGTTTTTAATGTTGCCTCCTCCTATCTTAACACCTCCTTTTTCTGTTTCTAATACTGCTTTTCTTATGATGTTTCAGCATAAACGTTAAACAAGTAGGGGGTTTGGATGCAGCTTTTTCTGACCCCTTTGCCTTTTGGGAACCACTGAATTCTGTTCTGATGATGGCCTCTTGTCCTTGGTACAGATTGTTAGTGTGGTTATGCAGCAAGTGATGATCCATATCAACATGTAGCCCCAGGATAACAATCTTCTCAGATGCAGGAAGTAGTGTGTCGGCTGGAGAAGCACCTCTCACCTTTCAGACAGAGTAAAGAGACTCTACAGACAGACATCTCTCAAATGAGGCTTTAATCTTAGTTCCTCTATGTACAAGGTTATATACAGCAACAATAACAACCATCCAACACGAGTCTTCACAACCACTATCCAGAGCAACCCACTATACCACATATGTGTCCAGAGGTTCTGCCTTATATAGCCAGGGCTCCACATGGCCTTCTGGCCCTGCCTCTTCCTGTGGACACCTGTCACTCACCTGAGTGACTCTGCAGTTTTGCAGCAGTTCTCTGTGCTTTGCAACACCAAGTTACCATCTCCATAATATGACTTTCCATGACACAGCATGTCAGCATGACTCAGCAGCAATCAAATGCTGTGTCATCATGGCTGCTGCTATTCCCCACATTGTGCATTTTCCCCTGGGACTCCTTCCTAACACAGATTCCTCATCAGGACTATCAGTTGTAGTGGCACCCCTATGTCCTTGAGTGCATTCCATAGTTTTTTTATGATCTATACAATTAAATGCTTTGCTCTAGTCTATAAAACACATGCTGATTATTTTTTGGAATTCTTTGGTGCATTCCATTAGCCATCGTATATTTGTAATGTGGTCCCTAGTGCCCCTTCCTTTTCTGAATCCTGCTTGCACCTCTGGAATTTCTCTCTCCATGTATGGTTGGAGTCTGTGCTGCAGAATTTTGAGCATTATTTTACTTGCATGTGAGATTGGTGTTCTTGTCCTATAGTTGCTGCAGTCTTTTGTATTTCCTTTCTTGTGGATTGGTATGTATATCAATTGTTTCAAGTCTGTTGGCTGCCACTTTGTTTTCCATATTTGTTGACATATTTCAGTTAGCACTAAAGTTGCATCTGTCTGTAGGCACTGTAGCAGTTCAATTAGGATACCATCTATTCCTGGTGATTTATTTTTCCCATTTTCTTTATTGCAGATCCCACTTCACTTCTTAGAATTTGTGGTTCATCTTCATATGGCTCCTCATTCCAGATATCATTCATTCCCTCATCTCTTTTGATCACAAGAGTAATCTCACACAAAACACATGTCAGAAATCTGAACATGAGTTTAGAAATATATGAACTGCAGATTAAAAGATATATATATATATATATATATATATATATATATATATATATATATATATATATATATATATATATATATATATATATATATATATGTTCAACTTCTATGCAGAACATATTATAAGTAAAACAGGCTTGGACACAGAAGAAGGAGGAGTGAAAATAGGAAGAAGGAATATCAACAATTTTAGATATGCAGATGACAGCATAATACGAGCAGAAAACCTCACAGACCTGGAACACCTAATGAGGAAGATCAAAGAAGAAAGTGCCAAGACAGGCTTAATGCTGAACATAAAGGGAAAAAAAAATAATGACCACCGAGGACCTTCATAAGTTCAACCTAGACAATGAAGAAATAGAAATAGTAAAAGAATTCCTGTATCTGGGATCTAACATTGATAGAAATGGGGACCACAGTCAGGAAATCAGAAGAAGACTAAGGGCCATTGCAGACCAGCCCAAAGGGCTGGCCTGGAGGTAGAGTTAGAGCAGGGCAGCCATGCGCCGGCCACCTCAACCCCACCCCAATGCCATCCTGAGGCCATGCACCCTTACACATGGCGCACGGTATCAGGACGCCTGGTGCAGCATGCAGACATGCTGTGCCAAAGGAGCATGGAAGATCTGCAGCACTGGCTCTTGCTGCCCCTAAAAGGAGTAGCATTTTGCTGTTCTTTGAGGGGTGGCAAAAGGAAGGATTGGGGCCACGGTATGGGGTTCCCACAGCCCCAATCTGCTGCTCCCTGGGGCAGCTCTCTGCTGTCCCAATGGGCCATCTGCATCGGCTCTAAGAATGGGGAAGGTGGCTATGAAAGTACTAGAAAAGATTCTAAAATGCAGCAAAAATGCAGCCCAGCACAAAAGTTAAAATCATACAAGCCATTGTATTCCCTATTACCATGTATGGTTGTGAGAGCTGGACAGTTAATAAAGATGATAGGAAGAAAATCAATTTATTTGAGATGTGGTGCTGGAGAACAGTGCTGAGGATCCCATGGACAGCCAAAAGGACAAACAATTTGGTCCTAGAGCAGATTAAACCAGGAACCTGAGGCTGTTGTACTTCAGACATATCATGAGAAGAGGGGCCTTTTTGAAAAAAACCTATAATGCTGGGGAAGGTGGAGGGAAGTAGGAAGAGAGGAAGGCTACATGCTTGATAGAGAGGAAGGCCACATGCTCTATTAAGGAGGTCACAGGTATGGGGTTGCAGGAATTAAGTAGAGCAGTGGAGGACAGAGAATCTTGGAGATGTCTCATTAATTGGGTGGCCATAAGTCAAGATTGACTCGAGGACAATTAACAACAAACTGTTTATTCTCTCTCTCAGATAAACCTCATCTGAAGTGAGTGTGAAATTGGGATTCACTTACCAGTCTTCAAAGTTGCTTCAATTATATAAAGCATGAATTGGGTACCTCTAGCCTACAGGCTAGATAGATCTTCCAGGGGGTCTATAGCTTCTTCAGTTGTTATCACTGCCCTGTGTTTGGAAGGAACATGACATTTAAAGCTTTAACACAATTTTACAGAGAAATACGATGTACACCTTGCAAGCTATAGCAGAGAATTCATAAACCCCCTTTTGTTCCAGCATTTGGTGAATGTGAGCCCCCCAAATTCCCAAATTTGAACTCAGCTCCACAATACTGACTGTCTTAGCTTTGTGTACCTTCAACAACTTGAAGGTACATGAGAACAACAATAACCTGATACAGAAATTAAAGTGACAACAGAATCTTCAGCCCTAGCTGTAGTTCAGGCTTCAGCTCAGACCCCTACATTTACTCCTTGCATCGACTATGAACTTAGATGTGGATTAAATGCTTATGTTGTCAGATAGAGAGACAGTGATAGATATTATCTTGATATGCAACTGTAAGATTAATGATGGACAATATTTTTTTTAAAATACATAAATACAGAGTTTCTAAAATGGAGCTATATAATCCAGGCCAAGTATCCCATGATAGGGTAGTTACTGTGTTGTAAAAGTGTAAAACTTCATAAACCAGTCATGCAAGATTTTAACTCACACAAGAATAGTTTTCTCCTTCATCATGCAAAAACCCATTCTTCCTAACACTTCACTTTGTCCTTTTGTGTTTAAATTTATTTCTTTGCCTCTGGCATACACCAGGCCAAACTGTCTGGGGTGATAGACAAATCTGTTAAGTGTAGGACTTTCTATTGTTGTTTTCCCTTTTTCATGAATGTATGATAAGAAACACAATCTTCCCTTAAGGAAACAAATGTCAGATAGACCTTTTGAAATGGCATTATATTCTGAAACAGGTGCTCAGTCACCATTGATGCTGAGCCTTTATTAAGCATCACAATCCTCCCCCCCACCACCACTTGTGAAAAGCCAAATACCACTTTTTCTGTCTTGGTGGTCGCATCTGCCTGACATCTCATCAGAAAGCTTCCTAAGAAATCTGCTGGGAGAATAGTGTGACAATTAAAACACTGATTTTCAAATGCATGCCATCAGCTCAAGTGCTCCACACGGAGGAACAGGCGACTTGTAAATGTCACCGCCAAAACCTAGACATTTATTAGTTTAAAGCTGACACACTTTTGCTTCTCAGTAAGTAGTGAGAAAATGCTTTTCCCTCTCACTTGAGACCTTTAAAACTGCAGTAAATTAGACAATGTGTGATATATATATATATATATTTAAAAAAATCTCTCCATAGTTCTTTGTGTTGCACATACAAGGGGATAAACAACACGAACCCTTATATTCAAGTCTCTAGTATCTGTCTGCTGCTACCAAAATAACACATTCCTTTGCATTCTCTGGCTGGTATCCCAAATAGTTTCATTCCACTCACACAAATGACATTGTGCTTCCCAGCACCTACTGCTGGACTATACACAAGGGAGGAATCCCTTGCAGCTTCTGGAACAGTTATAAGTCAAACCAGAACTACAGGAATCTGGACAACAAAGATACCTATAAAAAGATGCAGAAATAGAAATGAAGGTCCCAGAGGCATTTTTAGAAAAGGACTGTTTTGACCTACAGGTGACCCAGTTGCTTTTAAAGGACTCTCAAGAGGTATTGTTGAGTTTACACTTCCCAGCACACACAAATGAAGGCTTTTACAGAACACAGTGAACATTTTGATCCATCTTGAGATCAAAATAGGCTGCAGCTTGAAAAGACCCTTGGGCCCACTCATACTAGAGACTACTAGTACTATTATTCCATTTCATCTCTTCAACAACCTTTTCCAGGCCTGGCGGAGCTGCTGGCTGGGAAGGAATGGAAGGCAACTAGTTTTCCTGCCCAGTCAGCAGTGCTGCCAGACCTGGAAGACATCCTTCCCACCAGCACACTGGGTGACACCCCCCTGTGAGGTGTCACCTGGTGAGAGCCACAGTCTCTGAACTCTAATAATGCCACTGTATAAATCATATTTATATTTATACTTTTTATTGATGTTTTAATATAGGGCCTTTGCAGACTGTCAGAAATAGTGCAAATTGAGTCCACTTTAACTGCCCTGACTCAGTGCTAGGGAATTATGGGAACTGTAGTTTATTGTGGCACCAGAGCTCTCTGACAGAGAAGTCTCACTGTCTCAGAAAAAAATGCAATTCCCATGATTCCCTAGCACTGGACCAGGGCAGTTAAAGTGACTAAATTTGCACTATTTCTAGCAGTCTGCAAAGGCCCATTGTTTTTACTCTGTATTGTTTTTAATAAGTTGTAAGCCACCTTAATTTCCATTGTGGAGAAAAGGTTGGATATATATGTGTACAAAACAATAAAACAGCATATTAGTGAAAGACATTAATGATAACAAGCTACTTGGGGGCATTTCAATTAGTTACATAATGAAGTTAAATAAACTTTGTCTGAAGTAGTTTTCTCTGGGGAAATAGAATTTGCAGCATCCATCTTCCTGCAGATCCTCCATGCTGATTTTGGTTAGTGAAATTAACAGAATATATAATAAATAATAATAATAAAATTTATTTTTATCCTGTCCCTCTGCAATGCAATCGGTCAATATTTGGGGTCAAGTAGGTGAAATTCTTCAGCATTTTCAGTAGGTGTAAAGATAAGGAAAAGTCAATGAGAAAATATTATTTTGAAATAATCTTGCTGGTTTAATGTTGAATGAAATGCTAATGTTATCTCATTTTAGTGGATGAAAGAAGCAGAGGGTTAAAAAAAAAAAAGACTGGAAGGAATAGACTTGAGGTCATTGCTTCTTCAGCAGGGAACTCACTTCTATCTTTGCATTCATAGAATAATTGAAAAGAGGTTGGCATGCTTCGCCTGAAGAAAAGAAATTCAAGAAGAGGCATGATAGTTTTCTCTAACTATCTGAGGAGTTGTCATGAAGAAGATAGAGTACACTACTTCTCTGTTTCAGGGATGAAATTATAGAAGCAAATTTCAGTAAGATTTTTTTTTACATCTTCAGGGAAGCAATGATATGCAATACTTCTTTCATGGTCATGACAGCCACACTGAATGCTGCTAGCTGGGACGTTACACCACCTCTGTAACCCTTAATAGCACTTGGTATCAGCTCAGTAGAAGCAGACTTCCCAGGGCATAGGATGTCTTCAACAGTTGATTGACTCAAACTCAGGTCAGACTCAAGTCACTTCAGTGACTTGACTTGGACTTGACTTGACAATAAATGATGCACTGACTTGGCTTGACTGTGGACTTGTATATTTTGAGTAATGGACTTGCTGGGGTCATTCACTTTGAGCAGCAGGTAAGACCCTTCCCCAGAGCATGGAATGCATTTCTTGAAGAGAAACAGCAAATGCTTTAGGCAATAGGCTTGTGGTGTAAGGATCCTCTGAAGTGCAGCAGGGACAGGCCACCTAGCAGACCTCAACTCTTGCCTCATGTCCATTGCTTAATACATTTGCTGTTCCCCTCCAAGAAATGTGCCTCGCCTCTTTTTTTTCTGTTAAAATTAGTCTCCCAGACTTGAGACTTGACTTGAAAATATCTTGCAAGGACTTAAGATTCAAGTCAAGAATTGAAGATAGAGACTTACAACTTGATTTGAGACTTGGAGTAAAAGACTTGACTACATCACTGGTCTTCAATCAACCTGAGGCAGCTACAGGCATAACAGGACTCACAGATTCTGATGCTAGGCAACAGTGTTCTTGAAGACAACAATTCTAAAGCTAACACAAAGACAGCACTATAATCCTTTCCCCTTCCTTTGCTGTCATGGCGTAAGTATCTTAATTAATTTTCTTACAGCCCCTCCTCCAGTACTTTTCTTGAAAGATCACATAGGCTTATGGAAGATCACAGCCTTCCAACATGAGTGATCAACCTCTGGAAGACCATACAAAAACCTCTTCAAAACCTGTCAGCTCTGTGAAAATTTTTCTTTTTGCATTCTGTTTGGGTTGGGAAGTTTACATTAGATGCTCCATGACTGGAAGCACTCAATTTTGACTTGTAACATTATGATTATGGGTGGTAACTGAAGGGCAATGCACATCTAATGTTTCAGAATAACAACCTCAAGTGCATCTTGTTTTCTGCTATTCCAGAGCATAGAAACTAAAACAGTGGATTTGGATTACAAGAACAAGATTCCAACTGAACATTAGGAATGCCTTCCAGACAGTAAGAGTTGTTTGACAGTGAAATAGCCTACCTTGGAAGGTGATAGATTCTTATTCATTGGAGGCTTTAAAACAGATTATAGATGGCCACATCTCAGGGTGCTTTAATGATGGATTCTTGTTAAGGGCTCAATTGTCCTTATGCATCCTTTCAGCTCTGTGATTCTATGAAATACATGAAAAGCACCTGCAGTAGGAGGATTCTGAAAGATAAAGCTAAACACTGTGTTTTCCAACCAGGCTTATGATTTTTATTGAAACATATAGTTCAGCTGATACTGTGGGATTGTAAAAGCAGTGTACCTGATGACATAGATGACATAGGTCCAAAACACATTGCAGAAATAGTCCAGTTTGAGACTGCTTTAACTGCCCTGGTTAGGGAATCCTGGGAACTGTAGTTTATTGTGGCAGCAGAGTTTTCTGACAGAGAAAGCTAAATGTCTCATGAACCTACAGTTCCCAGGATTCCCTAGCATTGAACCAGGGCAGTTAAAACAGTCTCAAACTGGATTATTTTTGCAGTGTGTTTGGGATCCAAAAAGATTAAATGGTGCTGCCATGGAGAAAAACTTATACTGAGTAGCAAAATACTATGGAATACATGGTAGCTGTTGGTAGATTACAGTTCTATGTCTGTGCCATTATAGTTGTGTTGTGAAACAACAAAAATGCAATGCCTGCATCAGGATTCCAAACACAAGTTCCCTTTCAGTACATGTTATGGCTACTGCATAGTGTATACTTAGATTTTGAACTTTTGTTATGCTTCATCACCCTCCTTCACTCCTTCTCTCTTGACTCACTTCCCAGCCTTGATCAGAATGGAAATTTCCTCTCTTTCACAGTTAGAAGCTTAAAGATTTGTGTGTGTGTATGTGAGAGAGAAAGATTGACAAAGGCTTAACCCTTTCCACACCACTAATTTTTAGCATCATATCTTTCCTTTCCAAAATTTACCCCATTTCTTTTTCCTTTGCGGAGTTCAAAACATGCATTTGCAAAGTTCAATACCACTCCTTCAAATTACATTCTTACAAAGAACAGTCATTTGGGTTTCTGCAACAGGTTTGGCCTCCTGAGTATTGTCAATCAATAGTGCCAATACTTAGGAAGCTTTTAGTTGCTTGTTAACTATCTCTAGCCAATTAATATATTTGAAAAAAAGCAAATACCATAAAATGTTTCAGATCAGGGGTAGGCAACCTTTTCCCTTTAAGGGCCGAGGGACTTCAGCTTCCAGAATCCCAGGAGCTATTGGCCAACATGGGACTATTGGCCAACATGGCTGAGGCTTCTGGGAGCTGAAGTCCCTCGGCTCTTAAAGGGGAAAGGTTGCCTACCCCTGTTTCAGATGATTCAAGTTCTTCTTCTTCTTCTTCTTCTTTACTAACAAGAATCAGTAAGGGAAAATCATTTGATCCAATGTTCAATTTTTCTTCAAAAGATATACTATTTATAACATCACATCAAAACATAAGATACTGACCAAGTTACAATGAATTACTTTAGCAACGGACATCAGTGGAGCTAAGACTTTCTTTCCCTCTCTTTCCTACTAAAGCCTTCAGTGGTACTGAAAACTTGATCCTCTGGGTTTTCTAGCTGTCAAGAACAGATATTTTGAGTTTAAGGGATAGAGGAGAAGGCCACAAGGGAGAGCAGGTTGCCATTTCTGCTGAAAGCAGGTTACAGTGGAAATGCATGAATGATTTTTGGTTATTGTTGTGATCACAGTATCCTGCCACTATTTTGGCCACTAAATGCAACACAGCTGTATGGATATTGCCTTACTTCCAGGTACTTAAAGCTTAGACTTAAGGAGTAGGAAGGTGTAGGATCTCCTAAGGACTGCAGGAGACAATGCTTTTTCAAGTGTTGGAGAGCATGAAAACTTCTGGATCCTTCAGAGCTGAAGAAAGACAGAAAGAGAATCTCAGAATGATTGATGGTGAGAAAAGGAGGGTTGTTTGTTCTGGTTGGACAAGAAGATCCATTGGGTTTTGAGTCAAATGGATCCGGGATCGCAGAATCAATTTGAACTGGGTTTTTTGTGGGTTTTTCGGGCTGTGTGGCCATGTTCTAGAAGAGTTTCTTTCTGATGTTTCGCCAGCATCTGTGGCTGGCATCTTCAGAGAAACCTTCCCCCTACACTGGTGAGGAGATGAATCAACCAAAAATACATGAAGGAGTGTGATAGAAGTACTTTTAAAAGAAAAGGCCTACGACTTCAAATTTGAACTGAACTGAACTGAAGTTCACACTGTATTTTCCAATACTGAATGCCTCTGTGTCTATTTAAAACAGTTGACATTCACACTTACTTTTGTACCACATCAAAATGGATTCTCAATCTTTGATGCAATTTGATCCATCCTGGTTCATTTTTTAAAAATGTCAATCATATGATGCGCATGGGAGTGTTTCCGGTTATGCAAGCACTTGGACGTGTGGCCATGAACATCAGCTGTCACTACTTCCATGGGCCTCTGTGTGTGTACGTGCTTATATATGTGTGTGAGTGTAAGATGCACACACTCCTCCTTCTCCTCCTCCTCCCCCTCTTCTTCCCCTCCGTACAGGGAAATGGGCTGCTAGAAGCAGAGAGAGTACAGGAGCATTTCTATTTCTATGGGAGCAACAGCTGATCTCACACACCTTCCTGCTCCAAGGATAATCCCTTCACACTTGCCCTACCTATGGAAAATTTTCCAGCAAAACCGAAAAACAGCTGCAGTGTGATTGGGAGCACATTGTGATTTAAAGGGACCACTTGGCTGTGCTGGAAATTGAAATCCACAGCCACGGATCCATTCATCCAAGGGCTGAATCCCCCATGGCACTCATGAATCCATGCATGCCAGGGGAGAATCCCCCATGGCACCCATGGATCCACACATGCCAGGGGAAAATCCCCTATGGCACCCACAGATCCACACATGCCAGGGTAGAATTCCCACCACAACTCCTGTGATGCCCTCCCATGAACCCATGCAAATGTGACAGTTTGCAGAAACTGACATTTCAAAACAAAGCAAAACAACAAACAGCATTATGCCTCCTCAAGGAATCCCAGCAGAAGTGGAAAATGGCTGCACAGAGTGATTTAAAGGAACCACTTGGCTGTGCCAAAAATCAAAATCCACAGCCCTATGGAAGCTGCACAATAGCCCCACAGTAGCACTGACAGGGAAAAAAATGGCAGTTTGCAACAAGACCTGTGCTGGGATGGGTACTACCCCTCTGCCCATTGCCCATCCCTCCCTGGGTGACCCAAATGTGATTGGAAACATGTTCACATTAGTTCAGCATTGTTGCAAATTGATTCTTTTCAAAAGAATCTCTAAAAAATCCATCTTCAAAAGAACCGGTTCAGGAGGACTTGTACTGATTCACCCTGATCACAATTGGATTTGAAATTGATTCCAGTGTGAATGAGGCACATATAAGCTGATTTAATCCAATTTGCAAACCAGTTTAAATCATAGTGTGAATTAGGCCTAAGTAAGAAACCTCATTTAGTAAAAGTATCTCTCTTCATGAAGAGCCACCTTCCCTTCAGGCACACTGTTAGTGGATGTCCTCCATTTTTATTATATATTTTAGCCATGTGGAG
>JAIPUX010001880.1:108825995-108850352 GCA_020142125.1 Phrynosoma platyrhinos | reverse complement strand
CTCAGGATATTCTCTTTATTAACTCCTTCACTTGGAGTTTAGTATGGGAATTAGGCTCCTCTCTTCTGGACCTTAATCCTGTTCCACTCTGGAACCTTCTCCACCAGACCCTCACTGTCTGGAATTCAAACCCTATCTGACTTCTAACTGTTCCTAACAGAATTTTCCCCTTACAGCCTAGCATCCTATTGGCTGTCGCCAGCCCAGTCCTGATTGGTTGTCATCAGACCTGGCTCTAACCTGCCTTCTCTCCACAGTTATCACTGGCAAATAGGACTGTTTTTCAACAAAGCAGACCAAAGTCGTGTATGTTATATGGGATAGCTGCATAAGTCAGCACATTCTGCTAATCAAGCCACTGATGATAACAGATTCAAAGCAGATTTAATAGCCTGGCATAACGTGCCAACAAAATCTCAAACCCCACCAATTCCCCCATATAAGGTATCACACTAAACAGTTCAACGCGATTGTCATAAATGCTTGTTTATCTTTTTCTCTCTCAAATGTCAGAATCAAGGTGACTCACAGGGTCTTCTGTTCAAATAATCATGTTGACAATTAAGTGTACATAAGAATAATGGCCTCAGTGCACTGCAGCCAAGAGAATATCTTTCCCTTACTTGGCTACAAATGTAGGAGTTTTAGCACAAGTATTATTCAGCTCATGTTTTTAGCTTCTCAAAACCCCTCTTGAAATCCACAAAATGGTGGTTGCATTGGATAACCCTTTCTTCATCAATTGTATATGGCCCATTGCATGTTAGAGCTAGAAGCTGTTGTTTTTTTTCAAGGTAGGATACCCAACAGCCTTGAAGGCATAGCTAAAGCTAGGATTGTCTATCCTTACTTATGTCAATCACTCATGCAAGAACAAAACTTTTCAAAAGTTTCCTACCTCATATTCTCACTCAACAGGAAGAAAACATTGGAAATCCTTTGCTCTTGTGTGTGAAGATGAAATAAGCAGAAGATTTACATTTCTATACATAGCAACTCATTACTTTTTAAATTTTGGGACCCCACACAGCAACAGGTTGTGTTGTTCATTACACCATAGCTCTGTAGACTTGATCAGAATGAGACTCTAGGCACTGCAGGAAATATTTCACTTTACTTTTTAAATCTGATTCAGAAGTCTCAGTCAAAATTATGGTAACATGTTGTTGAAGTACCAGAATGGTAATAGTTATGTATAGGGTTGTTTTTTAAAAAAACAAAAACAAACAAACACTATATTTTAAAAAGCTAACCACTCTGTTTGTTTGGTTTCCCCCCCTGTGGGGTGGTAGTGGCCAAAAAAGACATTTATTGGAGCGACCTTGGAACCTTGAGTAGAAAATTGGTTCCCAGACACATTCCTTCCTAATGGAGTCCTCCTACAAAGGTGAAATTGGGAGTCCTTATAGCAGACCCCCTGGTATCATTCATTTCTATCGTATTACTAAAATCAGCCTAGTAAATTGTTATTATAGTTTACTAGATTTAATCCAGTCCTTTGTTTAAGTTAGTTAGTTAATTATGGCTGGAATTCTGCTGGGGAGTTGTGAAAGCACAGCCAAAAGCCACTCATTCATAATTATTTGGTTTACATGACTGTGTATTTCTTATTTCAGGAGACAAGTAGAGACTGTGAAAGTACCCTAGCCCCACTTACTGGGAAGCAACCACTGTGATCAATGGGGGTCTGCTTCCTTGTCACTCTGGAAGCAGCTGACATCATCTCCCACAGCTATGTATTCATATTTCTGGCCATAAGCTGGTCAAAAGCTTTGATCTTTTCTGAAAAGAAGGCTAATAAATTTTCCTAAACTCCAAGAAAACCTAGATTTATATAAAATGTCCCCACAAATGGATTTGAATGTTTAACTTCCTTACATAATTTGAAAAATTGGCTTATCACTTCTGCTGTTTTCAGACTCCTTGTTTTTTCAAGACCTGAAGTAGAAGATGAGTCAGGGGTGGGGAGGTGGCCTTTACAAACTACAGTGCTCAGCAGTTGTCTTATGATGTAATGCTAAGTGGCATTGACTTTAACACCATGAAACATTTATTATTAGTTGAATAGTTAATGTGCAATACAGATTTGTACAGAATGTAAGGGTCTATTTGCCCAAAAGCTCAGTCTTTCAGATGCACATAAAAACAAGACAATAAACTTATACCTCCTGTATGCAAACAAGAGGTTTTATACAAAATAAATCTCTTCGGCGTTAATAGTCCTTGAAGTAGAAATGGTTTCTTCTTTCCTTGTGTACATGCCCAGACAGAAGGAAGGTCAGCTACAATAAGGATAAGAATATTCATTTCTTACCCACCTATAGCTTACCTGCCTTCACCTATAGCTGAAGGATACTTAAGAAATCAAAAAGATGCATTTATTTTTGCATTTATTACATTTTAATCCTTCTTTACTACTAAAAAATTACCTGGAATATCATCAAAAACAATTTAAAACAGTAGAACTATCCCAAGCATTGCAAGGTGTATTGAGATTGCTAATGGAAATTGTTCCCTGCCACTGAGGTAGTGATAAATTATGAAGTACAGGGTCAACATAACTGTCTACATAGCTAAACCCCAAGGCTTAATCTACGTAGGTAAGCCCCTACATAGCTAAGTCCCAATTGAGAAAATTCAGCAATTTTGTTGAGCTATATCTGCAACCCAGTTCTAGCAGTTTCCATCATTTCCAGGAGCAAGGCTTATGTAAGGCTAATAGGTCTCACCTACTGAGCCATTCGAAATGTCATGCTCAAGGCCAAGACCATGCAATACTAGAGCATGGGAAGTTATGTGATGGGATGAGGTTCAATACCTTGAATAGTTCCTTTCATGCTCACAGCTGATTTACCACCTCACTAAAATGAACCCACCAGACACCAATGCTTTTGACCTATGCCTCTTTAATCATTTTCATGGGAAAGATCATACAAACAGATGGAGATTTTGATAGACAAGGAACCCTGCAATAAAGTAACAGTAAATACATGGATAACATCGCAGCAATGTGTTTATAAGTTTCATGATAACAATAGCCATCTCATTGAACATTATTCCTGCAGGCCAATAGACAGCTAAGTAGCCCAATCATCTACTTATCTGCCTTACAGTGCTCTTCATGCAACAGGACTCAGGTGCATTGCCCCTTCCCACCATGCCATCTGACACACATTCAAAGGATCAGAGAGAATATGAACTCTTTCCTCCAAGAAAGCTTGGGGAAATTTCAGATTTCCTAGATGCCCACTTCTGATTTCAGTCTGCAAGCTGTGGACTGCTGCAAAATTGGTACTTTTGAAGGCTTTCAGGAGCAGAAAATGGGCTCTTGTTTACCAATTTTTTTCCAGTGGGGAGCTTTGGGGAGGAGAGTTATAAAAAATTAAAGAAAAAGCACATGCTGCACTTTGTTTATCTCTAATGTAGCTGGTGCATCTAGAACAAAAAGGAAATGCAAAGGTGAAAAGGCAGAGAATAGGCAATGAGACAGCTGGGAACTTGCGGTTCCCTTTGTATGTTTTTGTTGTTGTTGTTGTCATCTATTTTTAAAATCATACAATCATAACAAATCATAACAAATATGTCATAAAATAACCCATATAACATATCTTAACTTAATGACACAACAAAACTTAAAACACAGATCAACTTCCTACCTAACAGTTCTTGGTTTTACTTGTTCATTAATTGTCGATCACTTTCATGTTAATTTTTTGTGTTCTACTACTATCACTGAATATTTTTTTAGGGATGCAAATCTTTGTAAATTTCATTCTTGTGAGCAGTAATTAATAATTTTACTTTTGCTCTCCCTACTGTAAGACAACTGTACAAAACTATTTGCAGTTTGGGTCTTATTCTTTGCAAAAACAAAACAAAGCAAAACCACATTTTTTTTTTTTTTGCATAGAAAAAAGCATTTTCAGAAAGACATGTTCTCTCTTTTTACACAGAAATGTTCTTTTCTGTGCAGAAAATCATGTTGATTGAAGGAGTCTTCTCTAGTTAGTATTCACCAACAGGATGAAAACATGTGTATGTTTTTGAACACAAATGTTTATCTCTTTAGTATTCTCCCTGTGAGGTTTTTCTTACACTCAGAAAATCCATTTTCACTTGCCATTCAAATATTTTTAAATATTCTTTCCATTCTCAGCAAAGCATGAAGAAAAGAGAAGGAAAAGAAGGAGGAGCATTACAGATGTAACTCTTCACTGAGTTTATTCTTGAAAATAGCAATGAGTAATTTCAAGAATTTTTTTCCTGCTCTGAGAAAGTATTTGAAAACTGTGCAATTTCTGAAAACTATTTGCTATTCAGGATTTATTAAGCAGAAAATTCGCATATGGTTGTTTTGCTAAGAAAGTAGTGTTTTCTATCCACAAAACAGTATTTCTATGAAGAAATATTAACTCTTGCACAGAAAGTTCTGTTTGCTGTGCAGAAAATGCTGGTTTCTGTGCAGAGCAACTATATGTGATTTTTATGTAGCAGAAATCTCCAATTACAGTATTTTTCTGTACAGAAAACAATGCTATTTAATATTTCTGCAAGGAAATGCTGCTTAATATGTCTGAAGGGAAATACTACTTTCCATGAAGAAAATGCTGTGTCCTGTGCAGAAAGTGCTGTTTCCTGCACAAAACAATCATGTGCAAATTTTGAGCAGAATAAGTCCCAAATTGCAGATATTCTCATCAGTCCAGGATTCTTCACATCAAGGTTTCTCAACACTCAAAAAGCATTTTTTGATCATTTTTCAAAATATTTTTGGATATTCTTTCATCACCTAAGGAACATTTCCACATGCCTTCTCTTGGAAATGATATTATTTGGGCCCTGGAGGAAAAGCAATGAGTGGACAGCAACAATAGAGATAAAGAGTTTGGTTATCCTATACCAAGGGCAAGAGCCATAGTGAGGACATCTCTCCCAAACTCACCCTCAGACCTGATCCTTGAACTGTCATTTCTTGGCATATCATTTGAAATTAGGCTCACCAGGTTGAAAATGTGTCAATTCTTCTGTAACTTTAATCCTAAACAGATTGTGGGGTAGGTCAAAATGTCACTAAACTCTGTCAAGAAGGACAAAGGTAATTATCCTCTCTTACCTTAGAAATTCCAACCTGATGGATAGTAAAGGGGGAGAGGACATAGAGGAGTGTCCAACTCTATTCTTGGCAACAGTGCCTCTGTCCCCTCTGCCCCACAAGATCTGTGTTGGGAAGGACAGCTCTTGTGATGCAAGAGCTGTGCTGGGAAGGATAGCTATGACTAAAACTGAGAGCTTATAAGTATATTTGTCCCATTTGATAGAGTTTTATGGTACTTTGTGTTGTCCCAGAATCTCTTCAGGATTAAAGGTAGAGGAGCCACATCCCACATCCATGCTGGCAACCCTATTTGAAATTATTGGTTTTCCCAGTCCAGGAAGAAAAACATCTCATGTTCTGATCCAGCATCCCTTCACCACCTGAAGATGTGTTGTCATCCACAAAAGGGTAGTTTTGATCAAACAAAGGGTGCCATATTAATTTATTATCTAAGTATTTTACTGCTTGAAAAGTTTTCTTTTTAAATATACATTTAGGTGTGTGAGTGGATGTGTGTTTTCTTTTTCTTTTTAAACCATTGCTGTTCCTTTTGGTTTTGTCACTCAAGAGATAAAAAGGTTCTCTTCTGGCAGTAGAAAGTAAATAGCTACATGACTACCTGAATTATTTATTTAATATTTATTTATATTCCAGTTTGTTAAAATGCCCTTATCCATCGCTCTAGGTGTTTGCAAGGTGTTTGCTCGCCTATGATTATTATTTTATGGATTCAGCAACTAGAGTGTGCTAGATGGGGTTTTGTTTTTGCTCTTGTTTGGTTTTGCTTTGCTTTCAGGAGTCTCACAGTAGACTAAGTCCATTTAAAAAAAGAAGCAACAAAATACAATGAAAAGAAGTGGCAAAGAAAGAGGTCTATGGGAAAATCAATATACTCAGTCCAAAATTTTGGCTGTAAATCTCCCTATACTGAGCAAGGCCCAAGAATAGTCAAACTTTCTCCAGCAAAAAGTAAAGCAAGCAAAACAACTTTGAAATGTCCCAGGAAATAATAGATCATAGCTTGTTCATGTCCTTATGGACCAGACTTGGAATAAAATCAATACAGTTGACCCTCCTTATCCACGGATTCAAGCATCCACAGCTTGAAAATATTTCAAAAAAGTATATATCCCAAATAGCAAACATTGTTTTTTCATTTTATATAAGGGACACCATTTTGCTCTGCCATTATATTTAATGGGACTCGAGCATTCACAGATTTTGTTATCCACGGGGGATTCTGGAACCAAACCAAATGGATAACAAGGGCCCGCTGTATTTCAGCTGGATATTCAGGAGACTCTGGCTGTATGAAAAGATTTGCTGTTTCTTTCTTCCTTAACTTTCAAAGGTAGAGGATAGAACATTTTCTTCACTTAGATGTGATGTCTAAAAGAAAATGCACACACACAAAACAGATGTATAAAAACAACAACACACTTTACAAGATACATGCAGAATGAGAATCATGTTCTCTGGAAGTTTGAAAAAAAAAAAGAGGTCATTACACTGTCATCTGATTTAGCAACTTTTGAGTGCTCCAGTGTATAGCAGGTCAGCACAACATGGGACCATGAGTTAAACTCAGTTCCACAAAAATGTCTGGGAGCCTTTTGGGGAATCAATAAATCCCCTGGCTTTGTCACTCAGTTGAAAAGGTACAAATGGGGAACAGGTTGCTTTGCAACTTACTAGACTACAACGCATAGACTGTATTTGACTTGTTAAACCAGGATGATCTCAGATGGTTGGTTCTTCTGTTTGAGATGAAGGACAAGATATATTTCCATTCTTTTATTGCCATTAAGTAGTTGGGAAAATTTAATTAGTGATGGTTCAGAATTTCAGTGTTTTCAAATAGCATTCTATTTGAATGAGCACAATAAAAACACTGATAGACTGCATAAAAAGGATCTGCAAACCCCACATACCATGCAGCTGTGGGCAGGTCTATATAGGAACTACTAAACATAGCATTTAAACATGATTCAAAAACATGAGAGACACTGTAGAATGAGCCAGACAGAAAAATCGACAGTAGCAGAACACGTTATAAGCCAACCTGGGCATAAAATGGTATTTGAAAACACTGACATTCTGGACATGCCAGCAACCAGGTCAGAATGCACAGGGAGGCCACTGAAATCCACAAACACCTGGACAACTTCAACAAGAAAGAAGAAACCAGTCCTGAAGAAAACCAACATTAAGACTTAATACATGCAAATGAACATCACCCAGGGTCAGGGGTGCACACAATGAGTTACTAATTAAATAAACATACATATCCTCCTGCATATCCGCCCCACCCTGAGGCCTTGCCATTCAACAAATCATCACACAGTTTAACATGTAAATCACTTGCTCCCAACCAAAGGTCACACAAGTATATATGCCCCACATATGTCCATGCCACCACCCTCTGAAAATGCCAGCCACAAATGCTGGCAAAATGTCAGGAATAAATTCTTCCAGAATGTGGCCACATAGCCCAGAAAACCCACATAAAACAGTGAATCAACTATTTTATAAACTAGTTTATTATGTATGGTAATAAAATATCATGATTTTTATCTAAATTAGTAGCTTTTAAAATTTCAGTTTTTCAGAATTTAGCAGTAATTCCTGTGAAATGGACCAGTAATTTCAGTTCTTTGCAATCCCAATTCTGATCCCAAAGTTCACCTTATCCCTTTGGGTTACTTATCTATGAGCCATTGATATTGTCTACTAAACTTAAGCTTCTGATTCAGGCTTCACACAGTGATGTGACAGCACTGTTAATCCAAGGTCCAAGCAGAGGGAGAGTCTATGTTTCATTCTGCAGTGATGGAATAAGGTCCCTTTCTCCTTGTTTGGACTATGGGCTTCTGACTTGTAACAAGTTTATTAACAGAGTTATTTACAACTTTGAACAGGAAATCTAGTGAAGGCCTGTGACAAGCTTTGTCTGAGACAGAGCAAGCTATCTGTAAAGTGGACTCTATATAGTTAATTCTCTGTTTGTTGTTGTTGTTGTTGTGTGCCTTCAAGTTGTTTCTGACCTGTGGAGATCCTAAGGTGAACCTATCATAAAGTTTTATTGAGTAGATTTATTCAGAGGAGGCTGAGAGCATGTGACTTGCCCAAGTGCCTGAATACAACACACTATTCTTTTTTATTTTTATTTTTTGCATTCTAGACATTGTTACCATTCTGTTACCTGCTGTTGGAAGGGGCTGTTGGCAATATCAGATCACATCTACTGAGCAGTTGGCTTCAGATGGGGGTACAAAACAGTGGCATTGCTTATGTTGATGTCACACAGTATGTGTGTGGGGGGGAGCTGAACTTGCTCTCCCTCCCCCTTGGCTCCCTGCCTGCCCATACTGCTGCTGGGGGGGGGGATGGCACTGTAGCTTCCAGAGAACCTATTTACAGTTCAGTGTGGCTGCTGAGTAAGTAGATGAGGGAGGCAACACCATTTCTCACTAGCCCAGTAGTCAAACCAGTTCCTCTAGGGTGTCATCTGGTGTGGTCTACACTCCTCTACTGATGCCTCTGGTACAAAATTTGTATTTTTAAAAGCTGAAGAATAAGACTGAAGTCAGTGTGGGTCAGAATGTTTCATACAAGGGTTTGTTCATTAATTTTGTTCAGATGATGGTGGCCACCATAGCATGAGGGCACTTTGATCACCATCTCCTTCTCAACTATAGTTCTACAATGGTAATAAGGATTATCAGACATCGCAAACTACCAAGTGGCTGTTAAAATAATACTTCCAGAATGTTTTAACTCCCAGCATCCTAGTGCCCTAGATACTTTATTTCATCACTAAGTGAGCCATCATGAATGTGTGTCCTTAACTGGATTTTGCTTGATTAAAAACCCTATTGATTTGTCATTCATTCTTATCAAATCAAGCTCTCTTGCCTTTTCAGGAATCTGACATGATTCTTCAAACTTGTCAAGGCAATGAATGCCTGAAACATACAGCATTGACTGCAGTTATTTTGACAAGACATCTCATTTTATACAGTTCTGCCTCAGTGGGCTGCTGAAATCAAGTCCAATAAAATCTTAGGAAGGAAACGAAAACTTTCATTCCTTTTGTTGACTTATTGAGATAGAATTAATGGGTGTTTTAATTGGAAAATACATGCACACAATATCAAAATTTACAGTAATATCTGAATGATGTTACATGATGATGAATGCAATATATCTTTCATTGGATAGAATAGGACAAAATACGTGATTTTAAAAAATCAACAATAGGCCTGTGTTTTAAAAGTCCCTGAAAAGAGGTTTTTGTTTTTTGTTTTTAAAGTAAAATGAATCTCCCCATTAGCATAAAATGCTCTGCGATTCTTTGCATTGTCCAGGCATCTGATAAAATGTAATCTTAACAAATCCCACTGGAATAGTTGCAAAATGAGTCTTTTTAGTAATCTTTTAGTAATGAGTCATATGATGGATTAGAATGGCTTGTTTATGAGACCATCAATAATTGAAATCTGCCATTTGTGGCAAAGTAATGTTATTTTGATTGCAGAATCCAATGACATAATTTATATGGTAATTTTGAACAAAAAGTGCCAATTACAGTAAGGTGTTTTAAGTGCAGAAAGAGCAAGGAGTGACATTATGATTTTTTTATTTTAAAAAATTCTTCATTCACGCAGCCTGCATAAGTAAGCATAGGTGAGAGAGAAAGGACAGAAGTGTTAATCTTGAAGCCTTTGCTGTACATAGATTGTCTTGGATAACACTTGTTGCAAAAATAGTCTACAGCACAAGTGGTCAACTATGGAGGGGATGGGGGCCATTTTTCACCCCCACCCATCGAAGGGCCACACTCAGGCTGCATCTGTACTGCAGAATTAATGCATTTTCACACTGTATTAACTGCTGTGGCTCAATGTTATGGAATTCTGGGATTTGTAGCTTGTTGTAGCACCAGAAGTCTATGACTAAATATCTCACAAAACTACAAACCCTGCATTTGTTTTTGCCATTAGACCCTCAAGTGGCCTTTATGGTAAGGCACACCTATTAGTAGCGTCAGTGGCTATACCAGCTACACTCTCCCATGGACAAAGGTAGCTGATGGACAGATAATTCATCTTTAGATTATTGGATTCACATTTTATGGAACTACCATTGTGCTCGGTTTAGCAGCTACAGGATGTGACAACCAAGATGTTGAAGGGGTGCTTGACTATGTACTTGAAATATTATTCACCAGAGCTGCAATCCTTGCACAGCTATGGAAACCCATTGGGTAAGTTTATGCAAGTCACACTCTATCTTGGTCTCAGAGGAAGGCAAAGAGAATCCGCCTCTGAACAAATCTTGCCAAGAAAACCTCATGATAGGGTTTCCTTAGGGCTGCCATAAGTTGGAAATGAATTGAATGTACACAACCACAGCAACAATAAATTCTCTTTGTGATGGGAACAATGAGTAATTTTTGTAATTTTTTTCTCTTGCAATAACTGTTTTGCAAGAATCAGTTTTCAAAGCTTATTTGCAATTCAGGATATAGTCTGTGCAAAATAGTCAACCCCCATATTCACAGATTCTTTATCCATAGATTTGACCATCCACAACTTGAAAATATTCTATTATTATTATTGTTATTATTCCCCAAAAGCAAACCTTGATTTTGACATTTTACATAAGGGACACCATTTTACTATGCAATTATATATAATGGGACTTAAGCATCTACAGATTTTTGGTATCCACAAGGGATCCAGGAACCAAACCTCAGAGGATATTAAGGACCCACTGTACATATGTGGTTGTTTTGAATAGAAAACAGCATTTTCTAAAATATAAAATAATATTTCTCCACCAACATACTATTTTATTGTGCAGAAAAAGATGTTTCCTGTGGAAAACAAACATGTGCAAATTTTCTATAGAATAAGGCCCAAATTTTAAATGTCTCATCATTTTGTCTCTTCAGGGTTTACTGACACCTGAAAAACATCTTTTTCAACCTGAATATATTTAGATATTCTTTCCATACTTACTATGGACATATTGCATTCATTGTGAAACAAATTAATGAAATCACAGTTGAAAACAATGATTCTGGCCTTGGAATCCAATCCCTGCCATGGACAAATGCACAACTAAAGTAACCCCAAGAGACAGCTATCCAACCTCTGTTTCAAGACCTCCCAATAAGGAGAATGCATCACTCTTTTACCATTAGTAAGTTATCCTTAATTTTTAGGTGGAATCTTTTCTTTTGACACTTTAATCCATTGCTCTGCATTCTAGTCTATGGAGCAGTAGAAAAAAAATTGTTCCATCTTCTACAGGATATCCCTTCAGATATTTATATATGCTTATCATGCCAACTCTCAGTCTTCTTTTCTTCAAGATAAACATAGAATCATAGAGATAAGGTCCTGTGGGCTATCAGGCCCAACCCCCTGCTCAATGAAGAAACTCCAGTTAAAATATTCCCAGCAGGCAGCTGTCCAGATTCTTTTTGAATATATCCAGTGGAGAACTCACTACCTCTCTAGACAATTGGTTCCACTGCTGAACTGCTCTTATTGTCAAGACATTCCCCAGCTCCCTAGATCAATCCTCATTCACTGGCCTATCAATACTATTAGTACAAATTCATGGTCTCACTGCTGGCTTATAAACATTAGTCCTCCAATAGCCCGGGACCAGATCAGATTGTGCATTGTCTTTCCTCATATAGATCTGTGTCACTGGAAGAAGCCTTGCTGGATGTACTATAATCTGAAAATTTCCATCTGACAGCAGTCTGGAAATGGTCTCCCCATGGTGGCACTCAAATTTTGGGATACCCTTCTTATTTTATGTTGTTGTTGCATGCCTTCAAGTTGTTTCCAACTTATGCTGACCCTACCATGGGGTTTTCTTGGCAAGTTTCTGCAGAGGAGGGTTTGCTATTTCTATCCTCTAAATACTTCTCTTTTCATCCAGGCTTTTCCTGACTGTACTGCCCAGTTCCTAAAAGGTTTGTGTTTTAATTCCCCAGTTTAAAATGTTTAAATTGAAATGGGTATATTATTTTGATTTGTATCTTAGACTGTGCTTTAATATATATTTATAGTTTTACTATATGTAATAAGTGGATGCAGTGACTTAGTGGTTAAGATGCCAGTTCTGATTATCAGAAGATCAGAAGTTTGACAGTTCAAGGCCTGAGTGCTGCATCATGGATAAGCTCCTGTTACTAGTCCCAACTTCTTCCAACCTAGCAGTTCAAAAGCATGCAAATGCAAGTAGATAGATAGGTACCACTTTGGTGGGAAGGTAACAGCATTTGGTGAAGTCATGATGACCACATGACCACCAGATCAGTCCTCAGACAATGCTGGCTCCTTGGCTTAGTTGCAGAGATGAGCACCGTCTCCTACAGTTGGTTGTGACTAGATATTCATGTAAAGGGTCTACCTTTACCTTTATAGTTTTACTTTAAACCATGTGAATATATATCTTCCTAAAACATGTCTTTCAGTCTATATTTAGTCTATAATTTAAGAAAGAAAGAAAGAAAGAAAGAAAGAAAGAAAGAAAGAAAGAAAGAAATCTGAGATAACTCTTCATGACTCTGTTTCTTATATGGACAAGACATTTCATTTTGCTTAGTGGGCTGCAATCCACCCCCACCCCCACACAACTAGTCTATTCTCTAAGAAATGCACTTTACACCAAATCTATTTATAATCACTCTGCAATCCCACTGAACATTTTTAAAGCATTTTTAAAGCAGAATAGTTTGCTGAGAACAGAACTGAGATTACTCAGGTGGGCTCCAAAAATGTCTTCTGCTGTTGTTCTTTATTGCTCTACTGGGTCCTACAAACCTTTTCTAAAACCCAATGTCTAGCATAACCAATATTCACATGGAAAAGCATTTCTTATGTATAACTCACAGGTCTACAAAAACCAACAAGAAAATAAGAACTACATATACCAAGATGGAATACACTAATAAATGAAATGTACATGCAGGAAACTGCAAGACACAAGTGTACATAATTTTATTTTTTCATGTTCCAAAAAGGCAAAATGCTATTCAGTAAAGGATCAATTAAGATTCGGGAAAAATTCACCTAATTAATACCTAATTTGACAATTAATCAGAACCTTTAATTGGAGCAGAAACCATCTTCATTGTAAATCAATCTAAACTGTTCCGTTTATTTCATTACCAAATATTCTTGATTATTTTTAGCTGTTTTTATTTGCCTTAGAGTCAGTGTTAAGTGGGTGTGGAGGCTTTACAAAAACCACAGCCTAAATTACTTTTATGGTCTTAGCTGAACCTGCAAGTGTGTAATTCATTTACCAGTGTTTCTCAAATGACCATAGGTGAATTTGAATGACTCACAGATGGCAAGTCATTTACAGGGGAGAAATTAGAACTGGACCATATATGGATCCTTGGGGTTTGCCATGACTCATCAGCAAAGAAAAGGCAACCCTCACTGAATAATAACTGAGGCCTATTACTAAGATAATTACAAAACCAATTCACTCCCAGTAAGCCTAGACCTTGATTTCTCAATTATAAAGCAACAGCTTTTGATCTGCAAAGCAAAAGTGCTCATGGTTTAGAAGCACTGTAACCTCAACATCTGCCTGCAATCTAGAGATAATGATGTGGCATTAATTAATTTGAGCAATGCAGACTAGAATTAGACTGCATCAGGAGGTAGACAGCTAGCGCAATTCCATTTGTCTTGTTAGCTAACTCTCTACACACAACTGAAACTGGAACTGCTATGATGTAAGATGTTGAATCAGTTGGAACTAGGGCTGAGCTGAATTAATTTATCTCATTTTGTCTTTCCTTTATTGAGTAATGAAATGTGACTCCCAGCTGTAGTCCTACCCACCACTTTGTCAAAGGTTAGTATGACACATGAAAGGAAGACATAAATGCAACTGTCTCCCACATTGACTTTTGTATTCATCCATGCAGTATGAGGGCTTTGAGTGCTTAACTCTAAAAATTCTGGGTTTGAATCCAACCATGTTAGTGTTTTATCAGTGCCACTACATTTCTAATCTTTTCTGAGAGGCTTCTGACATTTTTGTAAGTAGGCAAGTTTCCATCTATACTAGGAATAGGTGTCCCTACTGGAGTTGGTGAGTATGAAGGGAGGGATAATTTCATGTGAGTTTTTAAAAAAGAGAATAATTGATGAATATTCTCAAATGTCTTTATATTAAAAACATTTTTTCTTAAATCTTATGTGTGAAATAGACTCTCACCCATCCTTAGCCTTGACTTTCACATCAAATTTGTTGTGATGGTTGGCTGAAAGAGGAGGAAGGAGCAGGTTGCTGAGGACTGGAGTATCAGGCCTTGTCTGTATAGAGGAAAACTCCCATGCCCACCACAATGCCAGTGCTGTTGGTTTCCATGATGCACAGTAACTTTCATTGAAATACCACAGGTTTCTCTGGTTAATGTGACTTTGCCCCAGAGTTAGAAAAGTTTCAGGAAACCCTGAGCAGTGAGGGGAAAGTGCATGGTCTGTCCCTAGAGCCACCACTGCTATGTTCTTTGCCTGTAGGAGCTCTGTGGACAGGCTCCTGGCATGCCACCACTTCTCTAGAGATAGGGCAGAGAGACACCCCAATTGCATGGTGGGGGCCTTTGGAGACCCGTACCATAGAGGTTCTGTTACCATTTCTTCTCATTTGTTGCATGGGAGAACCCATTTTCCAGCAGCATCTAGGAGTTCTTTCCATAGACCTCCTGTATGTAAGGGATACACCAGTGACTCTGAGGATAGGGGATGAGCCAGCCATGCTGATGCCATGTCAGCCTGGCTGGTCGATGCAAACATCATTGCACCATCACACCAGTTTTAGCCAAGTGTATGGCCAATCTGGGGCCAGTTCCAGAGCATAATGCTCTGGAGTGGCCCCAGACTTACTGACCAGTGCAGATAAGGCCTCAGTCTACATGTCATGTCAGACACTCTAGCTACTGCACCTCATTTGATTGCAATGCATCCTACATCAAAATGAAAGGATTGGCTCATGTGGTATGATGAAATACACACAATCAGAGCCTGGAAAAAATACAACTCATAGAAATTTGTAGCCAGCATGGCTACTGGTGGTAGTCCAAGGGTATTTTCCCCAAGCTCTTATCCAGACTTCTACACTCATAAAATAGTACAAATTGGCAAAACAAGGCTTGACTAAAAGCTAGACTCTGGACTGAATTTGAGCAAGGGCTTTCCATTTGCTTTCCTTCTGTATAGGATCCTTCCATGAGGGCTTCCTTCCATGACTGCTTTTCAAAAAGATGGAAAGAAGCTCAAGTAGATCAAACTTCAAATTACACCCTAAAATGAACACTGACCCTTGTGAACATGAGGTTGATGCCTATGGGAATTGCCAAAGCAACCTCTTTGTGTGCACAGAGCTAAATCTTCTGAGCTATAATAGTTGTATGAGGAATGACCTATTTTAAGCTGGTTTACTTGTTTGGCTCACTAACAGAAAGGGATGTGAAATGAAGGCATCATAATAGGTACAATGATGTTTCCCTAATTTACTGTAGTGATCAAAGTGAAGCCACGTGGTAATTTATTTCCAAGAGAATCTATCCTGTTTTCCCTTTCCTCCTCTGCAAGAGGACTGAAAAATGATTAACCCCAACAAATTTAAGAACAGGGGATAAAATGAATATAATTCTATGACAGATCTCTAGGGGATGAAAAGTCTGCCTGTACTGCCAGTAATAAGAAATGGAAATAAGATAAATAGCAAATGGGACAGCCAACAAAGCCAAATAAATAATGTGGGTGAAAGAACAAATATTTCTGCAAGATAAAGAATGGGAATAAAACAAACAGCAGGAAGAATAAGCACTGATAAAGATTAATTTGATGATTCAAAAACACAGGGAAGGAGTAGGAGACTTCTAGGAAATAATAAAAATGCATTATGTCAGTTCTGTGGTAGTAAGTGGGATGGAAAACGTGCATTGACATTCATGGTGTGGAATTTCAACATGTGATCAGTTTTGACCAAACTCTTCTCTCACAAAAAGTCAACCAGATTTGAATTATTGACAATAGTTTATTTATAAAATTTTGCAAGCATGCTTTGACTTTAAGTAGTTCTGTGGAGTTATGCATGGATGGATAGATGCCCATGTATATTTCTTGGTGATTTCCATGCCAACCCAAATGAAGTGTCTTCAGAAGTCACAGATGTATTCTGTCTTTGTTTCCAAGACATCATTTTCTCAACCCCATATAATTATGACACACAGAGGTGCTTTAATGAACACAGAAGTGCTTTTGTGGAGCAATGTAACTCCTTACCCTCATTTCTTCAATCACCAGGACAATTATCAATCTCTTTCAACATAAATCTCTGGTATCCCACACAACCCTCCATGGCAATTGATGGAGGTGCTTCATTTCAACATGTGCATAATACTTAGGCATGAAACAGGAGGTGCTTTCAGTTTAGGACCAAAGCCAGTAGGAGCAGTTGATTCTTTTAGCCTATCCTCAGAGGGAAGGATATTTCTAGATTTTATGTTTCTATTATGTTAGGTGCTGCTTTTTATTCCATATTTTTAACAAATGACTGTTAAATGTACTGCTGTTTCCTATCCACATTGTCCTCAGGAAAAATTCCCAGGAATGATGCTTGCAAGGTCAATATATGAGGCCACTATATATACCCTTAATATCTTCACTCATAAAAAATATGTATTCTTTCATTCTGGTTAATGGAAAAATCAATAAAATATGCAAGCCAGACTAACTCCTTCAATGCAAGATTTATGTTCTAAAAGAAGTCTATTCTAGGGATGTGAAAATCTGCCAATCTTGATTTTGGCCTGAACATTATTGCTTGTCTCAACTTCAGTCAATCCACTGAATCAATGAGATTCACCTGTTTATTGACTCATCACTCAGCAACAGATTCAACAGGTGAACTGTACTTTGAACTAATCAGTAGGATCCAGTCTTTTTGTTATGTTTTTTTTCAGTGAATCCTACATGCATTGTGTTGCCATCCTCATTCAGTTCTGAGATTGTACATGGTGTATATGTGTGTTATGAAACATTGTGGACATTTTGGTTTCCTATTGAAACACTTTCAGTATGGTAAAAATTGGTGTATAATTCCCCCACCATGGATTAAAGTTTCTTTCTGTGCATTTTTTTTAGAGTATGACAAGATATCTCTGTGTGGTCCAAAACAGTGCAGAAACCATCCAGTCTGAGACTGCTTTAACTGCCCTGACTCAGTGCTAGGGAATCCTGGCAATTGTAGTTTATTGTGGCATCAGAGCTTTCTGACAGATAAGGTTAGATGTCTCACAAAACTACCATTCCTGGAATTCCCTAGCATTGAGCCAGGAGAGTTAAAGCAGTCTCAAACTGGATTATTTCTGCAGAGTGTTTTGGACCTGGTATGCCACCCAGTGTTTCTAAGCATAGTTTCTGTCAAGTCTTCAGTAAAATGGCAAGAAGCAGGAGGATGGAGAAAGGATCGGGGGGGGGGGAAGAGATATTCTGTTTCATTCCCATTGCTAAAATAAGATCCATATCACATGCCATTTTAGTCAACTTCTGTGTGCGAAATTGGCAGAAGGACCAATGCACCTTTTCTCTGAGGCAGCAAAACATTTTGGACTGGCCTTGGCATTGTACCTTGAATGATGTGAGGGACATATCATCCACACATCTTCTTGAGGGCAGAAAATGTCATAAAGGCTAGGCCAAAGGTCTTTATTCCACTACATAAACTGAGAAATTATTTCTATTTCTAGATGGCTGAAAGAATTTCTAAGAAATTTTCAGCATGAGTTTGGTTTACCTTTATAGCAAATGAGGTTGAGGGTGGAGGGTTCTTAATCTCCCCCCCCCCCCCCCCCCGCAAACACACATTTGGAGAAATGAGCCTCTACCTCCTCCACAACAATTTTACCTTCCTTCCAGGTCTGCTATTGCACCAGGGCCATATAACCATGAAAAACAATCCAGACCATTAGCCAAGATGGTTGAGGCTTCTGGTAACTGAAGTTCAAAACACCTGGAAGAGTAGAGTTTGAGAATTACTGATCTAAAGGAAGTAAAAGTCATAAGTTTTCTGACTTGCAGAATGATCATTAATTTTTATCACTCTCTCAGAGTGTGGTAGAGTCTCCTTCTTTGAAGGTTTTTAAACAGAGGCTGTGTAGTCAGGGATGCTTTGTTTGATTGGCAGGGAGTTGGACTGGATGGCCCTAGTGGTCTCTTCCAAATCTGTGATTCCTATGATTCTGTACAAACACATGGTTCTCTGAATTTGACTCTAGTTTAATAACTCTTGACTCTTTTTATTTTCCCTGCTTTCCTTTAATTCCATCTGTGCTTCTGAACGCTGTTTCCTTCTTACTTGTAAGTTTGATCTATTGTGCTTGGAAAAAATATACAAATTAATGCTTGTGTATTATTTTATATGTACAGGCTTAAGGACAAAAATAGATGCTGCTGGAGGATAAAAACACCCCTACAAGAAGCAACATTGAGCTGGGTATGTTTAGCTTGGAGAAGAGGTTAACAGGTGATATGATAGCCCCATTTAAATATTTGAAGAGATGTCATACTGAAGATGGAGTGAATTTGCTTTCAGCAGCTCCAGATAATAGGACCTGGAGCAATGGGTTCAAACTATAGAAAAAGAGTGTTGGGATTTGTAGTCAAAGTGGAAATGTACAGATGTAGGAAAGTTCTAGCTGTGAAAGTTTTAGCCTGCAGGTGGACTACACGAAAACAACTTAACCAAGGTTAGATTGTGTCTGGGAATACATGATACAAGAGAAAACAAATTAGGTCATCAGAGTGTGTGAGAACCACTGGTCACATGACACAAGACACAGGAAGAAGGCTGGGTTTAGATGCTGTTTAGCAAATGTCTATAAAGGTATCAGCCTGGGGTGGAGGTTTTTTTCCCCTTTTTGTCTTGAGTGAATGCTTGCTGGGCTTACCATAGAGTTTCCTTTGTTTTCTGTCTGTATGATGGATGCTCTACAATGTAAATAGTTATCATGTTAATTCTTCAACTGAAGAATAAAAAAACCTTCTTTTTAAGAGAATTTGATCTCTGGTCTGGTTTCATGGAATGCTGCAAAGCTGCAGGGAGCTACAGATCCAGAGATGTATAGAGCTGGTTAATGGCAGTCCTCCACACACTCTGCACACTCTAATCATAACTCAATAAAGAGATTCCACCTGAATATTAGGAAGAATTTCCTGACAGTAAGAGCTGTTTGACAATGGAACATAGTCCCTCAGAGGATGGTGGAATCTTCCTCTTTGGGGGATTTTAAACAGAGGCTGGATGGCCATCTATCCGAGGTGCTTTGATTGTGTATTCCTGCATGGCAGAAGTAATGGAATTGATTAGACTGGGTAGCCCTTTGGGATCTCTTCCAACTCTATGATTCTATTATTCTGTTATTCATTTTGGGTTATCAGGTTGAAATAATATTTATATTTTTGCATGGGTGTCTTAAAAAGATATGTGTAGAAGGGGTGGAAGGCAAATTTGTGTGTTGATTTGGATTTTAAACTTTAGAATAGTTGTTCACTCAAAAAGTGCAGGTTTAATATTTTTCAGTATGATATATATTCATTTCAGAACCAGAAGTGGTATGCTTCTATATATCAGTTGGTGAGGAGCATTAGCAGGGATAGCACTGCTTTTTCTTTGGTTTCTCTATTCACAAATTTTATATTGCAAGTTCCTTGGGGACAGGATGTAATTTTATACTTTATAAAGCACAAGCAATATTGATGGTAGTTTTTTGTGGGTTTTTCAGGCTGTGTGGCCATGTTCTAGAAGAGATGATGGTGTTATATCATTAATAATAAATCCTAAGTATACACTCCTGCTTTGTAAATTAAACCCATTTAATTAAAATGGAATTTGATTAAAAATAGAATCAGACTCCATGGAACTGGTTGTCTGGATGTAGTAGATGGACATGTTAACTGTAATATTAGAGATTTCTCTTACAGGCATTCTCCTCTATCCTTCTTTTCTCTGCTCTCTACTCTCCCCTTTATTAATCCCAGGGAAGATGTTAACACTTCCACTGGCTTAACAAAATACTCAACAAATGCTTGGGCAGAAATAGCAGGGCAAGGAAAGCCAGTCCTTGCTTTCTCTTCCACAAACATTTCATCAGCCACCTCAAGTCACTGTAGTAGGAGAAAGGGTGGATATAAGTGAGTAAAATAAATAAAAATAAAATAAATAAAACGTAATTTAAATAAGGAATGGATCAAGATCCAGGGGCATATACTTTGGTTCATTTTTTTTTCTTTAGTTGGGTATACATGTATCTTAGATAAAATAATTGGAAGCTGTAGTTGATTTTGAAAAAATATATAGATTCACTTAATTTGTTTCCTTTTTTTTAAGGTAACCTCCGTGATGTATCATTGAGTAGGTTTAAGTGGTTATTTGATTTGACATTTCCGAATCCTTGGTTTCAGTTTAGGAAGTTAATGTGGGTTTTTTTTGTCTTGTTTTGTTTTATGTACAGTGTGCTTTGTTTTGTATGTTTTGTCTGCTTTATTGTCATATTTGTTGTACTGTAGGTGTTTTTTCATTTTTGTTGTATGTTGTTTTAATATTTTAATAAAAAATTTAAAAATTAAAAAAAAAGAAATTGAGGATATTGTGCTGAATAAATGTTCTATGAAACCAGATGAAGTAGAAATGTAGGATGTAGTGTGAGTTGTTGCTTTCTTTTTATATTTAAGATTAATTTTCTGATGTGTATAATAAAATGGACATTATTTTGAAATATGTGAAGGTGTCAGTTTGAATCTGTATAGGTATGTTTTAATAATAAAAGCCAAAAAAATAAAATAAAATAAAAAATAAAAACAATATTAATCCAGCCAATCATATTGTAGATTTTATTGTAGCACCAGAGCTCTCTGACAGAGAAGGCTCAATGCCTCAGGAAAAACAACAACCAGTTTCCATGATTCCCTAGCACTAACCCTAACCCTTAAAGTGGACTCAATTTGCACTATTTCTGGCAGTCTGCAAAGGCCCTATGTCCTGGCTGCCCTCCATTAAAATACACTAGAAATCGAATAGTTCTAAACCTTTCAATACCTATAGAGATAATGCACTACTTTTCTCCAGTTCATCATAAATCAATCATTTGTTTAAACTGTCTCTCAGGCTTCTTGTTTTCTTTTTGTTAGGTTTGCTTCCTGCTTGGAAGTTTAAGGCTTCATGTGTACTCTAGAAATAATGCAGTTTGAAATCACTTTAACTGCAATGGCACCATCTTGAATAATCCTGGGCTTTGTAGTTTTGTGAGGCACCAGCATTCTTTGGCAGAGAAGGCTAAAGGTAAAACTACAAATTCCAGGATTTCATAGGCTGGAACTACAGCACTTAAAGTGATGTCAAATGGCATTATTCCTACAATGCAGATGCACCCCAAGTATTGTTGTTAACTGTCCTTGAGTTGATCCTGACTCATGGTGATCCTGTGAATGGGACATTTCCAAGATCCCCTGGGACTGACTCACTGCTCTGCTTAGGTTCTGTAAATTCAGGCCAATGACCTCCTTGATAAATCTATCTGTCTGGCATGCAGTCTTCCTCTCTTTCTACTGCCTTCTTCCTTTCCCAACATTATTGCCTTTTCTAGTGATTCTGGCCTCCTCATAATATGGTCAAAGTATGAAACTCACAGTTTGATCATCTTGTCTTCCAGGGACAGTTCAGGCTTGATCTGTTCTAGGGCCCATTTGTTTGTCGTTTTGGACATCCAGAGTATCTTTAGTACTCTTCTCCAGCACCACATCTCAAATGAATGGATCCTCTTCTTATTTACTTTCTTCACTCTCTAGCTCTCACATCCATACATGGTGATAGGGAATACAGTGGCTTGGATAATTCTTACTTTAGTGTTCAGTTGTATATCTTTACTCTTTAGGATCTTGTCTAGTTCTTTTATGACTGCCTTATCCAAGCATACTTTGTCCTCACAAGAATTATAGAGTTAAGTAAAGTTGAGAGTCAATGACTGGCCTAAGGTTGTCCAGTGAATTTCATGGATCTCCTAAGTCCTAGAAGAAGCTGAAAGTCTCAACAGTTTGAACATCACAGGTGTGTTGCCCTCCCAAAAAAAGTGTGATGAGATACCTTCTTTCTGGTCAGATACTGAGCTGCCCTTGCCATCTAACAATACAATAATCTAACTGCTATAGCACACTAGCTCTGAATGGAAACTTTTGGGAAGTAATAAGTCCCAAAACACATTGTTTTGACCATTAATATCTTGATGCCATTGGAGAAACCATCTGAATTACTATGAGCATAGAAATGAGATCTGGGAGATTCTGTGTGATATAGTCCAAAAAGTAACTGTCCAGATTCATTCATGCCAAAGTCCATACAAAATCTGCTGTTGCTTATGAGGATGGGGATCTCAGGGTTTGGGCCTGTCACTAGGCCTGTTGAGGCATTACAGACTGTATGTTTAAGGCAAATTACTGAGCCATGTGTTTACCTCACTAAAATGAATCTCCGAGACTTCTTGTTTTCATCTCAACAACCCTGATTTTGTTTCTCATTCTCTGCCATTTGTTTTGAATACAGTTGGCATGAATAATGCAGCATGGTAAAATTGATGGCACAGTCCTTTTGTTAAAGCAGTTATGAAATGAGAAAACAAAATCTACAAGGAAAAGTTATGGAAAAAAGCCCCAACATTTCTTTTACACAAAAAAAAAAAGATAAAGTTGCTGTGCCATTTACATTTTTCTCTCTCCTGTGTCATGAATATGAGATCAGGTTTCTTCTCCCTTAAAATAAAATAAAATAAAACAAAACATATAATGCTGTTGATAGTTCCAGAAGGAAAGCCATTTATTGATAGGCTCTGCCAAGGCTGCTGTAAATATGAAAAAAGATTTATGAATTAATTTTCATACGTATTTGACAAAACACCCTCTGCCTCTGTTTGAGATATCTGCCAGGCAGTTTAAAAAGTATATAAACAGAAATTTTATTTAGCATTCAAGTCATTCCTTAGAATTGTTTTTTAAAAGCATGCAGAATTAATGTGCAATGTGGGGGTTTTTGAAAGAAAAAGAACAATAAAACCATCATAATAATTGTCCTAGTGGCTATATTTCAAAGGAATAAAATATACTTCTTCGTTATTTAGGAAAAGTATTGGGGACTGCATTCATTGCTTTTCTTGATGAAAAATGATTGTAGGTTTTTCATTCTCTGCAGTTATGAGTATGGTCTTAAGAGCAGGGATGGAAAAAGCATTTATTGGGGTCACATTTCTCTGCTAAAAATATCAGTTTTGTACTGCTTGACATTGGCAATGGGCTGAAGAGCATTTTTCCTCAGAAATCCATACATTTGCAAGGCTTGTAAATTGAATTTGGGCAAATTAAAACAAACAAACAAACAAACAAACAAACAAGGGGAAAATTCATGGAGGAAAGTGTGTGTGTCTATTAAAAGAATAGGCACAACTTAATCGCTTTATCTAAGAGGAAAATATGGAGTCAAATATGCTTTAGTCCATAAAAACAATGGCCCAAATGCTACAGTTACTTCCAATTAGAGTAGATCCATTGAATCAAAGGAGTTTACCTATATATTAACACATGAGAACAATTGATTTCAGTGGGAGTAAGCAATAGTATTCAGCCTATTGTGTAAAAGTGCATACTAAAAAGTACATTCACACACAAACATGCACACATACTGAACCAAAATATATTTTTGTTTCCATTGTGAAAAGAAAAAAATCTAATAATTTGCAAATAAATACAGAATTGAGACAACTTGAGATCAGGGTTGCAATATTTTTTGTTCAATTTTGAAGAAAAAAATGTGAGAATGGAAAAGTCCCAATGTTTACTCCCTCATGTATAAGATCAGGAGAGTTTTTTGCACATTTTTAACATTGATTTGCTTATTCAGGATATTTTGTGCCAATTTCAGGATTTTTTTTAATATAAAAATATTTTTGTATAAAATAAAATGGGTTGTACATGGAGCAATTGATGACAATGGAAATGTCTTGGTATTTACTCAGCTGAACATTTTGGTAGTGATTTCCATATTTTTATGGGATTCCATGTGTGGAGACACCCTTTCTTGTTAAAGAAAAACTAAAATAAAAATAATAAACTTTTTTTTTTACATCACTGGTTCTTGTCAAATTCTGAGAGATGTATTTTTTTTTT